>OX467709.1:51175834-51518334 GCA_950111635.1 Agelastica alni
GAATATATAGCAGCGTGTTAACTGATTTTTTAATTTTAAAGTGATTCCTTTGTTGCAGACAATTTTTTTTAATTTAAAGAAGGCGGTTCTGGCTTTTTCGATACGGATCTTTATTTCTTTGCTCAAGTCCCAGTTGTTATTGATGTTAGTGCCCAGGTATGAGATGTTGTTAACCTTTTCTAGCTGTATCCCGTATGCCCTGATTTGTATTGGCGGTTTTGGTGTTTTGCTGACAACCATAACTTTGGTTTTTGAAGTATTGAGTCTTTGCAAATACCTACTTGTTACATGATTCGGTCACTCTATGAGTATTTGCAGTTCTTTTTGACTAGCAGCAATTAGCACCGTGTCGACCGCATATCTCAAATTATTCATGTTAATTCCGTTTACCATTTTTCTGATATGTAGTTAACGAAATTCGAACGACTATGATACTGACAACTACTGTCATGCAGTCAGAAAACAGATAACGCCAGGGTTGGCTTTAGCAACCGGACAATTTTGAAAACTGGAGGGAACGGCAAAATTCCCGTTACAAATTGTTTTTATTTAACGATTTATTGTGTGCACCTTGTAGATTTTCTGCGACAGCGATTTTTGTGTCGTTGTGAAAGAAATCGCTATTGAAGGCCGAGCTATAGAAGTATTTTAATAAATCCCGTTAAGGGACTACCCTGTATATACATTTAATTTTTATTTATCACCGTTTGCTTTGTCTCTATACGAATAATGAGCGTACACTTACAATTATTTCCTAGTTTTATTTAAGATGTATAAAATATGAAACGAATGAGAGTTAATTAGCATTATTGTGATATGTAATAGCTAGAATAACATTGTGTTTTGCTGTTCAATAATAAAATGCCTCGCCTCCGACCACTTGACCGTTTACTTGACATTCATGAATCATTTCCTCGTTCGTTTCTTCATTGAAACACAAAAAATAAAAATAAGAAGTGACTATTTTAAATAACCGACTTAAACTTTTGAAATATTACTCAATTAAAATGGCAATCTTCATACTTTTAATTTTCGTTATTAGATCTTTATTATCATCAGTGGCGTAGCGTGGGCCATTGTCGCCCGGGAAGGAAACATAATTTGCCGCCCCTTTGACGTAATAAAAATAATAATGCTGGTGTGGTGTTGGTGGAAAAAAAAGTAATCATATAAAAGAACTGAGCGAAAAATATTTATTTCAAAACCATGTAATATAGTACGTCGGTGTTTTGGGCCTTACGCGCAGCAAAACCATTTATAACTTCGTCGAAGTTAATTTCGTCCGTAACACTTTGTTCTATCGACAAAATGGCCAAATCACTCTATCCTATGGAGCTCATGGTAGATCTCAAGTTGCTAAAAATCTAAGTCTAGTTTTAAGTTGCGTAATTATGCGTCGAATGCAATTGGTCCCACGTCAATATCATTTTTTGTTATCGAGATAATCGAGACGAAAAATAATTCCGAAAGTTTACCATTTTTTTCAGTTTTTTTATTCTCCATAAAAAAACAGTTTGTCCGATTTTGTTGAAAATCTAATCAGTTCTAAGTTGCGTTATTATGCTTCGAATGATTGGTCCCAAATCAATATCATTTTTTGTTCTCGAGATAATCAAGACGAAAAATAATTCCAAAAATTTACCATTTTTTTCAGTTTTTTTATTCTCCATAAAAAAAACAGTTTGACCGATTTGGCTGAAAATTTAATCAGTTTTATGTTGCGTAATTATGCGTCGAATGCAATTGGTCCCACGTCGATATCATTTTTTGTTCTCGAGATAATCAAGACGAAAAATAATTCCAAAAATTTACCATTTTTTTCAGTTTTTTTATTCTCCATTAAAAAAACAGTTTGACCGATTTGGCTGAAAATTTAATCAGTTTTATGTTGCGTAATTATGCGTCGAATGCAATTGGTCCCACGTCGATATCATTTTTTGTTATCGAGATAATCGAGAAATAATTCCGAAAGTTTACCATTTTTTTCCGAATGTACATACGAACATACACAGCATCTTTTTTCAGGTACTTGTCAACAAACTCGAATATATTTTTAAATTAATATGAAGACGAAATATTTTTCGACTTTCAGAGCTATTATATTTCAAATACACCAAGATTAAATTTTTTAAATGTTAAATTATTTCACATTTTCTGCATTTATAATTATTTAAATATACTGATATGAACAAATACTTAAGAAACATCAATGCAAAAAAATGACCTAGGCGTTAGTCAGTCAACCAGCGCAAAATATGTATTATAAATATTCGGGATAAATAATCAAATAGTTAACTACACTACTTCACTTCATTTTAACCATAAAGGCTTTGAAAATAAAATAATTATTCTACGAATTAAAAAACCTAACGTTGACTTCTGAAACAGGGAAACAAATTAATGAGGCCCTCCATAATGTCAAAACGTGTCAAAAAAGGAACGAACTGGCTTTGCACAAGGGAGTGCTGGTCGGTCCCTACACTTATATATAGTAGTAAATGTTGGGTTTGGCAAAAGAAGCATGAAAATAAGATCAATGCTGTGGAGATGACTAGTGAAATAAGGGAACGCTGTGGTGTATAAAAAATGTGGTTACAAAGATAGATAAAGGAATGCTTAGATGATTTCGTACACGTTGAGAGGATGGATGAAGGAAAACTGACGAAACAGATTTATAATGGGCAAGTCGGTAGAGGTCGACCTCGGCGACATTACTCGATCAGATCGACGTTGTTTTGAATAAAGAGCAGGTCAATAGTACCGACAACCTATCCATTTAGCCTTCTTCGGTCCATTTTTGAACAGGCCTAACCCAGTCTTTTCCATTCTTCCCTGTTTGTTGCCATGTTCATCCATCTAGTTCCAGAGTGCTTCTTCAGGTCATCCGCCCACGTCATTTGGGGACTTCCTTTACTTCTTTTATTTTCCCAGGGTCTCCAGTTTAGAATACATTTGTTCCATCGGTCGTCTTTTTGTCTGATATTGTGACCGGCGAATTTCCATTTTAGTTTTGCTACCTCTTTTCTAACATCTCTTACTTTCGTTTTATTTCTTATCCACTCGTTTCTCTTTCTATTTTATGAGTTTTAAATTTAACATTTTTTTGCCATTGATCTTTGTGCTTTTGTTATTTTATTCATGTTTTTTGTGTAAGTGTCCATGTTTGGGATCCATAGGTGAGGAATGTGAGTACACATTGATTATATACTTTGGTTTTGAGGTATTGTGGATATTTTTTATGTTTTAGGAATACCGAATGCTGCCCAACCCAATCTAACTCGTCTCTTCATTTCTGCTGTTTGGTTTTCTTTGTTGGAGTTTAATAATTTGTCCCAGATATATGTATTCATCGACTTGTTCTATTCTGATTTTGATATCTTCATCAGTGTTAGTCATGGTTTTAGTTTTGGCGTAGTTCATATTAAGACCTATATTTTTAGCTGCTGTGTCCAGTTCTTTTAGCATTTCCGTCAGTTCTTCTTTTTTATCTGTTATCAAGGCCATATCATCTGCGTATCTTCAGGTGTTGTCCCCATATTTTTATACCTTTTTCTTTCCAGTCTAATTTTTTAAAAACATCTTCTAGTGCCTGGTTAAAAAATTTAGGTTATATTGTGTCGCCCTGTCCGACACCTCTTCTTAAGTGGATTGGTCTTGTTTCATCATGGATTTTAATTGTTGTTGTTGCTTCGCTATATATGTTGGTTATTAGGTCGGTGTATCTGTATTCTATTCTGCTATTCATTAGCGAGCTTTTTACTGCCCAGTGTTCAACACTATCAAAAACCTTTTCGAAGTCAATAAACGCAATATATAGTGGGATGTGATATTCGTTGATTCGTTCTATTAGGATTTTCATTGTTAATAGGTGGTCGCTCGTGCTGAAACCATTTCTATGAAAAATAAACTAAAAATATGAAAACATTACAAATCTATTGTAATATCATTTTTATTGTGTTATTTTGTAATTATGATTTAAACAGTTTGAAGCATCACGATGAATCGACGAATAATTTCAGAAATCGACTGCGCCGGAATTGTTGCTTTAGTGAAAGTAAGTCATTCGCAAGGATTTGTTGCTAAATGAATAGGTGTTTTACTAATTGATGTTCCTCATATGGAATCGTTATGTGGAGACTAATTATGTGCGATATAGACATAGAACAACAGCAGAACCGCTATATATCCATTAACCATCCGAAAAAATTGCAGCATGCCGATTCGACAACTTGAAAGTGAACTTGGAGTTCAAGTCTCTGCCTTTACACTAGAAAGACAAAATTTTAAGTTCGGTTTGAGATCTCGGCGACCAGTAAAATCCCCCCCCCCTTAAAATATGAGCACAAAGTTCGTTAACATCAATAGGCTCAAGAGTCACCATTTGGAATTCTGCTGTTTTCTGATGAAACTAGAATGTGTCCGGTAAGTACCTAATAGTCTTATGTTCACTCTTCATGGCAGACAGCTTCATGTTTTGGGAAAGAATTATATCTGATTGATGTACTTAATTAGTTCACCTTGAAGGCAAAATTACTGGTAAAAGATACATTAGAGAAGGCTTACATTCGACTGTGGAGAAGACTGGTAATAATTTTTTTTAAAGGACGGTAATGCCCGACCTCATGTATTAGGGCAGTGAATAGCAATAGAGGAGTGTAATTGAAATAGGGAGAATTAGTCGCTTGAACTAGCCTGCTTTGTCTCTACGAATCACATGGAGCATGTTTGGGATATGCTTTCAAGAGCAAGAAT
This sequence comes from Agelastica alni, assembly GCA_950111635.1. Classification (NCBI taxonomy): domain Eukaryota; kingdom Metazoa; phylum Arthropoda; class Insecta; order Coleoptera; family Chrysomelidae; genus Agelastica; species Agelastica alni. Next base: position 51,180,587 of record OX467709.1, read on the forward strand.
GGGAGGATATTCCTACGAACGTATTGCTAACCTTATTAACAGCGTGCTACAGTGTCTTCAAACTAGCACTAATACCAAAAATGAAAATACACTCTATTAAAAATAGTATTCTCTGTTCAGTTCCTGTTTATTTTTTCGGAAGTTACGGTGAAGACTGATTTATCTCTGTATCCCGAAGAGACAGTTAGTTCATCGGTGCAAGAAGAAATAATAAAAAGGAACTCCGGCTAAAACCGAGGTGGGTCTCAGTTTTTTTATGTGTACCATTTCAGTTTCCCATTGGCGTTTTTCCATTCCCTTTTCCCATTCTCTTTTATTTTAAATTTGTTATTAGTGCTTTATTTATGATTTTTTAAATAAGAAATATTTTGTGTTGTTTTAAACTTTGGGGAAGTAAACAAATTTTAAAAAGTCATTGATTTTCTCTTTGAAAATAACGAATCAATTTGTATTAAATCAGTTTATAACTACAATAGCATCCCTGTGAATATCTATTGTGATGATCATCATTTTCACGAAGTTTTAAAAAAATTCCTTCAATAAAACATCCTTATCCATACTAATATAAGCTAAGAAAATTGGTTTTTTGATTACTGCTGCTCTTATCGGTTATTCTGTTTCATAAAAAATAATAAATTAGTTGACCATACCCGCAACATACCCAACATTACAGCAGTGGATATTTTCGTATATATTTATTATAAACATCGTTTCAATATTAGGTAGGTACGTAAATATGACGGAGATGTCATAAAAATGTAGTTCACCAACAGGATAGAACCCCCACTGCGTTAGGTATCTTGAAAGCCGACCCTCAGGGGTAGTTGCTGGAGAGACTGGTACAAATACAGTTCTGGGGGTGGTGTGAATAAGTAAAGGTGATTTCGGTAAAGAGGCAGAGAAAAAGCCTTTTTGACGCAATTCTTCCTAACTTAAGTTCTCCCAAGTTTATTTAACTGCGTCACATAGCTGCTCTGAAGCTCGGAAGTTTTTTACGACTATAGACGTAAATGTTATTTGTTTTTTTACGAGGTTGTAATTGCATGTGTAATTTTAATTTATAGAGATGAATTAGTAAAGAAAGAGATCTGTCTTTATTGTTTAATTTTAATGTGTACAATAATTTGCACAATTTTATTAAACCTTAAACCAACAGATTTGAAATCATTGCGTCCACCATTTCATGTGTTCATTAAACAATATTTAAGAATATTTTAATTGGCTAGGTTTGCTAATCGTGTAGGTACAGCAGCTCGCCATATTTTCTTTTTTTTTATTACGAGAGGGATAATTGGGTAAATATAAACACAAATATAATATCACCAAGACATGTTTATTCTGTCGGCCTCAACAAGCTCCCAATTTACAAAAGAAAACATACAATTGTTTACGGTGAGATTGACCACTGGACCGAGCACAAAAACGGACACAATTTCTAACCAGTCCTAGCGGTCGCTCCCATTTAACAAAAAACATTTCAATGAAATAAAAAAAAAACAATATTAACAATAGAGAAAATATAATAAATACAAATAAACGGAGCCATTAACGAGGTTTTCGCAAATAAAAACTTCCCCAATCTTTGATCGAAAAATAATTTATATTTATTTATATTTATATAAATAGACATAATTTACTAATTCTCTTTGAAGGTCCCGATGCGCCTCAGTTATATTTAAATAACCCCCTATTTTATTACACTAATATTTAATATAAATATTTTTTATACAAAAAAAAAATAAAAGTTTGTACTATTCAAATAAAACTAAAATTTATCGAGACGTCGCTCAAAGACCAACATAATTTTTCTTTCCAAAAACTCCGTACATTTATTTGATAAAAAATAACGGCTCCGTCAATTGTCGAAATACTTATTCAGAATATTAGGCTAAAAATCGGTTGGGGACAGAATTGCACGTCCTAACAGCGAAACAGGGAAACAAACATGGGGGGCGCAATACAGGTGAGTTGGCCTCCCCAAAAAAAGGCCTTAGTACGATGGGTCGCATCGCTTAAACCCCCCTCAGTCTCACGATTTCCCCTGACACGCTTGCTATTTTTTTTACTTATCTTAAAATGGTATGAAACAATGGTGATACAAACAGGCGAATGATTGGGAGGAGAAGGGAGGGGTTGGGAGGGTCTATAGGTTCATGATTAATGATTATGAAAGTCTCTTTACAAACTGAGATACGCAAAAACACAAAACTTATTTCCATAAATATTATATAAGGCGTCGAACGGATATATCGAACATCGAAATTAATGTATGTAGACCAGATTTTTTCAAAATTTTCCAAATTGGTTGGCCGAAACAAAAATCGCATTTATCATATTATTTAGAATAGTGTTACACAGCACATTTTTCTTTACGTACTTCAATTTTAAATATAAATAACAATAAATTAGGTAATTTTAAAATTTTATACAACAGCCATTATTGAAACAACAACAAAAAATCAATAGAGGCCGAATTTTTTGCGGTCCAGCATTTTTTAAAAATTTAATGCCCCATATTTCCGATGGACCCCGTATAACCTACAAATCAATGTATCACATATATATATTAAACAATAATAATATTATAATTAATTCTATTATAATAGGATTGATTTGGGTGCTGATGCCAGTTTAATCGATCTTTCTTTTTTTTTGTTTTTTGTTTATTATTATTTATTATTCATTTACATGGAACTATTTAAATTAGTGATTGTTTTAAATGTTTTCAACTACAGACAGAAAAAGTTCGGAATAGAGCGCGCAATTATTAATGTGGTTTAGTTGGTCCGCTATGTACACGAAAGATAAAAAAAATAATAATAAAAACAACGACGCTCCATTCCGCATAGATGGCGGAAGTGTGACTTTACATGAGAATTCCGGGACGCTCTCCCTACTACGACTACAACATAACATGAGGGGCACACATCAACATACATTATATATTTATATAGGTATAAACAGCGATCGGAAAAAGTGCCAATCGCTAATGCCGACAATTTTTACTTGTAACAATGTCTCTTTTCTATCAACCAAAATAATATAACCAGCAAATGTTGTACATGCATATATGTACATTCATAAAATTTTAATGTAAATCACACCATAATTGGGATGTTTCTATTTTGGTCGAGCTAAGATATTTTCGAGTTAATAATAATATTTCGATGAGAAGAAAATGTAAACTTGTACAAAAAAATTAAAATTAGACCGCATACGCACGCACGTTAGACTTTTTGATTGATAGCTTACTAGAGAAACAGTACAAAATTGTCTTTCATTACGATTGTGACAATGTCGGTAATTGAGACATATCGAAATAATGTGAAAATACCTCGTGAGATCTCTTGCAGAAATTTTTAAAACAATTCATTTAAAATTTGATTATAAACTCCATATAAGAGATATATTTAGTGATCTGGTTTTGTCTTTCCGCTAGCCACCTAGACAGAGATAGTAGGGCTGAATTGAATATACAGTAATTATAAATTATTTGGTTGTTTTTTTTTTGTTATATAATACGATCAAAAGTGGCACCTGAATGTCCTCTATCGCAGACAGTTGGAAAAGTCTATCTTTTTTTAGTCGGCGATAGACATGTGCACTCCACTTTGTACTAATAATCTCACGTAGCGGTTTTAGTAAAAACCGCGCCGCCGCTATTTTACACCTCTAAAGTTACCACCTTCATCGGCCTCGGCGAAGGGGACGGCGACTTTTTGGACAAATTCAACGGCTGCTGAGAGTCCGCTATGTCGACTTGTAATTCGACCATTTTGGGTATCGTCGTTAATAATGACGAGTGTGGCGGACTGACAACTGGAGATCTGGATTGCGGAGGTGCTGGAGAAGTCGAATGAGGAGACTGTTGCGGATGCAGGTACAACCGATTATACTCTTGCGGCTGCGACTGATGTTGTGGAGGCGGCGTGTGACTGCTATGCATCTGATTTTGACGGGCCGTAGTCGTTATCACACTGGTAGCCCATGCGGGTTGTAACAAAGAACCGTTTGACGTTTTGTACGGACAGGCGGTCGGCGCTGCCGTTACCATAGGAGATGCTGAAGGTGATTCACCCCTCATGATAAAGTTGTGAATGACTTCGGTTCTTTTCATTTGCTCTGCCGTCATTCTGGGACCCTCCATCAGCGACTTGGCCAGCATCGAATGAGAACTGGATAATGATGATTGAGAAACAGCAGTAGCAGCGGTCAATTGCATTTGCAGGTGGGATTGCACCGGTTGTGGCGACATGATGACGACGGGTTCCGCTTCAGCGGAATCTTTGTTCCTTAAGGCTCTGAATTTTTTGTGTGGTTTGTAGGCCTCATCCATAAGAGAATTGGTATCGTACAACGGAGGTGCTTGCAAAACACGTTTGAGGACAGGCATGTCCTCGACAATGTGATGATCGTCCACCGACGATCTGGGACTTGAACAGACAGAAGTGGGCTTTTCGACTTTTTCGGTACCGGATTCGATGCCCGAGTCACTGGGAGAATCGAGTTTCCTAAATCTAGGATGAGGATTATGTAATGGCCTCGAAACTGGGGTTATTGTTATGCCGTTGTGAATTAAATGTGATGTGGCTGCTAATTCGTCATCTCCAGATGAAGTCGAACCGGAGTTGGCTCGATGTCTATGCGGACAAACTCCACCTGCCAGTGTGGCGGCTAGCAGGGGTGCGTTCGTTACGTTTGAGCTAATATGATGATTGCTGGGATGGGGATGATATTCGTGAATGGACGTCATTTCAGACGAACACATCGATTCGGTGCTCGAAACAGAACCGAGTGGGGATTTAGCTTCATCCATAGTGACATCGGACGAAGAGGACCACGACGAAGCCGCAGGACTCTTGCTGTTGCTTTCTTCTTCCATGTGACTGCCGTTCCACGAATGGTGATGTTGCTGTTGCTGCATCATTTGCTGTTGTTCTGTCATTTTGAAGGCGAGCAACTTTTCTGAATGTAGAGTATTCAGAGTACGTAAATCGGGAATTTTCTTCATCAATTCCTCCATAATGTGCGGTTGCCCGAGATGATTTTGACCGACAACCATTTGCAGAGAAGTTTTGAGTTTGTTTTGCATCTTTTCAATCAATTCGGTGTTTCTTAAGCCCGGCCGATCGGCAGCAATCACAACGACCGAACAAAATAGACCGATTTCAGCATCGGATAGTCTGAGAGAGTTCATCCTCTCCGCGAAATCGAACATACTGTCCATTAGAAAACGAGCATTAGAACTATTGTGTATAGAGTCACGTTTTAACACTTGTCCGTTTAAACAAATCATACTGGCCGTTTGCGAATCGAACATACACGCGAGACGCACGAGTAACACTTCAAAAACGCCTGCCTTTAACAAAGTAACTTGATCATCTTGAGCCAACAACGTGAAACCCGGAATACGTTTGGCGAATTCCACTACTCCGCGAATGGCTGGGGAAAATCTCTTGGAGAAGTCCTGCAACAATTCTTGTTGTCCCGTCAGGGGTTGCGGATTGGGGTTCAAAGGACACGCCTGGAAAAAAACGAATTTTTATATTATAGCTTTGAAGTAGAAAACTCCAAAATTAAAAAAAAAACAAACAATTGTTAATATTTTCGTATTATCTGCCAAAGTTTAAATTTAGAATGACCTTTACGAAGCTTGGGAGAAGGTCGAAAATATAAAACGACGAATCTGAAGGTTCGTCACGTAGTTAAAAGACGCATTTTTTTTAATTAAAATCTATTAATTAGTCGAGTTGAAAGAAGCCCATTACAGTGATAAAAAAATTCAGAACATATTGTTAGGTAGTAGCCGGGACAATTATTTAAATAAATCGTTCAAAAAATAAAAAGGTTATACTCAAACAAAGACTGGCGAGATATCCTTGAACGTTTCCGCTTGTGTCCCCTACATACAAGGTCGACAGGTCTGGCTATTTACGCTTTTGTTTAGGGTACAACTCTCTACTTGCACCCCATTTTCGTCCACACTGTTTACAGACTCTCTACTGATATTTATTTATAGGTTATCACAATTATTTCTTCTTTTTTATCAACGATAAAGTTTTGGTAAAGTGCAATTTTTAGTACGAATATTATATTTTTAATGAGCACGTGTTGCAATAATAAATGGCAAAATTTTTTATTATCGATCAGTTTAAAAATGAAACCTCGGCTAATACGGCATAAAATAAATGAGTAAAGATAATTACCAAAGTTGGTGGACATGCTGTGTAAGATGGATGGTCCCTCGCTCTTTGCAGCATCGGTTCCACTTTTTCTCTGGTAAAATCGCAAGTGTCGATGTGGGCCCTTACGACCGTCTCCAATAACCTTTGTTCGTCTTCCAGTTCAGCGGCGACCGCTTTTTCTAATGAACGCGAATTTGAACTCTGCTGCATGGCGGCCAAAATCCTGGCCTTTTCCCTTTTGGGAACTCTACCGAATCTAACGGCTGAAAAGAAAAAAACTAAACGTTAGATAAAACGTAAATAGATAAGGGTGTATATTATATAACAAAACGAGTAAGATATGTAAATATCGTTCGGAGGGTGCATCGTCCCAGGTGCCCTGTTTAATCGGCATGCGCCACATCTGCTCTGCTGCATCTGTTTTAAGCCGTTAAAAAAATGTTTCCGACGACAGGAGAGAGAAAGTGTTTCTTGTTCGATAATATGGTTGTATAGTTGGAAAATGCGGGAGAGAAATTTGCCTCTGCTTTCACACACACATACACAGATGAAAGTGTTCTAGGTCAACGAGAAAGTATTTTAATAAATTCGATTGTCAAAAAAAATTAATCGGTGTGCTTAACGTGGTTTTTCACTTGGTGATTAATAGTTTTGAGTTAATTATTTGTTTGGAGACACGCAAATATATGAAATTTCTGAAATTGTTTATCTGTTGTTGAAGTTTCTACGACTGTCATCTATTTTGAATGAATAACCTCGAAGGTTTATTTTGTGTATTGTTATCAACATAATATGTAAATAGTTCTCAGTCATTAATTAATTTAATATATTCGATGATTTATGTACATGATCACAAATTCTCGATACACTTTCGTGAAATTCGATGGACGTGTTCGGAAAAAAACAAAAAAAATAAAAAATGACACATACGTGCGTTATGATAGTTGACGACACCGTTTAATATTCCTTTAAGTATGGGCAATTCTTCACCCATTTTGCACTTAATAGTAGCGTTAGTAGCACTTTCACCAGCGATGATCACATGTGCGCGACGAGGTAGTCGAACAATCGGGCTGCGAGCACGTATCTCTGCGCGACCTGGCATTCCCGTACGCTGCAAATTCGTAACGAATAGTGGCGCGAACGAGAACGGCGACAGAGGCGTGTTGGAAGTCGAAGGCACCCACGGTCACGATTCCCCTCTAACCGTCTCCCCTCCCCACTAAATTCCCCTCCATCACCCTTGAACTTGAGCTGGTGCGTCGCTGCTGGCTGGCTGACTGGCTGGTTCGAACCGACGACGACGACGACGCGCATTTAGAAACGAAAAGGGGAGCCGCGCGGCGAGAGAGGGGTTAAGACAAGGACGCTCGGTGCCCCCGTCACCCACCTAGAGGGCATCCCGGGGCCGACGCGAGACAGCAACGGACCCACTCAACGGAATCCGATTTTATGCACATATGGAAAAATATTTGCGGAACATAGACATTTAAATATGCTGAGGTGCACACGGTGAGATGGAGTTAAAATTTTTAGATTGTTATGTTTTTTAATTCTTAGAATCTTTCATTTTATTTTCGAGCCCGTTGTGGGAGAATCAACACATTTTTAAATAAGAAATTGTTTGATCTCCTGGGTACGTCGTAGTCTCTTTGCTAATGGCTCAGATATGCACACCGTCGCTAAAAGTTTCATACTTATTTCTAGCGTCCCAGACACATGTCGGCGGGGTGGGGACAGTTCAAATTGTAGTCGTGTAATGAATTACCTGATTAATTGTCGCGAATATTTATTATATTTTGTGCTGGTCGACTGGTTTTCGTGCACCTCAGCGATTTGCATTGAAATTTCTATGTTTCGCAAATATTTTTCCGTATATGTATATTTTTGTCAACGAGCAAATATGCTTTCTTTGCAAGAGCTCGCCAGTGCTGTCTTTGGCGGAAGTGAGTGTGCCAGACATATGGATACAACAAATGGAAGCATTCAGACAAGAGGAAGATGCATAAAAATAATAGATACCTCGCATACAAATTTTTATTCGCACTGGATTAAAGCTGAAGTGGGATTGAAAGTTATGGCATCTATAATTATTGACAAAGAAAATTAATCTTAAGAAGGATTACAAAGAAAAAATGTTTTTAGATTGATGAACATTAAGTTGTATTTAATGGAAAATAATATAAATTTTAGGGGAACATCAGACAAAAACGAGACGCCAAATAACGGAAAATTTTTAGGACTACTAGCAATAAATGCAATGCATAAAATGGCAATAAATAGTAACCTTTCAGTACAATATTGTCGAAAAAACATACAAAAGGAACTGATAAAGATAGCATTAGAAGTTTTCTCACAGTAAACTCAAAATCAGACATAAAATAACATCTTCTGCATATGCCTTCTCCATTAACGGATGTTGGCGACCACCTCTCTAAATGCCACTCTATCTTTGGCAACGTGAAACAGCTCTTCTACCGTCATATTCCCTAATATTTCTCAGCCAGGACTTCTTCTTTCTTCCGACACCTTCCCTTCCATCTACTTTTCCTTGCACTACTACTTGTAACATACAGGAGTTGGATTCATTTTGTGTTATTTTAATAAAAAGCTTTATTTGTTTTATTATGGACGATTCGTTTAAATGTTATTTGTTTTCTTATTTGACAAAACTTTTGGCACAGGGCGCCAAACTTGCTAAAGCCGGCTCGCTAGCCCAACGACAGATATTCATTGTAAACGAGGAATTTAATTTGATTTCTTGAATTTTACTTTAAATTTAAAACAAACGAGTATTAAACGCTTGTTTTTATTAATTCGAGTTAAACGAATTATCGTTGTGAAAACATGTTTTGATTTCGTTTTGAGATCCATTAGGCGAGTCTGACGCTGAACCGTCGAAATAGCCCAGAACAATATTTGTTTGAAAGTAGCTAAGGTATTATAACATTTAGGTTAAATTTAGCAAATCTGTAATTAGAAAACAAGTTATTGATCAGCATAATTATTCAGAATAATGTAAAAAAAGCGAGTTAAAAATTATTACCGTCATTGTTGTTGACGAGATTGAATTGCGACTTTAAATGTGACCTTAACTCATTGTAAATATAATCTTATTTTGCTGTAAAAACACAAGTTTTATATCATTTACGTATTAATTAAAAACATATTGTTACCTTGAACCAAACTTGTGGACACGGTGAAACAATATTTAGACGGAATCGTCAATTATGGGCTATTTTTTCTATTAATCGTATTTTTCTTAAATCGTAAAAATATAATTTTTTTTATCATTGTTATTATTTTTTACTACATGTACGATTTTATTTCTTAATCACAAATATTATAATAGTATAAACAGAGAAAAGAAAACAGCCCAAATAAATCTAATTTTCTATCATCTAATACCTAGTCATTAAAAAGCAATTTGGAAACAATAAAATGAAAGCAGGCTGAGTGGGTACTACTTTCATCTTAAAAAATCACCGCGTGTCACAGTCGATTTGCCAATGCATGGCCGCTTGGTTGAATGAAAATTGAACAACCGTACGACACAATTTCGTGGCCGTAATGAAGTGTAGGCGGGCTATTGACATTTCAAATTACTAGTTACTCCGTTGCCAAGTCTAGCGATTTAAAAATCTTTAAAACTTTAAAAAATTAAAAATTACAATTAACTTTCAATTTAGAGCATGATTAAATATTTAAAGCAAAGTTAATTAAAAATTGTTAAATTCAAAAAAATTCTAGAGGAAGCAATTTTATAGTTACCTAAATGTTGGTTAAAACAATGGAAGGTGCTAATTCTAATGGCAGAAAAAGAAGAGAAACAAATAGTTAATTTCATAATGATATCACGGGGATTTTTTTTAATAAATTTTTTAACCAATTTGTGTCACATTACCTTAAGATGTATGTATCTCAAAAATCAATTTTTTATTTTTTAAATTTTTGTTTAATTAGAGAAAATTATTTTTAATATTGAGAAGTTTAATTTTTATATGATGTTTTTGTACGTAATACTTTTTGTCAAAAATTAACTTTTCGCCATTATTTAAGTTACCTTTTGCTTTTATTAATGGAGTTAATTGAATAAAAAAATTTAAATTGAAATTTTATTAACAAAATATTTATTTTTAAGTAAAATTCATAGTGAAGTATAAAAGTAGTAGTGTTCTATAAAATTTAGTCACTTAAAATAATTGAAAACTTTTGCGATTTCTGTAACCTCGGGAGCATATCGAGCGTCTGACAACAGCGCAATCCGCTCTGGTCTTTATCCGACGAAACGCGCGAGCGTACTGCCTTAATACAGGTTCTTGCCGTTCGGTGGCAGCATCTGTCAAACTAGAGCAACGCGTACACAACCAAATGACTCATAATAATGTTTGGAATCTCGTCGAGGAGGTATTTCCCGATGTCAAGAAGGAAGCAAACAATATACCGTTAGAGGTTAAAAATGTTTCGATTTATAAGACGTTATCACGTCAAAAACTGTGAAAGCAGTGTTGGTGAACCTGACATTTCCACAACTGTCTTTTTATCCCCTTGGCTCATGGCTCAAGGGGAAAAAAAGAACCAGTTTATTTTTATGCCTGAAATAGTTTTGCGCGCATAAATATTAAATTTCAGCAAACAGCATTCAGGCAGACAAATAGGCATAGCATAATCTGGGTTTTGGGTTTTATTTGATTAAATAAGACGTCTTTATAATTGATTTATTTAAAATGCTAAGAGTAGAACTGTATTTAGTGCTGTACAAAATATTGTTTTTAAATTTCAATTAGCATTGGACAAGTCTTAAAAATGGTACCCATACAGGGTACAGTCCTGAGACTTGTATGTTTGTAGGTTTGCTCTTACTTTTTTAAACTTTATTATTAATTAAAAATAAAACTGTCAAAGTAAATTTGAGATTAATTTGAACGTTATATATTTTACACCCAAGTAGTAGAGATTTCTGTCCATTGTAATTCCAGATTCACATTAAAATTTCTCTTTAGTTTAAAAGTCGTCGATACAATAAGCATTATTTTAATCTGTCTGTCTTCATAACAATCGTTATCGGTGAAAGATAAATTTTAATATAGAAAGTATGACAACGGGGGGAGTTCAACGCTCAACGCTTGTTAAAGATTTGATACGAGAAAAAATCATTAAACAATAACAACAACAACAAAAAACACATCCGAATGATTTTAAATTTTGTTACGAAACTAAAAACTTTCACCCGCGCGTTGGGAAGTTAGAAATGTTAAGACATGCAAGAGTTGTATATTATTAGCTTTCGTTGAACTTAGTCGAAGATTTTACTTTCACTTGATACTCAAGTGTAAAAAAATGTAGGTAAAAGTGATTGCAAAGGTTATCACCCTCTCAAATGGAAGATTCAAAATGAATCTTTGTTTGGAGAATGATTTGACGGAATTCTCAATGGAGGTTGGCTACTATCTGCTATCGACGATAATGTATTGTTACATAGATAACACGCCTAAATTGAAATTTTAGAGTTGCCCCAACAGCCAAATAAAACTTATATCTATTAGGTACAAATACGTGAAAAATTAAGAATTGTGTGTTGTATTAAAATAGTGTTTTAGCTAAGTTATGTTTTTTATGATTTAGTAAACTTAAATTAAAGCACTTTCAACTACAAATTCTTGAAAATTTAAACAAAAATTGATATTTTTGTTGTTGTGGTGTGATTATTTTTTTTAATTAACTATATATTTTACAAAAAGTTAATTAAATAATAAAATCTAGGTAAGGAAATAACTTTTATTTATTATTATGGTAATGTAGTATGGTACAAAATACAAATGAAATAGAATAAAAGGTAATTAAAAAAAATGTGAAATTTTTACAAATTGAAATGGGGTATTTTAAGCTTCTTCATAGTCTTATTTTTAATCTTTATTTATGTATTCTGTGCTTTATTTTTTTAAGTTTAAGTTTAAACACATACTCTTGTAACTCAATAACATGGATATTTAAAGACAAACTTTTCTCGTTTCGCTCAAGAGCTTATGTGATCTGGGTGATCCTAAAGAAATACTATAAGCATTAACAGGCAAGTTTTTTTTCTGTAACTTAAATTTGGTTTCTTTTGTTTTTAATTGCTATTAAAAATCACTTCAACCACATTTTTGGACTTTATATTTAATAGCAACTGATCTAATAATAAGTTATCTGTACAATTCCTATTTTGAGTGAAGAAATGTTTGAAAGAATAATTGTACTACTGTTGGATAACATTATTCTCATCATGTTGCCTTTAGTGGCCAAAAAAAAAATCATATTTATTTGGTTCTTTAATCTTAAATATAAAATCTACCTAAATTCCAATAGGCATTGAATAAATAATAATAGAAACAAATTTCGGGGACCAGCAATTGCGCCTACCGGGCAAATGACTCTACTAAATCAAAAAAGTTAATCTAATATTTTTGTGGTACCGAATTATCAACTGCATAAATGGCCGTCAAATATCTCTATTCGGGGCCGGTTTATCGCATTATCTAGTGCCCGGTTTTTAGAAGCGACCGCTCAAATTCTCTATTTTGAAAATATTTGTAAATAAGACAGTTTACTTTTCTGTTGAACAACTGTATATAATAAACAAACAAAAATATTCCATGTAGTAATTCTAAAATCTAAAGAAAATGCCTTATGTTTCTTCTAATTCTTCCGATAATTTAGAATTCTTTTTACAGCGACAAGAATCGATAAGATTCGTTTTAGTTTCAGATTATGTAGGTAGTTATTCTTGCTTCATTTATATATATATATATATATATATATATATATATATATATATATATATATATATATAAACCATAAACCATTTCCTTCTGGGCCTGCCTCTAGATCTTTTATTTTTTGGTTTGGTTTGCAACATCAACTTGACTTGTCTCGAGTTGTCCATTCTTACCATATGTCCAAACCACTTCAGTTGCTGACGACGTTCTATACTGTTTATGATCGGCTCGACCTCCAATTCCTTTCTAATAACCTCATTTCTCACTCTGTCTTTTTTTGTGATGCCCTTTAACTTGCTTTATTTATTATTTTATATTTTTGTGTGCTCCATTTCTTATGGGAAAGAAAGGGAGCCCGATAAAAAGAAAACGTCGAGGGTTAATGCGGCCCTGTTCCTATTACCTACAGTGTGTATTATAAAACTTTTTTTCGAAATTAGAAAAGCGTGTTTATTTTCGTAAATGAAAGCGAAATAGGTAATTTTTGCAATGTTCGCCGAGTAGATAAATTAAGAAATTGATTTTGTAATTTTTGCGCATCGTCGTTTTGAAGTGTCCCAAATCCGAAAAAATTCGCGTTGTCGTCGTAACGTATCGACGGGCGGCGGCGCGTTGTTTCTCAATTATTGTCGAACCGTGGTTGCGTAAACCGATTGGTTGAATGAAGTAAAAGTGCGCGCCGAGTTCTAGATGTAGCACAATGATCTCTAGACTCGAGTTCAAGCAAAGTTGATGGCCTCAACACGATTTAGCGCCAGCCATTTGCTTGCAATAACGTCGTTGTGCAAGAGCCATCATCGGTTTGCGAATTACGTATGAAGGAACTGTCGACTTGAACTAAACGATATCAAGTTTATACTGCCGCGCAAAAATTCATACCCCAGCGGAACAATAAATTCCATAGTGATAATGGTAACATTTAAATTGGCCTCTTCATTTCATAAAAGAAACCAATAGATTTGGCGGGTACGCGTCTAGTGGAAACTTATTTATTGAGATGATTATTAGTATTTTTTTTTAAAATAGTTGATAATAATTTAATAATAAAAAAAAGTGCATTCGTTCAAAAATATTTACTGCAGCCATTGGTTATCAAAAATTATTCACATTCATCAATTACCAGAGATTATGATTTGTGTATCAATTATTTTCGAAAAAATAAAAAAAATAAAAATATCCCAGAATAAGAGAGAGCAACAACAGCAAAAAACAACTGACTCGATAATTAAAAATAATGATATAATACTATTTTGCTGTAAAACCACAAGTTTTATATCATTTACGTATTAATTAAAAACATATTGTTACCTTGAACCAAACTTGTGGAGACGATGAAATAATATTTGGACGGAATCGTCAATTATGGGCTATTTTTTCTATTAATCGTATTTTTTTTAATTAAGCGCCATTCAAAATCGTAAAAATATCATTTTGTTATCATTGTAATTATTTTTTACTACATGTACGATTTTATTTCTTAATCACAAATATTATAATAGTATAAACAGAGAAAAGAAAACAGCCCAAATAAATCTAATTTTCCATCATCTAATACCTAGTCATTAAAAAGCAAAACATATTTACTGCAGCCATTGATTATCTAAAAAGTATTCACATTCATCAATTACCAGAGATTATGATTTGTGTATCAATTATTTTCGAAAAAATAAAAAAAATAAAAATATCCCACAATAAGAGAGAGCAACAACAACAAAAAACAACTGACTTGATAATTAAAAATAATGATATAATACTTATGACATGGAGTTAAAAGTTGTTGTGGATAAAAATCGAAAGAGTCGCGGGGTAGGAATGACCCAGTATTGTTGGAAGAGGTCATTCACCTTACAGCACGTTGAACTTTCTCGAATGTTGCGCACCGAATGTAAAATCGCGCAGAGGTCATTCAACCCTGGACCTGGATGACCTATTTGTGGAAAATTTACGGGGATTTAATGCTCCCGATGCCTAGCATTGCATAATAACATTTTCCAAAACACGTAACTAACTAATTTAAAAACACAAACCAACCTAACCTACCGCAACAACATCTTTTGATTACGGATAAAAAAATGGCGTGCATCGACGCATTTTAACGCGTATAACATAACTTTTTTATTTTATATGGTATTGTGTTTGTTCAAAATATCGGGATTATGATTGTTGCAAATGTATAATTATTAGAAAAAAGGTCTCTTACCATCTCTGCTCATTCCGACGGCGATGCACTTTTTGAGCCTGCAGTACTGGCATCGGTTCCTGTTGATCCTGAGAATGGAGCACTGTTGATTTTTGGTGCACGGCCTGTACTGTATCTTCTGTTGAATGCTACGTCTGAAGAAACCCTGCGAAGAACACTCATTTTGATTACAATCGTCACTATCGCAACCCGAACTGCTACTACTACTGCTACTACTACTCTCCTCGGCAACACTAGGTGTAGCAAAACCAGCACCTTCTGGCACTAAGGATTCTGTACAATTTAACACCGCCATCATAATGCAAATTCTAATCGATGATTATTAATTGCGCATAATATATGTTGTGTTTTTTTTTGGGAATGGGTCGTGTACAAGATTATTAACTACGAACTGTCGTCGACCAATCTGCGAGAAATTCGAGAGAATACTGAGCCTTCAGTCGCGATCGAGTTTGCCAGTGTTACCATCTGACCTAGTTCCCGGTTGTTAACCCGCAAAAGCTAAAGCTCGCGAGGCCAATTCAGTACGTGAAAGTGAGAGTGGCAGGTCTCTTTTCCACCCGCTGCAGCAAACGACGTCGAAGAGAGACGAAGCTAGCTTTACCATTCGCGTATTATTATTGCCCCAATGCTTGTTGATGGCAAATTTTATTTTATGTTTTTTTCTTCGTTTGCAAAATTTATTCGTGCTCGATAAATAAATGAGCTTCCAATGTAGGTGCGTATGGAGTGAAAAGGGTGGCGAATTATCCTGGATAGAGCGTTGGAGGAGAGAGGGGTCGTTGACCTGGCGGCGAAACTGGTGCAATTTATATAATTGCGCTCGAATAAAAACGTAAGTAGTCGTAATATGTAGCTCGGCGGTGTTTATCGCTCATAGTTTAAAAGTAAAAAAAAAAAAGATAATTCAGCAAACAAAAGCAGTAAATCTGGGTCAATATTTGGTAGAGTTAGTTCGGTTATATATATTTTATTGAGGACGCGACAATTAACAATGCTCCAAGTAGTGCAGTGACTGACACCGAATTGGGTTATCATCATCGGCTTTTGTCGATTCTGAGTATTTCGCGAATTGACTATATCGTATATTCGGAACGATCACGGTCGATGAACCCCAACAACAAATAAGAGTAGATGTAAATATAGATGACCGAGAAGGAGACATAGGCCAGTCGTAAATTTTTTTTCTGTCTTCATTTTATTCCGAAATTGATCTTAAAATAAATATATGTATATCATTGGAAGTAACTGCTTGAGAATCGATTTTCATAATATAAACCCGGGGTATAAAAATGTATGAGAAGTAAAATCAAACTAAGCGTTATACGATCTCTTGCGCATTCCCCAGTACAGAGTATACACGGCGCGATGGAAACGCTTGAAGTATCCCCGCGGGAAGCTTCGAGACGCAGAATTGTCCCGGTTTTTTTTAAACTTGATAAAGAGTCTCCTTGGTAAAAAATTTCGGGAATTGAAGCTGCAAATGAAATTAATCAACTGAAAAAAAATTTGGCTTTTAACTAGACTACTCGGTTCCTACAGTTGAAAGATATCTTTGATATTGACGAAAAACTACAGCTACAAAATTTTACAAAACAAGCTGTGAATATTTGGTTTAGCGGACAGTGATCGATAAAGACCTAGAGAAATTTTAATGGGCAAATTTAAAAAAAGTACCTGCGTGAGAAGATATTCAAAAGGTAATGGATGTTTTGTCGATTGCAATAAAGATAAAAAATGATTGATGAATTTTTAATAGTAAATCCTGCTTCTAAACAATATGAGGTAGAGAAAGGTATCAGTTATTTGAATATTTTACTGGATATAATGCAGGTATTTCTTCATATCCACAACTATCTGTAATTTGGTTTACTATTTTCGTCATATCTTTTTTCTAACACTTCTTTTTTGCAAGTTGTATTTGTCTCCTCAATATTTGTGATAGAAAGACTTTTCGTCCAGTCATACACCTCCAAGTTCAAGTTATCTTTTAAATTGTGTCCATGGTGATCAAGGTATCTCCAAATTTTCTGTTTTTCTTTTTGAAAATGATAATTTGGAAAATTGATTTTCTCTTTAATAATATGTGAAGAAGATTAGAACAATATTTTTACAATTGAGAAAGAGTTTTAATATCATCTTGGAGCTGCAAATTGATTTAATTCTTTACTGCTGTTAATTTCATACATTGTTACGAGAAGTGGCAGGAGGTAAGACGCCTAATCTCGCGAACAAAAAACCCCTACCGCCTACCATGAAACTTTGAATGCCCACTATAAGGGGTAGGTTGACTACCAAACGTAGTCCCCAATACTTTTAAATTAGGGAAGAATAGCAACCAACAACGCTTTTTGATCATTTTCGGAATGTTAACAGTATAATGAAGGTGTTTATTAATAACAAAGAATAAATAAAGAATAGGGATTTTTAAAATTCAAATAATGTTAGTTTTCGCGCCAATTTCCGTGGAACAAAGAGAAGTATCGTGACCAAGTTTCAGACGTCGAAAGTACGTCCATTGACTGGCCTACTGCCACTTAAGCGGTCAACCATCTCTCGTTCGCGTTGTTAACAGAATATGGGTTTCTCGAATATTCTGTGACGTCATTCACTGTCACTGTTACGTCAGTGGGACTACCCGATCCGTTGCTGCATGTGTCAACGAACGTTTCGGATTATAATGTAACCGTCCGTCGTTGCATTTAACCGGAAAAAGAACTGTTATGGATTTGAACAATTGGACGTAGCTGGAATAACTAATGGTTCAATTGAAAAATATTAGGTGTCACTTCCTGGTAAATATATTATGTGAGTGTGTATCGGGGGGTCATTCACAGCAAACATGTTAATAACGACGAGACGCAACATTCACAATCAGATTTTTTTGGTGACTAATATTTTTAATAATCCTCCGAATATTTAACGTCAATGCCAAAAATGAATATTACAAAATAGAATACAAACAAATGCTTTGGGCAGAAATTTTTTTTTATGCGATTTCCAAACGGATTTTATTTTCCAAGTTCTTGCTGGTTAAGGGTGGTAGAAACGTTTTCTTGTCTTTCTTTTTGCCTCGCAATCAATTGCAAAGTTCCTCGAAGACACTACTTGAGTATTTAAGAGATTAGGGTGGTAGAAAAATTCTCTAAAAATCAAAAATTATTCAGAATTATATTTATAGAGAAAATCTCAAGTTCTTGGTGGTTAAAGGTGGCAGAAACATTTTCTTGTCTTCGTTTTTGCCTCGCAATCAATTGCAAAGTTCCTCGAAGGCACTACTTGAGTATTTAAGAGATTAGGGTGGTAGAAAAATTCTCTAAAAATCAAAAATTATTCAGGATTATCTATTTTTGTAGAGAAAATTCTTGGAAGGCAGTACCCGAGTTCTTAAGGGTTAAGAATGGTTAAGAGTTGGGGGTAGTAGTAAAATTCACTAAAAATCGAAAATTATTCAGGATTAATTTTTTAGAAAAAATTCTTTAGAAGCAGTGCCGAAGTTCTTTAGAGTTTAGAGTGGTAAACAATTTTTTTGTCTTCTTTTTTGGCTCGTAATCAATTAGAAAAGTTGAAAAATTCCTCGAAGGCAGGGAGGTGGTAAAAAAATTATCTAAAAATCAAAAATGATTTAGGATTATGTTTGTAGAGAAAATACAGAAAAAGTTAAGGGTGGCAGCAAAACTCTCAAAAATCAAATTTATTTAGGATTATGTTTGTAAAGAAAATTCATTTGAGGCAGTGCCCAAAAGGGTGGTAGGGAAAATTTTCTTGTGTTCTTTTTTGGCTCGTTATCAGTTGGAAAAGTGACTGTAAATTTCAAATAAAGTTACTTCCTGTGTTTCCGAATTAACATTTTCGCCATATTTGTCAAAAGTGACGACGGATGCGTCACGTTTCAAAACCTATCCCAACAAAAAATTTCATCGCCCAACGCTTTCGTTGAATTTTTGTATAAATTTCGCGATTTGGTGACCCATTTGGCAAAAAAAATATCAACAAACTTTCAATAAAATCCACGATGTAGCCGATTTTACACTCGAATTATCCTGATTGTACTCTTGGTTGTAGTTGAAGTAGTAATAGTAGAAGTGGTGGTGGTAAGATGGAGGTCAAATAACAAAACGCGCGGATATATCTCGATTTAATTTATAGTACAAGAAATGACTGTTTTAATTACATTTTATTGTGATTTTTATGCATCAGAGTTAAATGACAACCTACACAAATAATTACGATACTTTATTAAGCAAAATTATCCGTTTTGCAACCCATAAAATGGTCAACGTGACTTATCTTGTTGAGAGTTGCAAAAAACGATTTTGTGTCTTAGTCGAAGAAAAATTACGCGTTTTTTTGGCTTTAGTTTGATGATCGTACGTTCATGACATTCTCAGATGCAATTCTTGTTATAGAAAATCAACCTTACAACCTTACTTCGTTTTTGAAAATGTTGCTCCATCAAGTGACAATTATTTTCGTCATATTGCATTGTTATTTGTCGATTCAGTGACCAAGAAACAAGTGTAAATCATTTTTCCTTCCCCGTGTAGGGCCGTATAGAAATTTCTCGTAACTAAACTAATATTTTACATTTGGTGCGATAAGACCTGAAGAAGAAATTGACTAATGTTGAACAGATTTTTAGTTTAAAAGTAAAGTGTAAAGTCAGTTCGCCTCCTCGTGGTGCAACCTGAGTAACGCTAAATGAACTAACACAAGAGGCGTCAGACAATCTCCGGATCTCTTGGCAAGATAAATTGAATTTACGTTGTTGTATGTCTTGCCTGTGATGTAGCCATACGCTAAATAAATAAATAAATTTTTTTAAAATTATTTAAGACAAATTGCCAGTTGGCTAAACAAAGCTGTATGCAAAACAAACGTAAAAATTAAAAAATTTCACCTATAATTCACTAGTATTTGTAGTGATTGAATAAACACCTTTCTCTCCTAAATGGTTTCACTAGCAACAGTTTACATAATAAAATGTAATTAAGTTCGTCGCTGAATTTTGTACGGTAATTTTCCTGGTCTATAACAAAACGATCTATTAACGATTTCTCGAATGGAGGAGAGATAACGAAAAAAGAAATAAAAAGTAACCAGGTCGAGTTGGCCCAAATAACGAACTTTGTGTATATTATAATAATATGCGGGATTGCTCCGTGCAGGCCAATGAACTCTGCGGAAACGAACGCATGCGCCAACGTCACCGTTATCGCAATGATGCAATGCGAATGGTCTCTTAACAGAGTACGTCAACCTAGATCGGCGTACGTTGACCCTAACCAAGCTCCATACATTCGTGTTGCTGGGCTTGCTGCTGAAAAACAAAAGCTAAAAAGCAAGCCTTGTACTTTATGCAAAGCGACGTTGGTTCACAATTAGATTTTAGTTTTTTTTATTTGGTCCATCATCAGGTTTTTAATGCACCTAGTCAGATTACTTACTGCATTATTTAGAAAGATTTGAAAAATTGAGCCATTTCATTGCCAAAATTTAACTGTGAGGCATGAAAAGAAGTCTTCGATTTAGTTTGTCCAGAGCCATTAGGTACCCTTAAAATCAGCTGAAGACGTTTATTTAAATTTATAATCTTTAAAAGTATCTATTCTAAAATTGCCATAACTGAAATATTAATAATTCATTTGGAATCGAAATTAAATATATTTAATAGTTTCTTACATCTACCACCAATTTTTACTGTTATCAATTCTTGACCACAATAAAAATGTAGGATACCATGAATCTGGACCAACTTTAACCACATCATGCAGGAAGTAGTAAGTGCTATTTTATACTAGCGATCGATAAACATATATAGCGTGAGGATTTGGCACATTTGAAAGCATAATTTTTCACTTTAATTCCTGTTAGGTAGAAACTGAAGATGTATCTGACAGACACACAGACGCACGAGATCTAAAAACCCATAAAAAAGATCGTTTTTTGCAATTAGCTGCAAAAAAGGATCCTAATGTAATGGCACTTGGGTTACAAATACAGCTGTTGAAAACACAGAACCTAAATTTCTTTTAGAACTATCATAAATCGTTTGAACAACGCTTACTTAAGATAGAGAAGATCTTTGAGATATCTTTTATTGCGAGAGGCCATCGCGCTGCTCGTTTAGCTTGGACTAAGAAACAAGTGTCATGGTTTTCAGACGTGTTAAGATTTGGGACAAATCTTGATTCAAGCCAGTAAGAGTGTGGAGAGTACCGAGCAATGAAGCACAATTGCGGGTGGTACTCTTTTACTATCCCAGTAAAGGATAGACTACTACAGGGTATGGCGACCCTGCCCCATTTTCTATCCCACACCCAAACCGAACGACTGTCAGTCCCCCCAGCCAGTCAACGGCCTCGGGCGGAGGAGCTCGTAGGAAATAGGGCACCTCCTTGCCCTTGGAAGAGGAAAATGTTCCTTAAGACGGAAGAACAATTCATTGATCAACGACATGAAGATGCAGAAGAAAAAGGGAAAACACTGCATTAGAGATCCATAAGGAGATCCCGTGAAAAACTCATGACTATGTGCGACAGTGAAGCTTCGGAAAGGCTTCGCTCTCCGGCTGGCAACCCTCCGTCCGGGGGAGGCAGAGTGAAATTGGCTGCCGGCCATGGTCGGTTACAATTTTTGAATGCCAATGTCAAAAGTTAAATTGATGCATTAGTTGGATCATTAAATTGATCAATCGATGTTATAAAAAATATTAACATAAGTGATACGCAATTCTTTTTAAAAATATTTTACAAAATCTGCAATATTCGGCCAGTGCACATTTCGTCTTTGTTTTTGTAATTAATTTATTTGTATTCGTTGCAAATATAATTATCATTGCGATTAGTATGCGTCCAAAAATGCGTCCGCTAGTGATGTCATAATCAAGGGGGTTTTTAAAGTCATTAACTACCAAATGAAAAAGAATTATTTTAAAACATTTTAAGACGTAGTTAAATCTCTTTAGCGCGCAGCAATAAAACAATGAACCAACCAGAAGAAGAAGAAGACATTAAAATATTTATTTCTTTAATCTTGATAGCCAAACGGTTTAAATCGTTTAAATCTGTTGCTCAAATCTTCCTTATTGTTTTAACTGTAACATTGGATGCGTTAGTAACTATAAAATCACTACCCACACGTTTTGCTTTACCATCAACGACCTGGAACCTAAGAACAATAACAATGGCATCGCTTCTTTAAACGTTTCCTTTTTCTTCTTAGATTTAACGATATTTTAAATTCGGTTTAAAGAAGAAGGTATTCGTTCAACGACTTGTTCATTATTGTTGTAGAAGTTCAATAACATGAATTGGTTCGCATTAATGTTGAAATAGGTGTTTTGAAGACTTGCGAAACGGAAATCGACAAATGATTTTCTTTTGTAATAATTAAAACCGTTAAGTACTGCTAGATATTGAAATAGAAAATGCGTTTGCAACAAAACAATAAAGATTGCGCATATTATCTTTTAAATTCGATTCCTAATGAGACACCTCGATTCGCGAACGCGCAAATTTTGAATACGACACTGGTCGTTTGGACGCAGGCACGTACAAATGAGTATTTCCTCGTTCAAGATCAAAGATATAAAACTACAACCGTGCACATCCATCCTTTCATTCTATAGTTAGTAAGTGCATCGATCCTAACCTAATACCGTTACGAAAAACGTGCCAAAGACATACACACACACACGCCGGCCCCGGCTGGCGGCTCGAAGGAGAATTCGAACGTCTTGAACAAAAAAAAATGGCGGTCGTTCACCTAGGAGGAGCCACCACGCGGGGCGCCACCTGGCGGTCAGTGCGCTCAGTAGCGTAACGGAGGAGGACGACTGATCTTTACTTATTATTTGGTTGTTGCATATTTTACAGAAATTTTCTTATAATTGTGGATAAAGATGTTATGGTACTTTAATTTTTAAAAAGAAAGATATGGAAGCCAGAATTCACATAACCGAGCCAGAGATTACTGGAATATCATGTAATTATTGGGGGAGAGAAATTGTCCTTCACTAGCGATTTCAAGTCGCGGCGACAAAAATCGCAGTCGCAGAAAATCTGCAAGGTACCTACACACAGTGCGATAAATAAATCATTGAATTAAAACAGTTTCCCATTGGATGTCATTAAAATTGTTTGCTTTTGAGCAAACAGTTATCGAGTACATCCAATAGCAGGCCAAATATTATTAAAAGGGCAGTATTACATGTATGTAATTCGAAGATATATGTAAGCACGCTGAGAAGTTTTTCCAGTATTATCGAATGATAAAAAGTAGTTTTGACGAATTATTGGTCAATCAATATCACCGAGGACACTTTTTGTGGCTTACAATAGTAAAAACACTGCCAGAACCGTACCTTCATAAATGGATCAAGATGAAGTAGAGTGGAAAAAAATTGTAGTTACCCTAAGGTTGTTAAAACTCGCATATCACATTTTAGTCAATAACAAAATTGAAAGATGCTGTCTAGAGAACAAATTAATAATGTTGGCGTCATTGAAAAATTGTTACGTGCGCTACTGACAGCTGGAGTAACACCCGCCCGGTGCACCGGTAAACAATCTTTACGAGGAATTCATAATTGATCGTTTGTAAAAAATTTTTAAGTGTGAATGAACTTACAGCTAATGAGGTTCTGTTCCAGATTGAGGTTGTAAACAGACGAGAAGAGACTATTAGTATTTAGAGTATTTTCTTAAAATAACAATGAAATATTTAGGAAAAAGGGAGCCTGGGACCAAACATAAAGGGGGCATAAAAAAAAGGAATTTTTTAATAGTGCATAAAATCTAAGAAAAAAACAAACCACAACTCATATTTAATAATACCTCTAATGAATAATAACGATGGTCTTTACAATAATTTTTTTGCGTGAAATAATTTCTAAATTTATTGAAGACAAATTAATAATTTCAAATTAAATGGGATAATCTCTGACTTTACCCATACTATTTGGGCTATTATTATTTTTGGTTAGAAAATGTATTGAAGACAAAAGGTTAGTTTTAATATTCTCAAGTTGAATGGTGTAATCCGACTTCATCCAAACTGGCCTTAGTATTTGTTCTTTTTATTTATATTTCTACACATTTTGTATTATCTAGGTAATGTATTAAGTACTCTTTTCATTTTAATTACTTCTTGCTCGGGGGCCCTTTGAATTTAAGGTTATAATCAGGTATTTTATTTACTTTTATTTATTTAAAAAAAAATGAAACGTTGCATTGACTTCTTCTTATAGTGCATCTCCTATCGGAGGTTTGCTATCATCACAGCTATCCGGACCTTATTGACTGCAGCTCGGAAGAGTTCAACATTGCTACAATTAAACCATTCCCTTAGGTTTTTAAGCAAAGACACACGGCGTCTTCCAATATTTCTCCTTCCACCAATCTTTCCCTGAACTATCAGCTGGAGAAGTGCGTATTTGGGTTCTCTCAGTATATTACCTAGATATTGAAGCTTTCTCTTTTTTATGGTGTTAATGACTTCACATTCCTTATTTATCCGATTTAGAACTTCCACATTAGAGATCTTTTCTGTCCAGGAGATACGCCACATTCTACGGTAGTACCACATCTCGAAGGCTTGTAGTTTGTCCGTGTGATTCTTCTTGAGAGTCCATGCCTCCACTCCGTACAAAAGCGCGGAAAACACGTAACAAAGCAGCATCCTCATCCTAAGTCCAATCTTGCATTGACAGAATATTCTAAAATGCCCTTTTTAATATTTTTACCGATTTTAAAAAAATATTCAATTAATTTTTTAATACCAGTTTATCTCTTTAAAGCTTTAAAACTTTTACACTCCAGGAAGAATTCTTCATGACCAAAAGTTTGTTGATATAGGGGGGTGTAAAGTTAGTTCGCCTCCACGTGGTGCACCCTGGGTAACGCTAAATGAACCAACACGAGAGGCGTCAGACAATCTCCGGATCTCTTGGCAAGAAAAATCACAGGCACATGCAATTATATTTTTTTATTTTATTTATAACTTGCCTGTAATGTAGCCATGCGCTAAATAAATAAAAATTTTTATATATATATATATTCAAGGGACGTCGTCAAAATAAAAATAAAATATATATTTTTTCAGTTAAAAAGTGGTACTATCGTTCAATCAATGAAATTCAAATTTAAAAATTCAACGCGGTGCTTCTAGTGAAGTTTTTATAAAATTGACAAATTTAGACATCGATCGCACGCCGTTGAATAATAAACAGAGGCCAAAAATGTTAACCGTCATTCACAAAACTTTTTCACTTTCATTTCTACTGTGAATAATTTAAATAGCTATTATCGACCAAAAAATAAATTGTTTGCTTCTTTTAAGTTCAATAGCAATTTGTTAATATGTTCATGACATATTCACCGCAGTTATTTGACATTGAAATGATTTGCTTAATTGATGAATTTAAGAAAAGTGTTTTTTAATCAATTAAATTTTATTAATGTTTTCAACTTTTTTATATTAACGGAACTTTTCAGTTCATTTATCCTTTCAATTAAAATTTTGAGCCTTGACGTTCTTAAGTTTTAATTTATTTAAAAGATTTTATATTACCTTCTATAAAAAAAATTTGTTTTTTTTTCAAATTTTCAACCCAAAATGCTCCGTCTGCCAATATATCACTTCTTTCCACTTGCTACGGTTCTTAGGTTAGGTTAGGTTAAAACGGCGGTTTGGAGGAAACTCACTTATGCCTTTTGGCCCGTTGTGATACCGTGATGGACGGCGGTGCCTTCCCCCTCTAACATAAAAACCAGTTGGAACTTTTAATAAAAAGTGTATGGTCTTTGATGCTAACTGAGTTGAGATAAAATAAATCATCAAAGTTCTTTTGCCCCAGTATAAAAAGCCGTTTTCTGCATAGGAAAAGCCAGTAGCAGAAAAGATGTACCATTGTGTCCTCATCTTCCTCATCGTGACAGCTTCTACGGAAGTTCTGTCGTAGCTCTGCGTTTCCCATGCGCCGTGCATGGGATCCACCTGCCGGGTGTCCTGTTAAGGCCGCGATCGCATTTCCAATGGACTCCCTGGATAGAGTTAAAACATCATTAGTTCGACGTAGATCTAGTTTAGGCCAAATCTGTTTTGATGATGTGCATGTGAGTTCATTTTGCCACCTGAAGTTGGCTTTTTGAACTACTTTGCTGTGCAGTAGGAGCCGGCAATTTGCAATCGGTACACCTTGCTGGGATGAGACAGATACAGCTGGGGGGGGGGGTGCCCTCTCTTGCTAGCTCGTCCGCCTTACAGTTTCAGGGCGGCACGGCATTGCAACGCTGCCCTAGAGGTCAAGTAGACTGAGTTCAGTGATATGATAGCAGCCTGGCTGTCGCAAAGAATGGATATCTCGCTGAACTTTTGGTCGTTACGAAGTATCCAGACAGCTCTCTCGGTAATGGCTGTCATTTCGGCTTGATACAAACTACAGTAATCAGGCAAACAAAACTACAGGCTAAGTGAGGGGTCTTTTGAGAAGACACCGCAACCTTCTCTCCCCTCTAGTTTAAAGCCGTCCGTATAAAATACTGCGCCCTAAGGTTTAACTAGATTCTCGGCCCAATCTTCTCTGGATAGGATTTCCAGGGATAGGTCGCCTTTGAACATAGGGGTAGGTTTAGTGTACGGTTCTTATACATGTCTTTCGCTTCTTTTACGCCACAGCTTTCCCTTCGTCAATTTATACTTCTCAGACTACTCATATCCGTAGCGTTGATCCTACTTTCATGCTCCTTTTGCCAAGTCCAACATTTACTACCATAGCAAGTCGTGCCCTTTTTGACACGTTCTGGTGTAAAGTAACTTTCATATAAAGTCCTTTTCTATAATTACATAAAATCTATGAAACTTTATCATTAATTTTGCTGTTAACAAACCAAGAGGATATAAATAATTATATTTTTTATGGGGTGGGTCCTGTGACTTTGTTACATTCTTGAAATTGTGTAAAGTAACTTTCGCATAAAGATTTTTTTTATATTTTTCAAAGACCGTGAAACTTTTAATATTGCTGTCGACAAACAAACAGGATATAAATAATTACATTTTTAAAAGGGTGGGTACTATGACCCACATTAAACAATCAACGGATTTTTTAATAAAAAAAAGTTTTTGTAAACGATCAGAACTTTCTAAGAATAAACGCAAAAAAACTACCTGAGATTTCGAAACAAAAAACCCCTTTTTCCCAAAATAAAAAAAAATGTGAACTACTTATCTTTACCTATTATTTATTTTTCAGCCCCATATAAAATTATTTGTTCTTCGCGAACCGCCCGGATCACCTTTCTAAAAAAAAACACTAGCGGATGTTGCAAAAACCACCCTTTTACCATCCCAACCCTTTTTGAAATTTCCAATTCCTCACAAAACCCAAATTCGTCAGTAGGAGTATCGAACAGGTAAATTTCCGATATTAATACTCAGGTACAAGTTTTGCCAAAAATTGCGTCTACCATCTGTCCCAATCAACCCCTTCTTAATCGATTTGAAAGGTGCCACCGACAGGACTGGCACGCACGTTTTTGGATTTTTGATCTGCACACTACTCTGTGATTAATTTTGTCGAGCTTGGTGCTAAATAAAGCTTTCTTCAAACGAATACAAGAAATTTAAACAAAATGACAAAAAAAGATCAAATTTTAGTTATCCCTTTCGTTTTAAATCTGCAACCATTGATTGAGTTTAACCTTCGGCGCCTGTGCCGATCCTTAAAAGAATGCACGTCTGCCCGACCCTTTGGCCGTTTATTTTTTGTTAAAAGGGGTGGGGATGGAGAGAAGAAAGTAAAACGCAGGTGTCAATGCGGGCGGGTTCCGATATCGTCAGGTAAATTGAACGGAGACCTTGAGATGCCAGGTCGAGTTCATCAAACCTCACCAGAAGTTGACGTCCCCGCTATCGGTGTTGCCGTTTAAATTTACACGAATTCGATAAATAAACTCGCTAGATCGATAACTTGGTTATTTTGTACAGATTGTAATTCTGAAATGTTCATACGGCGGCCGAACCAACAAATATAACAGATTTGCCTGATTTTGATTTATTGTTTAATTTGAAAATCCCGAAGTATACGCTCTTTCAGTGGACGCGGCAACAGCGTTCGGCAATTTTTCAGGTAGTCGAACTGATGAAAATGAGATACGCACACACCGCGTGAGCCAGATGCACGGATTTTTTTTTATTTTGACCAAGCTCGAATGGACCACTTTTACTTTTAATGCTTGTGAGCACGTTGAAAAGAAAATAATTGGCAGTTACGATGATATACGAGCGACACACGGCGTATATAATATTTAATCACGGTGAAGCGAGTTGAAAAATAAAATAAAGTAGAAATTGAAACTTTGGCACATAAATAATTCTTTAATTCTGTTTAACCCCAAGTTGGTGACTGAAATGGGTAAAATATTAGGACATCAACTTTTTGGTAATTTAACACTATCGCGGTCCCCTCGTTTTTTGGCTATAAAAAATCGAAAAATCAACATTTTTGAGATTTTTTTTAAATCTTCGTTTTTACGGCGGATTTACAACAAAAATTACGAGAATAAAAAAACTTATATTAGTTTCAGGTAAACGCACTCATTCACGTATAATTAATTGTTCATAACTTTTTTCAAGTAATCGAATGAAGTTTTTATATTTTTTTCTTAATCTAAACAAAAAAATGAACAAATTAAAAAAAAATTGTACAAAAATTCCTCTTAAAATTGACCTTTTCTCACATATTGTTGTTTGAACCTTCTTTATCAAGAAATCATCAAAGTAATATAAACAAAAACATTCCTAAAATTACTTATTAAAATTAAAAACCATTAAAAAAATGGTATATTGCAAACGTTCAATGTTAGAAAAAATAAGAGTAAGGCGGGGGAGGGGGGAGTTGTTTTGATGATAATTGCGTAGGCCATCTAATTAGATCACTAAAAAATATACTAGACAAAGGAAGGTCCGCAAGGTCCTGCATTGAACATGAAATATATTAAATTTTGAAATCATTAACATTATTTTAAATTATTTAACATTGAACAATCATGAGTTGTGTATAATTTTTTTTTGTAAATATTCACTTTTTGTGTAGAACAAGGAAATAGTATGGTCCAACTACGTGTATAAATGTTATATTCGATTATTGAAGAAAAAAGTTGGTTTTAAGAAACATTAATAAAATTTCATTTGATGCTTTGCAAAAAAGTTATGAACGTGCGATTATGATAACATTTAAAGTCATAAAACCATATGAAATCTTTAAGTGAGATATTTCCTATAAAAACGAGGGGACCGCGATAGTATAAAATTACCGTTTTTGAATATTTAAACATACATACATAAATATAGTCACGCCTTTTTCCCGTAGGGATAGGCAGAGACCACTTCCTTCCATTTGCTACGCTTCCGCTTCCGACGGTTCTTATACACATCCTTTGCTTCCTCTACTTTCATCAGTGCTCTCATACATGCTCGTCGGTTGTTGGTACTCTTGACCTGGCCTTTATTCAAAACAATGTTGATCTGATCGAGATATGTTCGCCGAGGTCGACCTCTACCGACTTCCGTCCAATCACACTTGCCTTATAAATTTGTTTCGTCAATCTTTCTTCGCCTTCTTTTCTACGTGTTCATACCATCTAAGTATTCCTTTATCTATCTCTGTAACCACATCTTCTTTTACACCATAACGTTCTCTTATCTTACTACTCTTCACTTTATCCAACGGAATCACTCCGGCTATACTTCCCAGACTAATCATCTTTAATATTTATAATATTTTAAAATAAATATTCACGACATTGGGACCTAATTCAGTTCGTTAATGTGCTTCTGTAATGTTCACACAATACTCCAGGAACCCATTGTTTGTATTAAGGTTTGTTTCCTAAATTTGGAAATATTGGAAGTATGCGCGTTTTACTGCTGTTTGGTGCTTTGTCTTCGTTAGGATAATTTTACTACAAACATAGTAAAAGTTGTTTGGATTTAATGTATACTCTTCTAAGGACATTTGAAAACAAATAATATCTTTATTTAACAATTAATTTTCACAAAAATAACGGATGGCAAACTACACACCACCAAGATTTAATAAACTTCTTACCGGTATATTTAAAAATAAGACGTATATTTGTTAAGAGTAGACAGAAATATGACGTATATTTGTTGAGAATAGACAGAAAATTCAGTATTTACAAATTATTTTTGGGTAAAAGAAAAAAAATTGTGTAATTAATGGTATTTGATTATTTATGACTTTTTTGCCGAATACACAAACACAGTATCATTATGTTCCAACACGGCGGTGGAAAAAAATCGCCACTGACCTCTTGTAAATTTTGGGCTAGATTTTTTACCTGAAGAGGGTATATCCTAAAATCGCCACCACTCTTGTCTTCAAAATAAGGAGCTTTAATTAATACCGACTATTATTAGCCTAATCTAACCTAACGTCCTAACCTACCTACAGCCGGTACCTGGTGAAGAGCTTTGAGATAGTTTTCCGTGTAGCTCTAGGTAGGTGTCAAAATACAATGATTATCCCTGCACATATTTTTCTATAAATAAAAGAGCCATTAAAAGATCCATGGACTCCCGTGGTGATTCTCGGCTATTGGTGTCCAGCTACCGGGTGTAAGCCGTGGCGATTTAAATATGTGAATTTAAGGCGTAGTATTGGTGGAGATTTTGGGAAACACCGTCCACCACTTATTTAGCAAAGAAATTGGCCAGTTAACAAAAATTAGGTTGATCTATAAGAAAATGTTGGTACCTGCATAATTTGCATAATTAATCTAAAATAATGTTAATCCACCTTGTACGTACATAAAAGTAATTCGGGTGCACTCTTTTGAACTGGATTTAAAACGTTTTAAAATTAGAAACGATATAAGATCTTATTGATAAATGATTTAATGCCTTGAATTGAAATGTTTATGACATTTATACTTTTAGTAAGTATAAAGATTAAAATGTATCTTATTTAATTCCGCCTTTCATAATTGGTACCTATACCAAAATAGGCAATTACGACTCTGCCTACGAATGGATAATAAAAAAATAGCGTTTGGCTTCCTACTGCAAACAACGACCTCCAATGTACGTACTTGAACTCTATACAATTTTAGGCAAAAGGAACCTTGAATATTAATAGATCAATTAATTTTTTTCATTAGCAGGATGGAACGACACACTCAGACCATGAAAAAACATTTATAATAAAAGTTTCTACTAATTTATTCGGCATTTAATAGCTCCCATTTTTAAAAAAAATATTATTTAAAATCAATACTTTAATAATTAACACGTAAAATGGGTTATTGATTGTTACTACCATTAAAAAACAAGGGTCATTAGATTTTCCGTTATCCCCTTTACTATAAATTCCTCAATTAAATTTTATAAATAATCTAAAATACCTATTTCCTATTTGCAATTGCAACTGTATTTTTTATATTTCTATTTTTATGTCTGCTATTACTCTATCCTATATTATGTCTTTCTTGGACCTCCTCTTTTTTACTCTAGCTTTCCTTATTCTTTTAACGGGACTATTTTCGTTTCCTTCTTCTCTCTTCTATGAATTCTAGTGGGGGCTGTATGTATGGATTTTTCTTATATCTAAATTTTTGTATCCTATATCTTACAGTAACTCTTTTTGAATATTTCATCTATCGTTTGTATTTTATCTTTTCTTAAAACCCATGTAAAACTAAATGTTAGGAGTGGTCTATATATAAATTTAAATATCGTTGTTTGGATATTATTTTTTATTATAAATTTAATATTCATACAGTGATAGATACAGTTTATTTGTTTTTGTATTTTATTATTAACATCTGCTCCTTTGGAAAATATATATTTCGTGTACCTTTCGCCCTTTTAATTACCCCGCCACTGTTTTATTTCTTAAACGATCCATAATAGTTGGCGTTGTCTTCTTTCTCTCCCACTCCGGCTTCGTCCGCAGAGCTCATTGACATTACAATAACCGACCTTCAACCTTCCTTCGATTTGCACAACAGAATACCACCATACACCAGGTAGAGAGAAGAAGATTACAGTGCCGGCACAGCCAATTTTTGACACGCACAAAATATCTCTACTACGTTTCCGCACCGTCATTACACAATTTAATTGTTTAATGGGTCAATATCGTGTGACAATTTTTTTTTATTTCTTTAATCGTTGCATTATAATAAGTAAAAGGATGTATAAAGGACGATTGATTGATTTGTGTGACTGGCCCTCGTGGAAAAAGCTCCACTGCGAGGGATAAAAATAACACTCTCGGTTTATGTTTACTTAAACTACCCTGAAATTCGATCTCTAGGTCACCCTTGAAAATATGTCTAAAACGACTTCCGGCTTCGTAATTTTTGTGGCCAAAAAATACCAAGGTGAGAATAGTAAATAAAAAAAAGCACTTCCTTGTTAGAATATTTAACCAAGGTTCTTTTATAGACTTGTACAGAATCCTTAATGCACATTTTTGTTTTGCCAAAATTATTATTACGTCTCAAATACGAATCAAAGTATAAAAATTTACTCATTTTCCCAATTTAAAGACCACCCTTTAGGTGTTTAAAAACGCGTAAAACAAGAATAATACTAGACTGTTTGGGTTTTTTTAAGTAAGTTTTTTATAATTAATTGTAACATATTAAAAAATCCGTGGGGATTTTTGTTTTGGCATATCCTAGTATTATTTATGTTTTTCGTTTCATTTATAATGGATGCTTTTATTACTCACCTTGCAACCTTCGCAGGAATGAACGCCATAATGAAATCCTGATGCTTTATCACCACATACTCGACATAGAACTGTAGTTCCATCGAACTCTGTAAAAATAACCACAACTTTAGTGACGAGTTAACACAGTAAATACGTTTAATCTTTATAAGCTTATATTTACTGGGTAAGTCAACCAATTTAAAAAAAAATGGTTTTATTTTAAACTAAAAATTTAAATTAATTTTATTCAACAACAATCTTTCTGGAAGCGACGAATATTAAGAATGTTTACATTTAAATGTTTTTTTTTTTCAATTTTGGCCTTCAGTCGATATTATTTATTCGATGGACTTATTGGTCTGTTGATACCGAAAATAATTATTGAATCGATATTAATCGGTGAAAGAAGTGGTCGTTCGTGTAAAAGAAAAAGAAAGCACCGTTCTGCTTTCACCATACGCGATGCAACTCGACCAATGCGTGTGGTGTTTTCAATGGTTGTTACATCATTAACATCATCGGTGAAAGCAACGTAACAAAATGCATTGCATTATATAAGTCTTAGGTGTGTGCGTGTGTGCATAGGTATGTGTGAGTGTGTTTATTATCATGACATCGTAAAATTATTGATGGATTTGTCGGTATCAATGGTTCCGAGTTGGTGCTGACTATGGAATTGAAAACAAAAACATCAATTCATGACGCCAAAAAATACCAACAATAATAATCTTGCTTATAAAGTAATAAATAAAAGTTTATTGATTAAGCAATAACAAGCTATCTTAGTACCTTAGTATATATGCAGTCAGACTTTGGAAAACATTTAAAGGAGTGGAACAATTGTTAAATATTTTAGTTTTTTTTGCACACCGTATAAATTGTCAACTTTTGTTTATTGTATTAAAAGATATGTAGGTACTTAATATAATGTCATAATTCATGAAGAGAATAATTTAATTGTGAACTTTATATACCACTTTTTTTGTGCGGATTTTTGACAAATGATTTAAATATGTTCCTTACAATAATGTTATACCATTAATAAATTAGTTTTATTTACTTTACTACTGATTACAGCACATTTATGTAAGTTTAAACTCAAATCGCAGAGTACAGCATTTGTATGAAAGCAGTAAAAATTTTTCTTAGACTTTGTAAAAAGGGGTTGAGAGTCATTGCTTCCAAAAAAAATAAAAAGTTAATTCTCTCATCTGTCCTTCAGTAATTGAAAGTCCGAGAGGATCCTGACTTAAGACATCATTTTAAGCACTTAGCAATTAAAAATAGATATATATATTTGCATTTAATAATTGAGGGCGAACAACTGAATAAAAAAGTAATTTTTTTTTATCCATTTGATTATTTGCAAGAAATATTCCTACCGAGATTTAGTGCTGGTTCTCTGTGAACGGCGTGAGCAAAATCCGGTATGCCAGTGGTCGTAGATTCCGGCAGTTGGGGGATGTTATGCAAACTGCTATCCGGCGAAATAATCATTTTGATGCGATTATTAGCGACACTGAATAATACTAATAAATATCCTTGTGAATGAGACGAAACACACTAATCACTGAAAAACCATTTCACAAATGTTCAATAAATTGATAAGAGTAAAAAAGCACATGTGCGTTGACACTGAACAACAATGTCCAAGAGCAGGCGAAGAACTGACGATAGTGAAAGTCCCAGTTGATACTGGGCCTCCGCGCTGCCCGGTCGTATAGTAAATATTACCTGAAGCCTGAAGGGCAACAAACCGATCTAAGTTTAGTTGAGCGGGGAACGCGGGGAGAGAGATTTTAGCAGCATAACCGCGAACTTGGGTTCATCGCATTTTCAACTTCGAGGTCACTGACAACAATGCTCTCGACGGCCAATCGTCGACGTGCACGTCTCTCCCCATTGGCCGGTAACCGTCTAAGCCCCACCTCTTGGAAGTAGGGAGCCGGTGAGTTCAACGACTCGAACCTTGACTGAATTACCCAGACAAATGAGCAACGCAACTTCGGCCAAGGTCGCGACGATGACGAGAACGCGCTCACTCACTCTCTCGCGTGCACTAATCGAAATTTCAAATCGGTTCGAATCCTTTCACTAATTTTTTTTCGATATCTCGTTGCTTCGTTGACGACGACTACTAGTTACTTCTTTTTGTTAATAAGATCAACAAACAACACCCGAAGTAGTACTGGTTACGTTTAAAAATAAAACTCAAACTATATCGAGTGACAGTTTCCTTTTTTTGATTTTATATTTTTACAGCGGCAAAAATGTTCCGAGTCATCGTTGTTTTCACGATAAAGAGTAAAAGGTACGATAATAATTATTGATATTCGAATAGCGCGAAATGTATTTTTCTGTCGATTTTAAAAAACATTGGCTACAAAGTTTCTCAACACAGTAATACTACATTTAATGATATCATATCGCCCGTGCGATAATTAAAAGTTATAAATGGTTGGATCAAGAAATTAAAAAATACTTTTGACATTGAAATTGTAGCGTTATCAACGAATATGTTTTTGAAATGTTAATACATCGAGTGTTTTTTTACGTTCAGCAATAAAAATACCATTGTTTTGGGACTCGGTATCAATTTTTAGATAATATATCAAATGTTATTAA
Organism: Agelastica alni; assembly: GCA_950111635.1. Taxonomy (NCBI): domain Eukaryota; kingdom Metazoa; phylum Arthropoda; class Insecta; order Coleoptera; family Chrysomelidae; genus Agelastica; species Agelastica alni. Next base: position 51,216,098 of record OX467709.1, read on the forward strand.
TAATATGTATTTTTTTTATATTAAACACGGCATTTAGAACCCATATTACAATCTGGTCAACAGTGACCAATGAGCATTTTAATTCTAACTTAATCTAATGAAGTTTGAAACTTAAAACTAAGGTAACTATCAGCGTTCCTTAGGTTCTGTAGAATGGATTGCACTAAAGTTTAACGTGCACACACAAGCTCTGCTTTTGCACTAAAAACACTAAACTAACTCGAAGGGCTTGATCCTCGTTTTCTTTCTAACCCAGTATTGTCAAGGAGCTGGATAGCCTCGACATTGACATCATGAAGGAGTCTTTCTTCATGACTCCTGGCTAATTTCCTGATGGTCTGGATGGTGTCCATTTCTAGGTCCCTATGGAGGTCACTGTTGCGAATGCACCAAAGGGGCACCTATTATGTTCCTCGGTGTTTTGTTTTGGAATGTTTGGACAATATGTATGCAAATGTTTTATTAAAAAATTGTTTAAAAAAAACAATGATTAACGGTCTGGGTTTTTGATATTAATCTCTCTTTTTTAACCTTTTTTTTATGCGCTCTCTTAAAAAAGTCACTTTTCCTTTGCTGTATGTTGCAACTCCTCCATAAGTATAATTTTATAAATTTTTCATCCCCAGCTTTTTGATCGGTTTTCTCTTAGACCAATGACTATCTAATGGTTAGTTCTTTTATTAATCTAAACTTGATTTTAAACCCGAAACAAGTTGTCTGAACTTTATCTTCCATTATAATTTAACAAATAGATAAAACTATTATCTGACGTTTTAATTCTAAAGCAAATGTATGGAGGGTAAAAAAAAAACTCATTTCTAGAAAATATAAAAAAGCACAAACGTTTGTGCTGTTGTTGAAATTGTAAAAAGAATTCGCGAATGAATTTAGTCAGTACAAAAAGTGATTAAATATGGATTCAATTTGTTAAATAAAATTAATAACGTTCTTTTTAGCTAGCAATGTGCCTTGAATTTTAAAAAGAGTACATTCATTTAAAAAAAGTTTCATATTTTAAATTCTCTACAGATATGATTTAGTAAATAAATAGTTATTGTACCCCTCAAGATTTTTTTTTAAATTAAAATTCCTCCGTTTAAAAAAATTATAGTAACGCACGGTATATTGTTTGGTGATAGAATTTTTTTACCACTTACATCATACAAGGACGTATATCTAGAAACGAGTTATGATCACTTTCTTTTTGTGTTTGTATAAATACGCATCTACGCATCTCTATGCCACGTGAGGATGAGGTTACAAGATGCTTAATTATTTTCAATTTCACTCGTTCACCTCGTTGAGCGAAAGAATTTTATTTTCATCGCCAGATGCAACCGAAAAATCGATAATTAAACACGTGGAAATAATCTAAGGATATTAATTTATAATTATTTAGTAGGTTCATCAAATATCTGTAATTTTAACACACATTGATGTCTCTGTATTTTCTGACGTTTTTACTTTAGCACAAACAGAGCTTAACATACGTTTTTGTTATTGTTCTAAATTTTATCGGTTTCAAACATTAAAAAAAATGTGTTATTAATTTGAGTTAACATGAATGTTAGAATTGAACATGGAAAGACTCCATTTAAACAAATGTAGCCGCCGTTGCAAACACGTGGAAAACAAATTTCTTTCAAGACCATCATAAATCGTTTGTACGAAGCTCCCTTTAAGTGATTGAGAAGACAATCGCACAGCTCGTTTAACTAACCATTCGAGAAAATTTCATACTGATGCACAACCACTTGTTGCGGCAACAGTGGTTAGCTTTCTTGATGATAATAGTGTTTTCGTGGCCTGTGCAATCGCCAGACTTAAATCCAATACAGCATATACGGGATAGGCTTCAACGAAGAGTTTTGAGAGGTCGAAGGAATTTTATTTAAGGGAGTATGAATAGCTCATAAGTCAACGAGAAATAGATAACTCGATCCTATTTACCTCAAGGCATTGTAGAGCTGTAATAAAATAAATAAATTTAAGCTTTATAAACTACTGGATAAATTATGAAATTACCCAAAACATTACTTTATCCTTTTCTTATGTCCGTTTTTGAACTTTATCAAGTATTTGAATCGCAGGCTATGCATATTTTGTCGGTTTGTTAATGATAGTTATCAAAACAATTGTTACTCTTTTGAAAGTAATACGTTTTTTGCGGAGGACTGTTTAATTTTTTAGCCCGAAATATGAATCCTGCAAGGATTATATAGGTTATATTACCAATTTGTGCAGGACGACCGAGATGCACGTTTTATTAGACAATAAGAGAATAAGAATAAGAGAATAAGAAATAGGACTGTCACTAGTTCTGTGATCAGAAACAAACTCGAAGCTGTCCGCAATGACACAATTACTACTAAAACAGTAAGAAGACGGTTAAATCCAGCTGGATTAAACAGTAGGAGACCAGCCACTGCACCATAGCTTACTAGAGGAAACAGAGTTGCCAGAGGTTATGTTTTGCTCGAAATCATCACAATTGGTCTGTGGATAATTGGAAGAAAAAAGTTTTATTCACAGATGAAACTAGGGTTAGCCTAAAACATCCAGATGGTCGTGAACGAGTCTGGCGAAGACCAGGAGAGAGGTTTGCTTCTTGCAATATCTTTGAAGAATTTCCTTCGGCGGTGACTCTGTTCTTCTGGGATGGTATACGATTTGACGCTCGCACATAATTAGGTACTGTTCGTACGAGATCCATGAATGCTTATTACTATCTTAAGAATATTGTAATAGGTATAACATGTGATGCCTTTCGGTCCTCTTTTGGAACCCTATTTCCTATTTATGCAAATCCCGGAACGAGCATATTAAGCGTTAAACAAACCTCAGGGAGCTAAAAAAATGCATGGGGACAAATTCCTCAAAATTTAATTAGAAGCATGACTAGAGGCGTAAATGATGTGATTCAAAGTGGAGTAGGCAACACATGCTACTAGGTCATTATCATCATCATCGATCGACCAATCGCGTCCACTGCTGGACATAGGTCTCCCGTAGCTTTTTACATCCTTGCCGATCCTGTGCTGCCTCTAAGTATTCAGTTGGTCTTTATCCTTTTAATGTCGTCGGTCCATCTGGTTGGTGGGCGGCCTCTACTTCTGTATGCGTCTTTTGAGTGTAACAAAATTCGATGCTTCACTGAGCCTCCGAAGCATTTGTTTTGCTTCGTCCATGATATCTGCGATAATTAAGATATCGTCGGCGAATCTTAGATGGTTTAGTTTTTCGCCATCTAGTTGGCTATATGGCCTGTTTGAACATATAGTCTAGGAGGGTTGTGAATAACTTTGGCGATATGACATCTCCCTGGCGTACACCTAGTGCAATATCAAAATCTTGGGAATCATCTTGCAGCCCAACAAAGCCTTTGCTCTTTAGTACACGTGTTTGACGACTTTGATGTATCTATGATCGATTTATTAATACTTGGAAAATTGTTGTTTCGTATTGATTTTTAGACGAAGAAACTTTAGCAACAATCCATATAATAAATCATCTTGTTATTATTTTTGTAATGCACCACTGCTCTCAAGGTTGTGAAAGAACAACTTTAAAACGTACGAAACTCAATTTGCCAATTGTAGCGAATCCGTACAAACGGCATTACCTAACCCCTTAGACTATTTATGATTCTTTACAACATCTGGCCTAATGCCGAAGCACACTTTCTTTTTTTGATTTTATGCCTTTATTGACAATCTTTTCGAAAAATTATTGTACCCTAATAAATTCCGAGAACGTGTCGTCGGCATTTGAAGTCAAAAGTTTGGAATATTAAAAATTATTGGGGCAGTATTCGGACAATGGTTTGTTTACAACGGAAACGTTATTATTATTTTTCGAAATATTAGTTTAAGTTTACGACTTTAAAAGCGTCTTTGGGTAGATACGTTTTTAAAAAGTATAACAGAATTATTGGGTCTTCTTTACCTACTAAAGAAATAATGTGATCGTTCTATTTTCGGAAATATATTTGATGGTATCTACCGGCATCACGGTGCGTTAAAAAATAGCCAACTTCTTCACCCAAAATGTACCTAAAACTGATTAATGAAAGGGAAAATCAACTCGATTTTTTAGTAAGGGCTACGAACCCTATCATTATATCGAATATTTTTTTGCTATCCTATTGTACCTACCTGTAGATGTTGAAAAGATTCCAATCACGGTATCGAAATCCTTTCCTTCCGGCTCTACATCAGATGATAACAATACGAAAATGATGGTTTTAAATTTTAACAAATGTCTAGATTCCATTCAGGATTGGATTAGGTAACCAAGATGTTTTAGAAATATTTATATCGTGATAATTTGCATTTATAGTTAAATGAAGGAAAAAACCGACCATTATTTATAGCCGTTTATTTAAATAACTAGGATACTGGATAACAAAGAAAATGTGTATTAAATGACAAAAGAATTACAGTCAAGAGACATGTAGGTTTTCTGTTGAAAGCGTTAAAAAAAATTTTACACCAGAAATTGGGTCTAAAAAACTTTTTGCACGTTGGGTTCCACGAATGCTGATGGCAGACCAGAAGCGTGTTCGCCAGGTTACAGCGGAGACAAATTTGGAGATCATTAACGGGAATCCCGATGAATTTTAGCGAAAATTTCTTATGGTCGACGAAACACTTTGATCCAGAATCCAAAAAACAAAGCATGGAATGGCGGCATATGGGTTCCCCTCCCCCTCGAAAATTTCGTGTTGTCCCATCAGGTGGTAAGATCATGGCTACAGTTTTTTGGGATTTTGCAGGTGTTTTTTTTGTAGATAATTTACCGCGTAGGCGTACAGGTAAATATTTTGCGAATTTAATACCAAAAGTACGCGATCAGAGAAAAGGGAAAAATAAAATTGAGTCGAGGTGTGTTTTTTCACCAGGAAACGCTCCGGCCCACAAAAGTTGTGTTGCAATGACTGTCATTCACAATACGAGATTTGAAATGTTTGAACAACCCCCTTATTCTCAAGATTTGGCTCCCAGCGATCATCTATTTCCAAAATTAAAAGAACATCTTCGTGGAATTCGCTTTGCTGATGATAACGAAGTGATGTAAATGAATGGCTGAAGACTCATAGTTCTAAAAAAAATTAAAAGAGGCAGAAGATAAGAGTACCTAAGACTAATAATAAAGGGCAAGCTTGAGGATAGAAGAGGACCAAACAGGAAATAATGTTGCTAAGAAAGGTGAAAGATTAAGCTGGTCTAGGTTCCCAGTCATTGCTAAGAATAACACAAGACAGAGAGCGATTGTATTCTTCATAAATTACTTATGGAATAATCGATTGATGAGTGGAAGGTATTTAAGAGTAGATCGTAGTATATTCTGCGACGACTAATCACGAATTTAGCTAAGCTCGTAGATTCGATAGAAAGATCATCAAATATTAATTGTACCATGAATTAAAAGTAAAATTCGCAAAAATCCAAGACGGTACTAGGCCCGACCTGGACGCATGACACAATGCCGTTCCTTGTTGTTGCATAATAGCAATTATAATCTTTTTCATATTTTTTTTGCTGTGGGTCCTGCGGTCCGCCCCGACACATGTCAGGCGCGCGAACCAACAACCAGAAAAGGTACCTACTGAATACCCTAACCCGGAATAAAATTATTGATAGAGAAAAAAAAATGTTGTGCACACGTCGAATACAATGTGACCGTTACTTTAAATAACTATATTTAGGCAGAGGTTGGAAATCTGCTGGCCACGTGTCCCCGGTACCAAGTTGGTACCTGTATTTTTTTTACAGGGATTTAAAATTTTTTAACTTTCTCTTCATCGCCATTTGGTCGTCTGTATCATCATGATTGATTTCATTTTTATCGAGAATCATTAAAAAAACTACCGTCAACGATGCAGTAGTCACCTATTACAGGACGAACAGCACTTTTTGGCTCTGCAAAACAGTCAAATTTCAATTTTTGTGATAATAATTATTATAGTTTCGTCGAGATTTAATCTACTTATCCGCAGCTAAAACTTTAACCCGCAATATTTGTATCTCCTGTAATTTTTTATTTGTAAAGACGACAAATAAATAAAGTACTAACATTCAGATGAAATGTTTTCAATGTTCATCAATACTATGCAGGGTGGCCACGAAGTAGATGATGGAATCAAGTAGAAGAAAATATAAAAAGCATTAAAAATTGGAGACTGTAAAACAAAATGCAGAGACAGAAGAAAATGGAACAGATGGAAAAGATTACTAAGAGAAGTTATCCACCTCGTCAATAGGATCAGTTCAGCTTGCTTTTTAAGCTAGTCTTAATGTCCCGGGATCGAACGGCCATTATGATGTTGATGATAAATACTATAGTGCTAACAATCTCACTCTCACTCTCTTTAAATGTCAAGAAGAAATGAAATAGTGTGCCATCTTTAAGGTTCCTTTTGTAGAATAAATTATGTCCAAAAGGAAACCATTAACAGAATAATGAAACAGAATTAAACTGTTCAATTCATCTTTTCCATCGTTTAGAACAGCAGTAAAGAAATTGTATTAATTTTATTTTTAATCTTTTTTCCTTTTTAATTATTACAAATGTAAATTTACTCTGTTCGTTCCGAAGATAAATTTTATAATAGTGTTCGACTCCTTTTAATCCTCCTTAAGAAACGCTACTGGTATTTTGCAACGCACACTTCCGTCATCTTTATTATATTTTCAAGCCGTCCCTCACATTTTTTTCCAACAAAATTACCGCCATACGATTCTCACATATCGGGTACCCTGAATCACAAAAAAGCTGTTTTTTTACATTGGACATGTGCAATGAAAATTTCGAAATAGGTGTCGTCGGCATAATTAAAAAAAAGCGATATCATTTTTAAAAAGAACTAATTGACATTTTTATTTTATTATTTAGGTACTAAACGACTAGCCAAAATATACGCCACTGACGTGTAGGGTGACTTGAGTATCGTTGTAATAGCAACAGAATATTTTGAGCTATAATAGCCTTGGACAAAATTACGACCATACTGTAATCAACTATTCAAGGTTGACATTGGCCAATAACCTTTCAGGATTTATGATGTGTTCGTTTTAAGTGTCAATGATTTCATTTTAATACACACTCAAAATTTACATAATAAAAAGAAGGAAGTACCGAAGATATCTACAAAAATGTCATTTATAAGGCTTTGTATTTTGAACGGTAACTTAAATATTTTTTTTTTGTTACGCAACCTTTTTTATATTTGTTGTTTTTTATTTTTGTAAAGAGGAACATGTCTGTCGATACCAAACAGAAACAAACGTTATGAAAGAAAGTGTACTTTGTAACCTTGGATTTTAAAACTCCCAGAATCACATATTACTTTTAATGCTCTGTAACTCTGTAACAATTCTCGAATGGGGATCCAATAACTTGGTAGAATTCAATGCAAACAAAACACAAGCATGTCTTTTCTCTAGAAAAGCCGATCTCACTGTGCCTAACATAACTTTGTCAGGAGTAACCATACCACTGAAGTCATCCATATCGATGCTTGGTATTACTATCAGCAATAACCTTTCCTGGGAAAATCACGTGAGATCCATTGCCAAAAGTGCATCCCAAAAACTTGGTTTTTTGTTTCGTGCCAAGAGCTATTTCACCTCCAGTCAGCTGCTTATGATCTATAAGGCACAGATCCGACCTGTACTGGAGTACTGTTCCCATATTTGGAGTGCAGCACCTAAACATATCCTGAAGCTACTGGATTCTGTCCAAAAAAGGGCAATTCGTCTCGTCGGTGATGCCTCGCTTAAAAACTCGCTCACTTGTCTGGAACACCGTAGAAAAGTTGGCGATTTGTCTCTATTTTATAGATATTTTCATGGGCGATGCTCTTCTGAAATATCAACAATCGTTCCTCCTTTGGCAGTCTCTTCGAGATTAACCCGTCAAGTTCAGTCTTCACACCCCTTCGTGGTCACTTTGGAGACCTGCAGAACATCACTTTCCAAAGACTCATTCATCCAACGAATTGCGAGGCTTTGGAACTCATTGCCTAGGGAGGTGTTCCCCGAGGCATACAACCTCCAGAAATTTAAGAAGAACACCAACTCCTACCTTCTTTCCCTTGGTTCCCACGATGTTCTCTGAACATTACAGGATATCCCTTTTCGTGGGAACCAGAACATAAAAAAAAAAGAAATACCACACGTTGGTTGTCTACATATGCTGACTTGTTCCTGTGCGATTTGAGGCCTATTTCTTTTAATAAACCTATACCAGTTTCTTGATTTTTAATAATCGTTTTAAACGTTTTTGGCTAATTTTTATAAAATAGAAAGAAAGAACTTTTCAACTGGAGACGAGCTGAAGAGGCATTTTCGACAAAACTACAGTAATTATACAGTTTCAAGTCACCTGGTTTTTTGGGCATAAAAAATCGAAAAATCAACCTTTTTAGAATTTTTTTTTAAATTATTTGTTTTTGCGGAAAATTTATGGAAAAAAATACAATAATTAAAAAAAATTAAAACTATTCACAATTTTATGACTTTAAATGCAAAAAAATCGAATTTTCACATATAATCCATCACAACTGTTTTTGACGTCGCGAAATCGAGTTTATATTTTTTTTGTGGTGTTTTTGGGTCTGGATCTTTTCTAATACGTCCCCGCATTTTTAAAGTTCTCCACCAGGTACTGTTGGTGTTAGATTAGGACGTTAGGTTAGATTAGACTAATAATAATCGGTATTACTTGAGGCAGTGAAAGCAAAAAGTTTAGCCTAATCTAACGTAACACCAACAGTACCTGGTGAAGTTGGTGTTAGGTTAGGACGTTAGGTTAGGTTAGGCTAATTTTTTTACTTTTACTGCCTCAATTAATACTGATTATTATTAGCCTAGTCTAACACCACAGTACCTGGTGAAGAACTATGAAAATGCGGGGACGTATAAGAAAAGACTAAAAACACCACAAAAAAATATGAGAACTCGGTTTCCATAAATCCGCCGCAAAAACAAATAATTTAAAAAAAAATCTAAAAAGGTTGATTCTTCGATTTTTTCTGCCCAAAAAAACCAGGTGACCGTGAAAGTGTAATTACCAAAACTACAAAATGGCTTGAAATTCCAGCAAAACTCTGGTCGTAAAAATTAACGGTGACATTATTATTAGAATACAAATGAGTAAATGTTGGAAAAAGTATGTCTGATGAGGGATTATTGGCATCACGTGGGAAAAATGTCTAAAAATCAACTTCATTTTTAATATCGTTCTGGTCCACTCAAAATGATTGAGATGCATAAAAAGAAGAAACAAAGAAAGTACTAGTTTTGACATTGTCTCTTTTTATTTGACCTCGTATTTACTTTGGTGAAAAGTTAATTCAATAATAATAATAATAATCTATAATAATTTTCAAATTTATGCTTCTACTATAAACAAACACCTTTATCGAATTACGTCAACAAACTGATTATTACGATACATTGTTATGTAGGTTACGTTTTATATTTCTTCGAAAAACATTATTCACCAAACATCGAGTTCAGTGAAGTTCATTGATTCATAATAGAATTAAAAAAAAAAGTAAATTAAAGAGCAAAATGTATATCTATTATTATGTTTGTATAAACAAAAGACCGCTAAGTTCGGAAAAAAGTCAACCTGATACCTTATTTACGCGGTCTAGGATATGAATGACCAGCAATTAATTTCCCTGTTTACATAACATATTTGTTTCTAATAATAATTGTTTAGAAATGTCCATTTTTTCATGTTGTCATTATTCTTAGGTACTTTTTTACTTACATTCAAAAAATCTGAAAATACCTAATTTGATGAAAAATTTCTGTGTTCAAAAACTTGTTTCATATTTTTTATTAGTAAAACCGAAGCGAAAGTATGTTAAAGTTTGTATCTCAAATTTTCTAGCTATTCGTTCTGATAAAATACTTGCTTGTTCTGAATATTTTAATTCATGGTCACTTAATGGGTAGACGTATCTTATTAGAGGCATTTATCCTTTTTTGCAACAGTAAATGAGACATTTATACACATTTAAATCAATTTCGAAATATGTGCCTACTAAAAATAAATGATTCCAAATATTTAGTTACAAACTACATACATGGATATAATCATGCTTTCAGACTTGCCTTTTTTGACACTTTAAGCTGTTCATAAAGCTATACAGTGCCCCATTAATTTGTTTTCCTGCCAAGACACTCCGCTCAATGTTGCTGTCATACTTTCCATCACTCGTAAACTTTGAACCCAAGCATGCAAACTCATTCACTTGTTCCACTATTTCTCTTTCAATCAGCACCCCGCAGTTTGTCATGCTTTTGTCTCTTTTAAGAACCGTTACTTTTGTCTTGCTTTCATTCACTTTTATCCCTTTAATTTATAGGGCATCATGCATAATATTATCCATCGCCTCCAACTCTTCTTCAGATGATGCTAATATGACCTGATCATCGGCGTAAAGGAGCCATTTGACGATTGCATCATTTATTCTCATTCCATATGCTTTTTCGATATTTAACCAGTCTGTGTAAGCTTCGTTTATCCTGACACATGCTACCGCTCACTTCATACATAGACAATGCCGACCACTCTGTTACAGGCCTTTTCCAAGTTTACGAAAGCTTAGTAGACCTTAAACTTTTTTAAATATTAGGTAATTAATATCCTTAGATTATTTATGTGTTTGTTTTGCTGTCCCTTTTACTATTGAAAGCATCGGCAAGTAAAAAAAGGTTATGGCGAGATATTTTCCCATATGAATATATGTTATAACCTTCATCCCCCTTCCCTTATCTAAATTCTTTTTAAATTTTCAAATATATTTATGCAAAATTAATAATAATATTTAAAGTATCCAACGATTTGATCTACGTAATTGTACATGGTATCAATACATCACGGTTCCTTGTTGATGGTCGTCGTCCATGAGTAATTCTTTGACTGTGATAAATTAATTTTTGTCGGTACCATTAGTAAAAAAAACTAACCTACTGACATTAATACTTGTTTATTTGTTCTCAGATAACGTGAATACTTGCTCTAGAAAAAATGCACGTGAGGTTGATGGCATCTTGTTTTTGAAACACCAAATTTTTGAAATCGTGCTGACTTATATGGATCATATATTTTCCATGGGTCCGAACTTTTTAATTATAATATAAAGTCGATTGTATCAATCAACAGACGATGGTAAAAATGTTTAAAACATTGTTTTCATCAGGCATTTAATAATATTTCATTACATTTATTTTTCCACTTAATAGTTTATTTTGAGACCCGCCGGTTTAAGGAAAAGAATACAAGAAAGTGCGTTTTCTATAAAAATAGCAACAAAGGGGCCGACCAAAGAGACTGGACTATTTTATCCGTTAGTTCTTCGGGTATAATATGCCATCGAGTAGTGTACAAATAAGCAGTCAATAACCTCAAACCGGAAATTTAGAATACCTTATGATTATTTTTTCGGTTTGCTTAGAGAATACTTATGCAATCGACATTAGGAAGGAGTCGATTTGAAAAATGGTCCGTTCATTGGTTGCGAGGTATGAAGCAATAACAACTGTTATTTACGAAATAAATGGGACATTTTCTATCAAATTACCGAGTCAGTACGTATAAATTATCTTTCTTTAATATTTATAATTAAAAATTATGAATTTCTCGTCGAGAAATGAGAAATCAGGAATGCCCATTTGCAGTAGTTGCTTTAAATAATATACCAGCCCACAAACGTCCTATGACGGACGAGATACAATTACAAAGGTTATTTAGTTAATGTCGGACCTTGAAGCGTTCTATAATGGGTTTACCAACGAGCCACGGGGGATAAACCTTTCACACTTGGAAGTGAAGATAATTCGTTTAACTAACTACTGAAAATTTGGTAAACAGCATTTTCTGCGAGCAAATATTTTAAGAAGTACCTACCACCGACTTTATTTATTCCAACATTACCGTTACTAACTAAATAAATCATTTTTACAAAGCACAGTACCGGAATTTGAACAGTTAAAACAGGCAAAATTGCGTTTAAGTGTCTGATTCGTTTAATTCTACAGGTTTTGCATATTGTTCTGTTTAATAAATTGGTGGTGACAAATTTGTCGTAATGTTGTGGTTTTGCATACGTTTGAATAACAGTTCTATAAAAGTTAAGATGGTCAGAACATTAAATCTAGTTATTAGTTTATCCAGATCATACCTATATTACAGTAACTGTCACATTTATAAACTTTTACTACAGTTAATACAACGCAAATCCGATGCACAACACAACGTTGACAAATTGTTATTACATATTAAAGTTATGCTTTCACTTGAAAATGTTGTCATTTTAAATATAAATATAATACACAACAAATAGAGTAGTTGCATTGGATTTTGTTTTGTAATAACTTCCTTATTAACTCTAACAGAAGTGTATCATCGTACATTGAAAATAGTTTCAAAAAAAGGTAACTAACGATTTGGTGTTTAGGTGTCTCTGATTCCAATTCACCGATTTTTGGATTTTTTGCCTGTCTTTTTGTTTGTCTGTCTGTTCTTACAGCACGCAAAAACCACTTAACAGATTTTGATAAAACATACGTACATACATATAGTCACACCCCTTTCCCGTAGAGGTAGGCAGAGACCACTTCCTACGGTTCTTACACACTTCTTTTGCTTCCTCTACTTTCATCAGGGCTCTCATACATGCTCGTCGGTTGTTGGTACTCTTGACCTTGCCTTTCTTCAAAACAATGTTGATCTGATCGAGATACGTTCGCCGAGGTCGACCTCTACCGACTTATCCATTCACCTCGCCTTATAAATTTGTTTCGTCAATCTTCTTTCATCCATCCTTTCTACATGTTAAAACCATCTAAGCATTCCTTTATCAATATTTGTAACCACATCATCTTTTACACTACAGCGTTCTCTTATCTCACTATTTTTTACTTTATCCAATCGAGTCACTTCGGCTATACTTCTCAAACTACTCATCTCCGCAGCATTAATCCTATTTTCATGCTTCTTTTGCTAAACCCAACATTTACTACCATACATAAGTGTAGGAACCAACACACCACTATGCACAGCCAGACGTGCCTTTTTTGACACTTTCTGGGTGTTCATAAAGCTTTCCTGCCAACACCCTTCGCTCAATGTCACTGTCATACTTTCCATCTTTCGTAAAATTTGAACCCAAGTACACAAATTCATTTACTTGTTTCACTCTTTCTTCCTTAATCAGAACTTCATTTACAGTTTGTCATGATTTCTTCTCTTTTTAAAAATCATTACTTTTGTTTTGCTTACATTTATTTTCATTCCTTTGATTTTCAGGCCATTAAACATCGCCTGCATCTCCTCGCATACCCGCATATCCCTGTCTTACACCTTTTTCGATGTTAAACCAGTTCGTGTAAGCTCCGTATATACTGACACAAGCAGTAATCCTCGTAAAGTGATTTTGATTAAACTTGAACCTTTATTGTGTTGGATTTGTAATGATTTTAGTGGAGTTCAAATTGTTAGTTTATTTTTCGGAAAGTAATGTTATGTTTTTGAATTCGTAGGATATTTATTTTATTTTCGGGCCTGTTGTGGGAGGGTGAACACATTTTGTTATATCTCTTGCATGCGTCGTAGTCTCTTTTCTGATAGGTCAGACGAGCACACCGTCGCTAACAGTTTTATACTGATTTCTAGCGTCGCAGACACATGTCGACGAGGTGGGCACAGTTCAAATTGGAGTCGTGCAGTTTATTACTTGATTGTTTGTCGCGAATATTTATTATATTTTGTGCTGGTCGACTGGTTTTCGAGCACCTTAGCGTTTTGCATTGAAATTTCCATGTTCCATAAATATTTTGCCAATATTTTACCGATAGCATCGGCGGATTTTCGACGAGTTCTGGTTTTTTTGAGAAATTATAATAGTAGCAGTGGTTTTCATGGCATATATCACCTTCTAGAACTGAAAACAGTGAAAACTGTAAAAGTGCGAAAAGCGAACACTTTTATAAACCTGTAACAGACTTGTGTCTGTACGTTAAAGGTGTTTACAAAAATAAAAGGTTGCGACTTAATAATTTATTACCTAATTATGAAACTGCCCAAAAAGTACATATCCTATGGTCGACAAGGACCAAAGTTGTATATCTTCTTCTTCTAGGTGCCATGACCGTTTAACGATCGTTGGCGATCATTCTGGCTATCATGTTTGCAATCATTATTTTGTTGGTAGCCGCTCGGTAAATTTGTATAGTGGTGAGACCAAACCACTGTTTGAGATTTTTGAGCCACGAAGTCCTTCGTTTGCCGGGGCGAGGCGTCTTTTACTATTAATCTTACCCTGTATTATAAGATGTAGAATGTCATACTTTTCTGGGTATCTGTTGATATGTCCAAAATATTCAAGTTTTCGTTGTTTTACAATATTGAACACTTCTGTATCTTTATGCATTCTTCCAAGTTGTATATAGAAAAGCCTTAATGATTAAATAATCAGCAGCAATATTTTTTATTTTGTTTTTTCCCATTTGGTCCCATTCATTGATCATTAAAGCATACTTTTTTAACAATCAAAGACTACAGTTCATAAGGACAAATTAGGGAGGCAAAATCTAGTACCTATTACAAATTTTTGTACACCATACTGCAATTTCATCTTTTTTTTTTTAAACGAATAAGTAGGTAGGTACATAATATAATTGCAATAATAATTTTGTTGAGACAGTTATGAATACAATTTTAAAAGAACGGACCTGCGTCGAAACCCTGTCGCGATAATAAGTTAATAAGGGCTCAATGATCACATTTTGACCTTCCCTTCAACACTCGACAAATGGCTTTATTACGTTCTTAAAGAATTATCACCCTCGAGAAGGTATTTACTCTTTTTTGTTACCATAGACCTACCACAAAGACCATGGCAATAAATAGTCTTGGGCTGAAATGAGACGCAACCGTGAAATTTTCGGAAAAATTTGAATTTTCGGAAAGAGACTTCAACGGGCGGTCGGAACTGAAAACCACTTATAAACGATCCTGATTAGATAGGGTCCTTTGAAAAATAATGATAACTTTTTTTGGTTACACTACAAACGTCATTAAATTTTAAGAACATTTTAATTTTCATATTTAAAATATTATTTATTGGTACACACACTAAATAAAAATAAGTAATTGTAACATTCTTAAGATACGGGTAATAATAATTTTTCCTAATAAATTTTTGAAGCTAACAAAAATGTGTGAGTATATCAAGGGGGTAACTCAAAATTTTCGCCCATTTACTTTTCATTACAATCAAAATTTTTTCCTCATTTAATTTCTATTCTAAAACGTACATCATTTAAGAGTAAATTTTTTGTTTTCGTTACACTACAAACGTCATTAAATTTTAAGAACATTTTATTTTTCATATTTAAAATATTATTTATTGGTACACATACTAAATAAAAATAAGTAATTGTAACATTCTTAAGATACGGGTAATAATAATTTTTCCTAATAAATTTTTGAAGCTAACAAAAATGTGTGAGTATATCAAGGGGGTAACTCAAAATTTTCGCCCATTTACTTTTCATTACAATCAAAACTTTTTCCTCATTTAATTTCTATTCTAAAACGTACATCATTTAAGAGTAAATTTTTTGTTTTCATCTCGTAGATATATTTTTACGGATAATTATTTACGTTCTAATAATTCTTCAAATCTTGTTTGTTTCTTAAATAAAAAAAGCAAATGGCGTGGTTTCAAACGACTGACAACCGAATTATACAATAGCTAAAACACGTCTTAACAAATGAACGCTTTTTAACATTAGACCAAGCGTAAATATTATTTACGCCAATGTTGCTTATAACATTTACATTAGATTGTGGCCGGTAAGTGGGTCCTTCATCAAGAATTTATAAACTATTCACAAACTGAGCGTCATCAAATTCGATTGGCGGAACAAGTGAATCTACTCAAAGACGCAGCAAAGGGGCTACAAGGTCATAAAAGTCTTTCGATGAATTTCACAGAAAAAAATGTTTCTTTCTTCGAAAAATACTGTTACTCATAGTTTCCATTTTTTAATTAGTAAGTAGTTTATACGGATAGATAATTGTTGTTGAAAATCCTTGATTTAAACAGTAGAATTTCTCAACGATATTCATTAATTTTCAACCCCTTTACTACGGCCCAGACTCCGACAAGCTATCATCCGCTTTGCACGTGCTAGTAGCAAACAGCTATACGCCGTGTGCAAAAAGACGGTTACGCGCGCACCATTGAAAACGCTGACTTTAACGCCAAAAACGAAGCCACGTTTGACCGGTTTTATAACTCTCTCTCTTGAGTCCAGACTCCCGAGCAATAAAGAACCTTACGTGTTGAAATGTAGTATATTATTTTAGTTAATTTCAAATTTTCATAACTACAGTTAAACAGTAAAATGTGAATCCGATTATGGATTATATTCAGTTCAAGTCGACAACCAGCGAAAAGATTCTAATGATGCACGAGACCGGAAATTGTACTATTAATCATGTTTCGATGGGAGACAAAATAGCGTATCAAGTTTTAATATACTAGAAATAGCAATTATATATGTATATATATATATATATATATATATATATATATATATATATATATATATATATATATATATAGTGTTTTATTTCAATGAAAACAAATACACATGTATTAAATAAAGATTACCACGGCGATGACCCACACAATCCTCGGCAACTTGCAGGAGGTAGAACAACTAAATCAGCGACGATCGAAGTACGTCATCATCTCCATCGAGGCGCACGCCGACATCTCCAGAGTGGCGGACGACACCAGGTCCATAAGTTACTCCACTCCTCCTCAGCTCTTTTCTCGCCCCGTTGCGTCAATTGTTATTTTTATGATTTATTTGTTTTATTATTTTGTGTCATATACTTTCTTTTATATACTCTCGCCTAGCTTATTATCCTTATTTAACAAATTATTATTTGACTCTGCCTTTCAGTTGGATTCTTGCCCATGTCGATTTATTAAAATCCCACATTAAACAACTTATTGTGTATTATTTAGTTTCCAAAATTAACCTGTATATCTTTTACAATTCGAAACTCGAATATATAAATTGACAATTGAATTTTAACAAATAAAACAAGGAACACTAACAATTACATTCAAACAATTAATTTTTTTCATTACACAAACTAAATTTTAATAATCTCTTTTCGATTTCTATTTGTTAAATTGTAAAAGAAATATAAAAATGTTTCATACGTTACAAAAACGAATTAGTCATGTACAAATTCGCATTGCAATTAAATGTCCATAATCATAATCACACTGTCTTTCTTCTAGAAATGCCAAGTTAATTGTGAAAAATTTCAAAAAATGGGAAAAAAGTTGAATATTGGTTCGAAATCACAAACCAGAAATTATATACATAACTTAGAATACATTTAATCATATGCCTATGCTTCTCAAGTTGTTTCATCTATTTGAACGGACTCCTTCCAGTTACTTGCTTCTCCGAGGAATTACTGATAATATTAGAAAGATCTTACGGATTTCTGTATAGACAAGGTATGTGGTGGTTCCGTTACTTAAATTTAAATTTTAATTTAATTTTAAATTTCTTTTCACCAATATTCGTTGGCGTCCCCTATTCCATTTTGGAATCAACAACCTCCTTTTGTTTTCATACACTCTTTTTTTTGTCAAATCTAGGTATTAATATTTGTTACCTGTCCAATTACATTTTTGGTTAAGGCTTCTGCTTCATGTTATTATTTAATAATTAATTACAAAGGAATTTCTTTTAACAATTCGGATCCTTACTCCAACTGATTTATTCATGGTGGTTTTATAAATGAAAAGAGTTATAATTTTTTTTACTTTATTGAAATGTTTTAAATAGTTGCATTAACTGTCACATTTATTCTTTGTCAAGATACTTCATAAATTTTATCTATTGAGTGTCTCAAATAAGCATTGGGTATACCAAAGAAATTGTTCAGATAAATAATTAATATTTAATTTTAGGGTGATGAAATATATCTATTCTTCCTTTTCGCTTTCTTCCTTGTTGCGTCCAGTTAAGCACTTTCTTATGGATTCGATTTTTTAGGCATCCTTTGTACATGGCCTTACCATTTAAGTCGTTTTATTCTAATATCTTCCAATACATCGTGCTTTACGCTCATTTTTTTTTTGATCCGTTCGTTGGTGACTGTCTATCATAGATTTTCCAGCAGCTCGTCTCCAGAAGTCCATTCTTCAGCTCTCAGGTATCTCTCCGATCTATCTTTAATTTGCCACAGTTCACTGCTGTATGTTGTAGTAAGTACTTTTTAAGATGGTGTTATGTCTTAAGACACGTAAATATTTTATTTAAGAGAAATATTTATTCGTGAGATAGAAAGTTGATGAATTATATTTAGCAATTAACATTTGAACCACAATTTTAGCACTTTTTCAAATATATTTTAAAAGCAAACCTTTCAGAAAAATGAGACGAGAGCGTAAAAAATATGTTTTAATATTATTTCGAAACAACTTTCTTCTCCAAATTAATGTATTTTAGTAGTATCATTATTAATACCCATATTAAAAACCCCTCTCGGAAAGTGTCGGATCCCGCCTAGCGTAATTTTGTCAAGGTTGAAAATAAAAAATTTAGAACGCGTCCATACTTTATTTGGCAATAAAGAATTTTTCGTTGGGCGCCTAAATCAACGAGTTGGATAGAGTTCAATGTCAGTCGATAGTTTTTTCCGGGGTCTTCGGCTGACCATGGCCTCGCTTGTTGGAATCATCGCGATTCTCGAAGGTCTTTACGAGGGACATAAAATACGTTAAAATAAACGTTTATTTGATGTTATTACAATGTGATTACGCAATATTCAGTTGCCACCATTGGACGGTGGCAATTTTTCGTCTGTAAGTTTTGTCTGAAGTTGTGCAGGTGACTTCTTCGAGAATGAGAGTAATTCAGAGTAGAGTTAACAGGAATTTTGTATTGTAACGATATTTGATCTTTGGTTCGACGATTTTTAAACACTATAATAATAATAACTAAACAATTTATTTTAATAAATTCTTACAATAACTTAGATAGTTACAATCTCTTTATACCACTTTATAATTACTTCAAAACTTTACTTCAAACTAAACTAAAACTCAATCGACGACATTTCTTTTTATATTGGCAAATAAACTAATCGAGAATGGGGACGTCCATTTTGAAAAAACAAGCAACCAACGAGATTCTTTCCTAAAATATCGGGCAAAACATTTTTTTTCCATTGTGGTTGACGCGATGTCGCCTCGAGGCAACAGGGACGGACTTAGTAAATCGTAACATCATCCCCCTCTCAAATTTCATCGTCCCGATCAAATACTTGTACAACCTCACCATTGTAAGGCTTTAACCTTTATGTGGACAGCTTTCATCTTGGCTCTGAGACTGCGTTGAATTCTATAAACCACATAATTTATTATTTTTATCACCCTATATAGTCCTTCCCAGGATGGTGTCAACATGGGAAATACACCTTTCCTTCGTTGTGGATTATACAGCCATACTCGATCTCCTTCCTTGAATCCCTTCGAATTTGCTGTAAGGTCATAGTGAGGATTCATTTTATTACTTGCTAATCTCAATCTCTTCCTAGCCGTTTTATGGATTTTAAATAAGCTATTCTGTACCTTCTTCTTTCTCTTCGGCACTTGGTGACCCGAACACCAAATCACAGGGCAAACGAAGTTCCCTTCCGACGACTTAGTTGGCTGGAGTGAGCTTTGTAGAATCATAAACAGCTGTTCCATAGGCCATCAAGAATAATAGAAGACGTCGATCCCAGTTTTTCTGATGTCGTCTCAAAGCATTAGGGACGGACTCCGCAAATCGTCACAGTACGTACATGTTTCTGACAATTTTTAATCCCACTTTAATAAATAAGTTTTTTGAAAACAAAATCATGCAGAAATTTGCAAATTATATTTGCAAACATATCTTCCAATTGAATAAATTCTTCCACTTTGTAAGAAGAAGTAGGTACTTGGTCGTTTAATTTTAGTTTTTTCACCTTTATTTCCTAAGATATTGCTAAGCGGGACATGCTCTGTTTATCTTGATAAATAGCATGTTTCTATCAACTTGTTCACAAACGCGAGGTGATCTCGCCGAGAAGGCCATAGAATGATAAATGCATCTTCTCGCGTTAGACCAGGAAAAACGAATACCAACACATTTCAACTATTTTTATATTTTTCAAACATTTTTTTAAAATAAAATTAATTTTCCATTTACTATTGGTGGCATGTGCTTAATAAGCAAAGGGGCTTAAAAGTAGTATTTTAATTAAATAAAATTGTCAAGCTCGAATATTGATCAACATTAAATAATCAAAAAAACCTATTAAGTTTAAAAATTACCTATATCCAACATACATACATACATATAGTCACGCCTTTTTTCCGTAGGGTAGGCAGAGACCACTTCCTTCCACTTGTTACGGTTCTTACACACATCTTTTGTTGTTGGTACTCCTGACCTGGCCTTTCTTCAAAACAATATCGATCTGATCGAGTTCTAAGCATTCCTTTTTCTATCTTTGTAACCATATTTTCTTTCCCTTATCTCACTATTCTTCACTTCATCTAAACGAGCCACTCTGGCTATACAATTCTCAGACTACTCATCTCCGCAGCATAAATCCTATTTTCATGCTTCTTCTGCCAAACCCAACATTCACTACTATACATAAGTGTATGGACCAGTATTCTTCTGTGCACAGCCAGTCGTGCTTTTTTTTGACTCGTTTTGGCTGCTCATTAAGTTATGTAGGGCCCCATTACCTTTAATCAACAAAACATCCATTTTCTGAGTAAATTTAGGTTACATTAAAAAACTGTATAATTTGATTTTATGTATCTATTATGTTGCTAGTAAAACAAATAGTTGAAAAATAAAATACGTTTATACGACGCCGACGTTTCGTCAACAGTTACAATGTTGATAATAATTTGTAGCACAAATATTTGGTAAAAAAAGGGATAGAAGTTAATTATTGTTCTAGTGCGTTTTGCCTGGTCTATAGTCCTTTTCCTTCTTCTTTTTCTTGTTCTTGCTTCGTGCATTTCATAAGCGCGGTCGCGGCGGGGTAAGTGACTTAACATGACCTCGGAAACACCGCAAAATGACGCCGGCGAAGATTCTCGATCGCCAAACGTCTCTGCATTGGGTCACTGTCCCAAAGAAACCTCTCAAAAATGCCTTAGCAACGCTACCGCATTTTTAACTTAGTCTCAAGTTTACTCTTATTTTTTCTTAATTGTTGCATTTTTTTGGATTTTTTGTACTCGAATTTAATGACGAAAAATTACTAGCTTGTTGATTTTTTTAGAAAAAACAATGAGAATGTCCATACTTTTCTTGAATATCTTTTGAAAAAAAAAATAGGTAGATAGAGATCGTTTTTAAATATATATATACAGTGCAACAGAAGTAGCTTCTAAAATAACAAATATTCGGCTGAATATATATACTTCACATTCTTCCTTCCTCCTTCCTTCTTCCTCCGATTGTACTTGAGACTCACGATTACTGAAAATTTCGTCGTCGCCGATCGGATCGTTATTCGAATGTTTTCGTTGTGCGCAGATTTTGTGATCTTCGCCCGCCAAGCTACTTCTGTTGTACTGTACATCATTACATCATTCTGGGTCAATATTCGATAAAACCCATTATATTTAAAAATATACTTAATTGTAAAAACGTACAAGATGTATAACACGGACGGAAAATATAAATACTAAATTGGTTTTTACATTTAGGTACCACATAATTAACTAATAACAATTAGGTAATTTCGTAACAATATAGCGTGCTATTTCACCGGCAGCCATTGGCTATTATTATATCTGGAAAAAAAAACACACAAGAAGTTTATAATTTGATATCCAATTTATAATTATACAGGGTAATACCGATTGTGCAGAAAAAAATCTTGTTTTGACATGAAGTAGTTTAAGAAATAAAACCCGTAAAAAAATTAACTACTACATAGAAAGATGGAATGAAACGACCATATCAGTCGAATGTCATTAGAAAAAATGGTGAAAATAACAAGGGACAAATCACCATCACCATGTTTGGATGTATTTTTTTTGAAGACTATATACCTAAAGCAAAAAATTGGAAAAAAATATATTGTAATTTTAATTTAATTTTTTTATGCATTTTTGGTGAAAAAATAAGTATAATATTAATTGTGATTTGTTTGGATGGTTTAAAAAAAAATTTAAAATCTTTAATTTTTTTTTAAATCAAATTAAAAAGTATGATAGAAATAAATATTTTTATGTTTTATGGTTTTTTGAGGTGGTTTTTTTTTATACTAAAATTAGCGTTTCACATTTTTTTCATACATAAATATAATTGACCCAGTCATCTTTTTTATCATTTTTTTTATTTTCATTTTCTTATTTTCATCAGAGCAATTTTAACAAAAAAAAAAAAATGTTCATTTTTCGATGTTTTATGGCCGAAAAAATGGTAGAACCCACTTCCAAATAATTTCCCACTTTAATAAAATTATTTAAATCACAGAAAACCGGTATATTTTTTCGAAAAAATCGACCAGTGGCGGGGCTCCCGAGTGTTTAACTACGATTTTTTAGAATTTCAACAACGTTGTGGGAACCACTTTCACACTGGAAAACATATTTTGGGAATTGTTTCAACCAATTGCCAGAAGTGTGCAAGTTGTTTTAGTTTAGTAGAGTAAAAGAGGTGCATATCTTGTTGGAAAGGTGCTTGGAAAGAGGGGACCAGGCAGAAGATAATCTCGTGGCTTAAAAACCTGAGAACTTGATTTGCAACATTCACCACGGGTCTATTTAGGGCCGCAGTTGATAAAATAATTATTGCCAGAATGATCGCCAACGTCCGGTAACGGACAGGCACTGAAAGAAGAAGAAAAATAATTATACATTTCAATATTGTACAACTTCGTTTTAAAATGCATTTAATTTTTTTCAACAATAAATTTTCCTCTGAAAAGGTCACTAAACACGTATAATGACAAAGTCAAACTGTGGTACAAACATTATAAGCGATTTCGACAATGGGTCCTGTCATTTCGTAAAAGGTAAATAGCAAGGCATAAATCAAAGCCCTCAAATCGGTTTATTGGGTCTGTAAAACCATTACTTTGGTAATCGACAAACCTTTTTTTTCCAAACATTTTAAATTTGAAATATAGGAACATTGACATACATCGGTATTTCAGTTACAAATATCGCAATAAAATAATAAACGCCTTGAGCTTTCCAATGATTTATTAATCGATTTATTAAATGGCTATTAATGATTCCATATAATATATTATCCTTGTGTAACGAAGTCGTTCCTGTAGCGATGTGTTCGATTATATAAATGGTGACAACAGAAGACCGATGAATTGGGCAGAAAGGAGCCAAGGCAACACTTGAAAAGGACTGGCTGAGGAGGTGGTAAAAAAGAAAAACATTTGAGGTGCTAAGGGAAAAATGGATCGTTGGATCATTGCTGAATCTGATAATCACTTATAAGAACAACTAAAGGTTACAACGTGGTAACGAGTCGCATTGCTCTCAGGAGGCATTTACACATTCTAGGAGTCGAAACGACTGTGTATCGGAAGTGTGGAAGTGACAAGGAGGAAACACTATTGCATATACAGAGTGTTTCAAAAAAATAGTAACCCCGTCTCTAGGATAGGTAGAAAACTGAAAAATAATTGGGGTTTGCTTAGTAAAAAATTTTCGTAACGCCATCCGTATTCAAGATAAGGGCGTTGAAGAAAAAAAATTTGTTTATAACTTCATAATTTTCGGTGTAAAATTGAATGATGTTTAAGGTCACTTGATTTGATTTATAAATCTAACCTTAAAAAAGTTATGTTCAATACTACTTGGTAAGAACCGTGTAACTAACGCCCTCTATGAGAGTTAGATATAAAAACAAATTCATGGGATGTATCAGCTTCTAAAACATATTCGTATAAAATTTCATTACAATGTTTCCAGTAGTTTCTGCAAAATCGTAATAAATGTGTATACATTTTTTTTCTTCAACGCTCTTTATCTTGAATAAGGATGGCGTTACGAAAAATTTTTATTAAGCAAACCCCAATTATTTTTCAGTTTTCTACCTATCCTAGAGACGGAGTCACCTATTTTTAAAACACCCTGTAAGTGACTGCCCAGTGCCAGTCTGGATTTTAGAGTGATACTTACTGAGGAAAGATGTGATTGTTTTACAGTTAAATAAAGAAGCTAATTATGGGATTACTAAGAAAGTCATGTGATAATTTCAATATTTTTTAAAAGTTCGGACGCTAATAATAGTGTAATAATTAATAAATATTTATGTAGTTTATTACTTAGTTTATTAATTTTAGTGACATTGAATGTATCAGTTAACATCGTTTTGTTATAATACTTTGTCCTTGTCGTAAATAATGACGAAAAATAGTAATATTGTAAAGATACCCATTATATAAACGTTTTTAACCTTGAGTTTCTGGCAAAATTGTTCAAATAATGGTTCACGGTCGAGCGTAGTCTGAACGGCTATTAATTCATTCTTACTGACAGGTTTTTACATTTTGTAAAGAATTATACAACATTATAATACTTTCTACAAAACAAAAATTGCGCAATAAAAATTAATACAAGAGAAACATAATCTAATATTGAATTAATTAGTCAGAATAAAATGTTTTCACGCCATTACACGTACGAGGATAAATCGGAACTGTAAGGTGGATGTTGGATGTTGAAAGAAAGACTTTCTAATTCATACGTTTAAACGTAAATCGCAAAAGATTAATTTTGTATTAACTAGATTTTGTGCCAATTTTTAGCCATGAGGTATAATAATCTAACAAATCTTTCCGGTTATTTGATCATGGTGGCTAATTTTTTATTCTTCTGCTGTTTTTAATTATAATTTTTAAAGCATATATCATAAACAGCCATTACAAATAATATCAATCATTTAGATCGCCTTTTTTACATTAATTCTTATCTAATAACTTGTAATATTTATAAAAAAGGGGGACATAGAACTAAATATTTCAGCTACAGCTTTAAGGTAATTTTAAACCGGCTGTTGTTTCTAAGAATATTACGGGATATAGTGAATTTTAAACTATTGCAACAAAGCAGAGACGTAGACACTAACGGGATTTATCAGGAGTCAAAAATTATGCGACCATTTTCAAATTAAAAGGATTTTTTTTTGAATTTTTGATCTGAATTGTATTTCAAATCTATAATTTGCTGGAAATTCTTACAATGTATGAATGTAGAATTAATTCTATTTAGGTTTAAAACAGTGCACATTTTTATATAGGAACTTCATTTAGCAATTACAATAATATATAAATTGTATAAACTTAAGAGTTGACGATCATTAGATGTACTATTAAATAAATGACAAGAACAGGTAGATATCCAGCATATCACCTGTATAAACTTAAATTAGTTAAATTGGCCACAATGTTTCGAGTATTTTGTTAATTATTTGTTCCAGAAGCTGTTCCATTAGCGTGTTTTTTTATAGATAGTGTCTTCTACTGTTGGATGACTAATTTAGAAAATATTTAGTACTTCATTTAGATAACGAAGGAAGTAGCCATAAATAGAAAAAACATTTAGATATCAAGACAAGAGAACTGCTCTGGCTGGCGCAAATAATCTTTTTCTCTACTAATCATCGCTAACACGCACTCACGGCTATAAAAGTTGTTAGAATTTTGCACGCCTCTGTCAATCCTCTTATGAAGAGACACAGTTTCGTGCAGAAATTGCATAAACGCTGTGGGAGGAACTGCACCGCACTGTCGGTAACTCTGCAACTTCCACAGCATGCGTTTAAGAGTTGAACGACCATATTATTAGCTTTGATTTATCATTATGTGTATACTCGAATACTGCTGCTGTTTATAGTCAAGTTCACCGTATAACTAGTTGCTGGTATTTAGTTAACGCATTTAAAAACAAAAACATATAATCGCAGATGCACCAGAAATCGCCTCACCAACTGAACTATTCAGAACTATGAATGTGTAATGTAAAAAATTTCGACCCGTTTTTAATTGTTAAAATTAAATATTAGTTTTTATTGCCATCGTGGAGTGAATAGTATTATTATTCAGAAAAATATCTCACAGCATACATTTTCAATCATCGGGAGATATCCGGTTAGGAAATAGCTGTATCACATTTCATTTTTAAATTAATAAGTCTGGTAGTAGACATATAACAAAATAAAAGAAATTAAAATTATAAACCAATCAAATGATGCAAATAAAAAAAACATATAAAATGAATCAAAAAGATTAAAAAATGTATAAAGAACGTGCAACCACCCCTTCCCCCATACTTGTTGACTGCAAAGAAAGAAGAACTGAGAACGCTGGTAAAACGTAATCACGACAAACTGATATGGGTTTCAGGACGCCAGGTAATGAGGAAGTAGACAAACTTGCAAGGGGAGGTTCGGAAAAACACAAAAACTACTGGAAAAGCATACCAGGAAACAAACACCGTGCCACAAAAGAACGGCAGAACTGTAGGCGATAAACACGAATCAGATAAGAATCACTAAGGGACTGTATAATGGAGGCCTGGCCTGCGTGTTGTGCGGCGGGAATCTGGGGGCGGTGGAGCGCTAGGGAGGACAATGGGCCAATGGTACTAAGTGTCTCTGGAGACAATAGCCAGAAGGACCTAAATAGGGGTGGAGTTTTTAGTGAGTAGACCTGATACAGTCAGTAGAGTCTCACAGTAAACCTTGAGCTTTCAGGCTCATAACCTCTCAATAAAGGATTTTCTCAACCTCTGAAAAAAAACCAAGCGAGAGAAAAATTAATAAAAATGATAGAAGGTTCTACAGTTGTTAGGCAAAAAATTAAACAATACAAAGAATAGGTGAAATTATAATAAGAAACAGAGTTACAAAAAAGGAAATAAGTGTGTACAACATAGGAAAAAAACCGATTTACTGTGAGGTTTTACATAAAATAACAAAATAAAATTTGAATGGCAAATCTATAATGGTACATATAATAAAATCTGAGACCCAACTCGATTTAGCAGGAGTTCTGGTCTAATCCTTGTTCTTACACTGATGAACAGGGATGGGATAAAGAGATATAGGTATATCAGATTTCCACCGTTAGCTTGCGGGAGAAACTGACTTTCTGCTTGCTTGTTATTGACAGCGCTACTTTTATTGGTCGCGATTTTATGTTAAATGTTTCATATTTATTCATTTTTTTTATTGATTAAATTAAAACTTTGTATATAAAATTTTCATCTCATTTCGTATTTACTTAAATTGAATGAATGAAATATATCACCCATAATCCTTAATCCACCCAAAAGAGATTATTTTTGTTATGTTTTTCTGTTTAAGTTTTATAGGAATGTAGATTTTTTTTAAATATTGTTACGGATTGCGATAAAATATATCCCTGTTTGGTTTAAGGTGATGGTGCGGCTTCGGGGTTATCAAAAGAGCGAATTATTTACAGCCGCGGGCGGCAAGAATTCTCTCGATTAATTCCTCGTTCTTCCAGCATAGACGTCTCCTTTATAGAATAATTGATTTAGATTTATAAAAAGAAATCTCGAGGTTGCAGTTTAAGTTTTAGTTTTAAAGTCAGTTATTTCTAAAATGTTAAAAAGAAATTGTATTGAGATTGTAATTATCCGAGTGATTGCAAGAATTTATAAAATGAATTGTATTGTACTGAGAGTTTAAAAATCACCGAACCCAAGAGTAAACATAACGATAAAATGCACAATTTTTACCATAAAATCCTTGCATATTTTTTAAGCATCTTCATAAAACAAAACCGTCGATTAGACATCCGAGTAAAATTTCGAAATGCCCACTGATCTAAAGGAATTAAAGTTAATTTAAAGTTAACGGTAATCAGTAACTTCCATGGGCGTTTGATGATAGCAAAATGTAATTAGGTAACTTTATACTGGCTACTGGTAATTTACGAGAGACGTACCGAAGCCATGAAAATTGAAAGAAAATTGTCTTTCTTTACTCGACAGGTTTATCGGTTTGCGTAGGTACGTTACGATTAGGCACTACCGTAATTTCAACAGTAAATCTCTCTTTTTTTTAAATATAATTAAATAACAGTACTTGGTTTTTACTTGGAAAATATTCATTTTAACAATGATAGTAGGTACAAGATATGCTAACTTTTTCATGAAATATTACATTTTAGTAATATATTTTATCGAATCCGATCAACTATAAAACTGTCATGCATTTTTTTAGTGCAGTAATAAAATATTTATTTCATATTTTGATACATTAACGAAGCAACAACAATAAAAAAAGTAAATTTTATGTTGATTAATTTTTGATGAAACGGATTCACGCCGTTAATGAAAAATTTGAGATTTAAATATTACTTTTACTTAAATAGAACAAATAATTATACTAGAAAGTAACGAAGAAGCTTCAACATTCTGCATTGTGTATACAACTAATAATTCTCAGTATTTTGCGTTGTTAATTATATAAATCATTGACCTAGACGAGTTTGTAAAAGTGTTAATTTTTAATAGTGGGTAACAGTAATTTAACATAAATTTCAATTATTAGTAATTAAAAATGATTCTGCTGCAAAACATTTACGTAAAAGTGTTAGGGAATTTGGAAATTCTTATATAATCATACCATTTTTTTTATAAACAAATTAAGTGAAATTTTTGGTAAATCTTTTGTATGGGAGTACAGTATCCAAACGAAAATAAAACCAGTTCTCCAATCATTTATATTTTTTATAGTAACAACATCAAATATTAATAATGAACTCATTAAATACGGGGAAATGGAATTTCAGAGAGAACTCACCAAACTGTTTACAAAGATAATTAGATCGGGAACCATACCAGATGAATGGAGAGTAAGTATATCTATACCTATACATAAAAAGGAGAGAAAAGTAAGCCCGATAACTTTAGAAACATAACGCTACTGAGCTCGGTCCTTAAGCTCTTTACAAAAATCATCGCTAATAGGCTCATGGAAAAGGTGCCAATATCCGAAGAACAGCAAGGATATAGGTCCAACAGCTCAATATTCATATTACGCCAAATGATAAAAAAAATCGATAGAATTTAACAAGCTCCTATTTGTCTGTTTTGTGGATTTAACCAAGGCATTCGACAGGGTCCGACTAGATGACGTAATCGAGATTCTAGACCAGAACAATATCGATTACCGGTACCAAAGAATTATACAAAAACTGAACAGCAGAAGTAGAACAAGAATAAAAACGAACGATGGACTTTGCAAATTGGCAGTCGACAACAAGATAATCCAGCAGGTGAGAATATTCAACTACCTAGGAGTGGAGGTATCAAGCGAAAAAAACCTTATTGAAGAAGCACGAACACAAGCCATAAAAGCAACAAGAGTCAGCGGATACCTGAGAGATATCATATGGCGAAATAAAATGATGAGTACAAAAAGCAAGCTGAGGATTTACAAAACATGCGTAAGACCTATTTTAACGTACGCAACAGAAAACAGAGCTGAAACATTAATAACAAAAAGAATAATGAGAACGACCGAAATGGAAATACTAAGAACCATCAAGGGTGTAACCTTGGGGATAGAATAAGAAGCCAGGATATCAGAAAAGAACTAGAAATACAGGATGTGGTAAGATGGGCTAGAACACCATGTGGAAAGGATGCCAGATGAAAGATGGGCGAAGTGGACCATGTCGCAAAGACCAAACTCGCGAAGACCGGTAGGCAGACCACCCAAGAGATGGTACGAAAGCTGAAGCTCAGCATCACAGGAAGAGCTTCGAAGGAGGCTAAACGCAACGGATTAAACATGACCAGGTCCTATTATAAGAAGAAGAAGAAGAAGAAGAAGAGAACATCAAATATATTTGCCATAAAGAAAATGAGGCTTAAGACACGGATATTTTGATCAACTAGGTCTTTTGGTCTTTTGAATTGAATAATTTTGATTTAAAAATTTTAGAGCAATAGGTTTTAACCTTGTGGCCCACTTAAAATCCAAAAATATCTTTGCGGTCCCCATAAAATCCTAAAATATTGTCGCGATCAATACCTACTGCATTGGGTAATACTTATTTTAAAATATTGATATTATATAACTACCAATAATGAAAAAATAAGAACAAATACAAAATTTATAACAATTTTAATATACTTTAGAATGGAGAAGATGTCTGCCAAGTAGTAAGAAAGTTTTGCAATCCAATTTTTGTCGACCAAATTTGATTTTATTTAGTTTTAAAATATTTTCACTTCTGTTTTCAATTCCAATAAACGAACTAACGCTTTATCAGATAGCGGGGAGACAATTTTTGGAATGTTTTCGTATACAGGATTAGGTATTGCGATGTCATTAAATTCATCTACTTCTTACATTATGTATTTCTGATAAAACCGTGTGAACTAATATTTTTTATTTGTAGGTGTCAAAATTTGAAAAAAAAACTAACTTTCCGCAGTCCCTCTGTTAAGAATCCTGGTCTAGGTCGATGATAAATTGATGAATCAATTAAAACATCCAGCTAAAGTATAATAGAGGACAACTTCCATAAGAAAATCATAGTACCAATATATAACCTAGTTAAGAATACATACATTTTATTTTATTTAACGGGTGTGTGGTCTTCAGGTGGCGTCAGAAAATTATCATCAAACGGTTGCGATATCGAATGAAGTTAAGCGGACTATAATCATAAGATCATTTCCTTATATCCTCACTCGCCACAGTGGATCAGTTAAGACCCTACTGAAGACGAATTACTTACACAAAGGTATAAATATTTAATATAAATAGTTACAATCACTTGAGAAATACGTAAGTGCTGCCATCTGACAGAAGGAAGCTGAAGAGTTAAAGGGAAGAAAAATAAATAAATTCTGCCGATCGATTTAAGAGACATAAAGGCATCGAAAAGGGTAAATTCTGGCTGGTTTTTTGTTATTTTTGAAATAATGGTTATCGCAAAACAAACTTTTATTTAATTTCCGTGAAATATCTCCTGGAAGACCCAATTAATAGGACTGCGTCATTTTTTTATATAATACTCAAACGTTTCGTTTGCCATTGAAAAAGTCTCCTTCAGTAATGACAATAACTTTGTACAAAAACAAAAAATAATTTCTGGAATTTGGTTTTAATTTTTTTTTACTGCATCTTTCCTAGATAAAAGAAATAACTGATGGCACGGTTTATTGTGCAAAAGTTCCCAGGTACTTTCTGACTTAAAAATTGTGTTCATCTGCCTATAAAAAAAGAGAGGGGTTATTTCGAAAGCCCAATAATATGGCAAGTGGCTGGCACGTGTATACTTATCCTTTGTATAGAAAACCATTAATTTATTTTTTTGTTGATAAATTACTTCCTCTCAGATGATTGAGAATTCGTTGTTTCTTTTACCCTTTCATAAAAAAGGATCATTTAACATCTTATAACGGTAAAAAAAGTATTGAGAAAGGATCAAAAAGATGCCGAATCATTTGGCAGTGTGTGTTAAATAAATTCGGAATTTTTACACAATGAAGAAATCCGGTTCTATAGCTTTTTGTATACAACGTTAAAAATTGGATCAGCTTCTATCATGATGGATGGATTTGTTGAATTAGATGTAAAAATATTGATATTTTTGTTGTTAAGTGGTTTAATTGATTTATAAGATTTAAGAATTTGAAATAAACGTATTTTATGTTTCGATAATAATTATGGGTTTAATAAAATCTTAAAATGAGTGCTGAATTCTTATTGTGTGACAACGGCGCATCGAAATAGCGATCGAGATCTGTGATCACAATGCAACGACCTCTAGAACGATGAACTTTCTTGTCGATGTCGAGTGTTGCGAATGCGAACAGCACAAGACATACAACAGAAGACAGACCATCGGTCAAAAGACCGCCATTATGATTTTACAAAAAGAATCTACATTTTATTTGTGTTATTGCTTTGCATAATACTGATTATACGAATTTACTCGTAACTGAAAGCAATTGATGCCAATTATTTTTAAACGTTGCCGATTCAATAACAATTAAAGGAGTAACAATGACCCTCCGAGTCTTTGGACAGGTTGCAAGTACAACAAATACACACTATGCACCTGGGACCTTTTTTGCCGTTAACCACTACCAGAATCAGAGAAGCTTCTTTCAAAATCAATGAGAGACATCTACAAACAAACTTGCAATGCCGGATTATAGCAAAAGAGGGCCTTAAAATTTCTTTACAAAGAGAAATATATAATTTTTAGTAGTAATCACAATTTCGAATAAAAAACAGTAAATAAAAATTCTTCCTATTATAAAAATTTCAGGTAGGCAAAAGGGTCATTACATTAAATTTAATTGGTATAATGTGACTTCACCCGCGAGAAGCGACAACTTTGTCGGAAAGTTTAATGTTGATGGGGTCGTTTTTCGTTGACCTTGGAACACCTGATAAAATACTGGATGACTATAAAATAGGAATTGGATCGGAGTGTAACGATGATTTATTAGTACGGGGATAGGGTCAAATTTATAATGAATGAAAGGTTTTATGGTTTTTGTATCTATCGTTTGTGCATATATTGGGCATAAAAATCAATGGTGAAAGCATTAGCAACTTCAGATATGCGGATGACACAGTTCTTATAGCCGATAATGCGAAGAATCTGATAGACCGTGCAGTGGAAGCCTGTGTGTCTTCAACCGCCTCAGAAAGATCCTAAGTAATATGCACCTGAACATTGATATAAGAACACGAGTCTTGAGATGCTATTTTCCACCCTTCCATATGAAGTGGAAGCCTGGACTCTGATGGAGGCAACATCTAAACGACTAGAAGCCTTCGAAATATAGTGCTACCGCCGCATGTTCAGAATTTCATACATCCATAATGTCACAAACAACACCGTGATACAACGTATGAAAAAAGACCTGGAAATATGGACCAATGTGATTGCCAACATTCACAGAGGAGAGGCACCAACATAAGAAGAGATATAATTTAATTTTATTTACCACAGGTATTAGATATTGAGTACAAATACGTAGAAAATTGGAAATTGCGTGTTGTATCTAATGATGGTGATTTATGTTTATTATTATTAAGTAAACTTATAAATGAAGGCATTTGGATCTTGAAATTCAAATGAATTAATAATCTAGCAGGGTCTAAATAATTAAATTGATTGCCAAAAAGCTGGCAAAATTCATAATTTTTAGAGCGTTTTTCTTCTTCATATGCCGTCTCAATTAACGGAGGTTGGCGACTACCTTTCTGAATACCTCTCTATCTTTGGCAACGTGAAACAGCTCTTCTACCGTCATATTTGTCCATTCCCTAATATTTCTCAGCCAGGACTTCTTCTTTCTTCTTAAACATTTTTAAAATTATATAATTCAGTATTCATGTCACATGTTACATGACATGACACAAAAGTACTTTTTTAATTAAAAAAAATGTATGCAATAATTCTATGCGACCGAAGAATAATAAAATTTGCCGGTTAAATTATTTAAATGCTCAAGTACATTAAGATTCGTCTACAATTTTGAATAAAATGCATTTTAATTGAAAATATGAAATTTGGCCAAACGTCGATGTGATTAAGACGCATAACTTAATAATACCATTTCAGATTAGCAATTGTATGAAATCTTGAGCCGTTACTCTTTTAGACCAATAAATTTTCCTGATACATAATGATGACGCTTAAGAAGCGTCTTTCAATATTTCGAAAGACTCGAATGTGTTTCGGCTCCGAGAAATTGTTGTGAAATCTTTTCGTTATTAGTAGGTATATCCTTTAATAAGGTCATAGTACCGTAGTTTTCGGAAAGATTTAATTCAATTTCGAAATACGTTTTTTTTTGTTCTTTTGAAACTCGCCTTGAGCGCATTATTTTATTTTCTTTACGTCGGTTTTACATATAATTAATCGTCTAATTTTTTATTTATGTACATCAATCGAATAAGCTACCGAATGTCTGCAAGAAAAATTGCGTCAATTAAAATCAAGATTTATTTACAAAATATAAAGGGTGTTCCGGTATTAGACCGACAACACTTAAATATATTTATATTGAGACACCTAGCGGAGAAAAAGCTATCGAAAGGAAGGGAGATGCACGTGACATTTATAGATCTGCGAAAGACGTTTGATACTGTCCCCCTTTAAAAACTCTGGACAGTTATGAAAGAAGCAGAAATTAGTTAAAAACATATAAACGCCGTAAAAGCACAATCAAGCAGTCGTCCATCTCGGATGCGAAACCTCTGCACCTTTCTCGCCAACAAAGGGTGTCAAGCAAGGTTGCTGCCTCTCCCCAACAAACAGTGGATACGGAAATGTAGTCAGATGGGGATATGGATAGACAACAGCCCCATATACACCATTCTTTTTGCGGACGATCAAGTAGTCATAGCAGAAGACCAACAAGATATGACATACATGCTGAACAAACTTGTGGAAGAATATAGTAAATGGGGTTTGGAAGTTAACAAAGAAAAGACACAATATATGGTTATAGGTGGAACAGGACGAGAAATAGAACTAGAGAGTGGAATAATAAAAAACGTCAACCAGTATGAATACCTTGGAGTTACTATAAGCGAAGATGGGAAGGACGATGAAGACATACTGAAAAAAGTAGGTACAAGAAGAAACCTTACTAAAGCGCTACATCCAATCTTGTGGAATAAGAATTTGACAATTAAAACAAAAAAAAAAACATTTTTAAACCCATGATAGAACCAGTAATGACGTATTGGTCAGAAGTCTGGGTCAAAGACAAAAATACGTCTCATAAATTGTGTTCGGCAGAAATGACTTACTGGAGGAGATGCTGTGGTCTAACCTTACGGGATCATGTTGGAAATGAAAGGATTAGAGAAAAAATGACAGCAAATGAAACCATTATAGATACAATACATGAAAAACAATTAAAATGGTACGAACATTTACGAAGAATGAGCCGTGAGAGGATACCACTGAAGGTTTGGAATTGGACACCAGTAGGCAACACATTCTACTAGTGTCGCACTTACACCATTAATTTCGCTTCTAGTTTCCTATTTACACCATAAGTTTTTTTTTACAATTTACCTTTACAATTTAGAATAATTTTAATTCAAATATTGAAGATAATTCACTTTTAAAGTAAATATCCGAATACGTTTTTTTTTAACAATGTCCATAAAAATTATTAAAATTAATTCAGTATAGCAATTTGTATAATTTAATATGTTTGTCCAGGAGATTATTTTCTGTTTTACAATATAAATATCCGTGTGCCAAGGGCACGTTGGAATTTTTAAATTCTGCCATAACGTAGTGTTGGCCATTAGTTAGTTGTCATAAAAAATCCTTAGACTTTGTTTTCCCTACCGAAGTGATAGTCAGTTGTGAACTTGAGTGTGTTGACACTAGCAGTACCTACCTACGGAGTTATGTTTGTTATCTGAGATCAATGAATGGAAAATTAACTACAGAATAACGTGTATTTGTTTTTCAAACATGGTGGAAACATGATCTTGAACTTTTTATGGCCATTCTGTATTTCCATTATAAAATTCGTTAAATTTACTTGTTTTCGAAGTAAATTTCTCCGTTAATGGTTAACTCTTGTAGTTGGGCAAAAATTTGTATATTTTTGTGTAATTACTCATCACTTTTTTCTCGTTTTGATCTAATTTATCGCCGCGCCGTAAGAGTCCGAAATTCCATCCAGCTGGCAAAGGCGATACAGAAGTAGGTGTCGATGACGTAACAAAACAACACGTGCGTGCATTTCTTTACGTCACGTATCGGCCAAATCGAAACGCCAAAGCAATCGCGGCCGAAGAACATCTGCCGCCGTTGCCGTCGCCGAAAACGGGGTAAATGCACTTCACGTATGCAACTCGCTGTTGCCGGATTCGCGTTCTTCTCGCCGGATCTTGAGCGGCGAAGACTTTCAAGGTGCGCCTAGCGGTCAACTGCAGCGCTCATGTCGAAAAGAAGACACTGAAAAAGAGCTTCAGCTCTTTTCAGCTACGTAGCTACGTAGAAAACCAATCTTAGGAACAAATGTCTTTATATGTGACACTATAGGATAACTTTAGGTTCAATGTTTTTGATGTGGACCCACAAAAACTGCGTTGGAGTTAAAAAAGACATCTACGTTTGCGATTTTTGTAGACAAATTATTTTATTCTTTCCCATGTTTTAAGCTTTATAGCTAAAAGCTTTTAAATCACTTTGTACTAAAGGTGGCAACACACGAGCAGTTAAAACTGTGCGATTCGAACAGTTTTATCAATAAAATACTGTCCCACATTTAGATCACATTTAAAAAAACCTGTATTTTTCAGTATTTTTTTTTTGGTTTATAAAAATCCCAATGCTTTTTATTGCATTAAGAGTTCGAATATTATGTTTAAAATACTAAATTATCAAATGAAAAATTACCATATGTTTTGTTGTTATAATTATTATTAAAATTATTATAAAAAACGATTTCAAATTGTTTATAACAATATTCCGTTTATGTCAAACGTATTCTTTCAAACTTTTTCTTATCATTTCATAAGCGAGAGCTATTTTCAATTGTTTACAACAATTGAATTTTTTTTTAATTATTATGATCAAAAATCATTTGTTAGTAACAATATTCAATTGTTATGAACAATGCTTGATTATTACTAACAATAATTTTTCACTGTTATAGCGTCTTTAATGCTATTCTCTCAATACTGACACGAGTTTAAAATTTTCCAATTCCTCTTTTTGTTTTTTAAAACTATTTTTTTTTAATGAAATATTGTTATCATATTTTTCTTACAAATATTCCTAACATGCAATAATCATATTATTCTAAAGAAATTAAAATTCTGTATTAAAAATAGTATAATTTATAAATTGCAAAATTCAGGTAATTAACCATTTTTTTCAGTTTTTTGATTCTCTATATAGAACTGATTTTGCTAAAAATCTAATCAGTTCTAAGTTGCGTAATTATGCGTCGAATGCAATTGGTCCCGCGTCGATATCATTTTTTGTTATCGAGATAATCGAGACGAAAAATAATTCCGGAATTTTAACCTTTTTTTTCAGTTTTTTTATTCTCCATAAAAAACAGCTCGACCGATTTTGCTGAAAATCTAATCGGTTCTAAGTTGCGTAATTATGCGTCGAATGCAATTGGTCCGATGTCGATATCGTTTTTTGTTTTCGAGATAATCGAGACGGAAAATAATTCCGAACGCACATACGAACATACGCACATACATACATACACACACAGACGTCCACTTAAAAACTATGGTATTCGACTCTGGGGACCTTGAATAGTGGATATGTTAAAATTCGGGATTCCCAAAAGTGGAGCCATTACTATAACTTCCCACTGGGAAGTTAATAAAAAGATAGGGATTCCACGATGCATACTTTTTAGTAATATTTAGGCTAGTTTTCAAGATTATTTGTCTGACAGTAACGATGTATCTTCAACGAAAGTGAGATCAAAAAGTGCTTCAAATCGTTTTAATAAAGGGCGTACTTAAATGAGAAAATTTAAGAACCTACCAAGTTATGGTGACCACACGAAAAATCTAATGACAACGAATCTGGAGGCCTAAATAATCTTTTAATAATTTTTGACTTGTTGGATGCACCCAACAACAATGCTTGCCTAATTTACTTCTGAAGCACAAGTAGTTTCAATGACATCCATTGGGAAACTGTTTTAATTTAAAGAATTGTAGATTTTCTGCGATAGCGATTTTTTGACGCCGGAACTAGAAATCGCTAGTGGAGACCGGCCTAAGTGATTTAAAATGTGACACGTTGTATCAGAGAGCGCATATTTTACGATGCACCTACAGGGACTAGTGCTCCCAGTGATAGTTTAATGTACTTTAATAAAATTAATAATTGTGTTTTTTTATGTTAATATTTATAATTATAATTTGATCGAAGTGTCTCCAGTGAAAAGTATTTAAAATATGCATTTCGTTATATTATATATTTTTTTAAATAAAAATGTCGTTTAGAACGCGAAATTTGACAAGTACGATAAAAAATTTGTTAAAATTGCAAGTGTTGCATTCGTGCGTTTCTGGTAACGGCAACGTAGCAGTGCAGACAGAGTGCATTCGCACGACGTAACGTGGCGTATGCATGAGCCGCCGCGTGCGTCGAACTCTGACGAAGACGTACTAAGACCGTTAGCTTCACCTCCAGCACCACTACTCTCAAAGGTTCGCAACTGCAACTGGCTCAGTTTATTGCATAAAGAGTCGCTGACATCAGCAAATTGATCGCTAATCTTTCCTCATGTCGTATTTATTTATAGTTTCTGCTCGTCAAAAGAAAAACATGATTAATGATAGTGTGATTAATAAAAAATTCTCGAATTTATCCCTTTCACGTTTTTTAATTTGAAATTTTCCTTAAATATTTTGGTAAATTTTAGTATTTTCTCGTTAGGAGTGATCTTTTTATAAAGTTTTTCACTTTTTATGTAAAAAGTAATATTTAAAATAAGTTAACGAAAAGTACATGAAACACACAAATGAAAACAATTAAGCAATTGTTATTTAAATAGAACACGTAATGCAGTAATGTCCTTATCGTAGAAAAAGGGAAATATTTTCGGATGGGGTCAAGAATTTACTAATTAGAAATTTATGAGTCGACAGATCGTGAGTCGAGCCGAATAAGCGAATCTAGAACAGAAACTCGTGTAATTAGTAAATAAATGGGGAGAGGGGGGTACCCCCGTTCAACGAAATGTAAGTAGAATTGCGTAACACGAACTTTTCGAGATTTATTCTCGTATGTGTGTACATTTACCGATTTATAGGCCACTCATTGGTTTTATATTCCGTCGGTGCGAAATTTTGGAAACTAACTAAATACATTTTGAATATCCCGCGAAGACGGACGGCCTGCCTCTATGTCTCTTAGACAAAAATGAAATAACGGAAATATGGTTATAGCACACTTACCACAATTTTTTTAATACTGTAACAGAATAGTGTAATACTGCGCGTAGGTGGCCAATTTTAGCAAAATTTAAGCGTTATGGCAATCTTGCCAAAAGGGAAAGTTTATCCTTTTCGAAAGACTTCCTGGCTAGTGGTCAACTCGTGAGTGAAAAATGAGTTAAATTTAAAAACTTTTATTGGGATTTAATCGAAACTTGTTAATAACACGTGCTTACCAAGTATATAATGGCTGCACTACTGCTGCCAAGTTTGGCTGCCCTAGGGCTACAAATACGAGGTCTGGCTATTAAATAACGAGACTGCGCGCGCAAAAGGCGTTCCAAGGGGTAGGGGGAGGAAACGAATGCAGCGTTGGATAGCTGGAAGTGTGACTATTTCAGTACGAAATCACGTTTTTGTCGCTGTAGTAGTATTTTTTCTATAGAAGTTAGAAACGAACGTGTTTTTTCTCGTGCCGATAAGAATGTGTGAAGAAAACCACGAGCAATGAATCCATGTGAAATTTCTCGTTAAATTTAAAAAAAAATCCGACTGAGTGCTATAAGTTTTCGAAAGAGGCCTACGGTATCTCGTGCGCATGTTTTCGAATGGTGTAAACGGTGTTCTGAAGGCCGAGAGAGCACCAAAGATGACCAACGGCATCGTAATGACTAAATGGGTTCCAGAGGGTGGAACTGTAAACCAAACTTACTATTTGAAAGAACACCGCGAGAGCGAGTTCGCTAAAGAAACGGCCGGAGTTGTGGAAAAACAAGTCGTGGATCTTGCACCAGGACAACGCACCTGCCCATAACGTGCTGTCGTAAAGCGTTATTTAGTCGCTTAAGACACTCCAGTGCTCCAACACGCGCCTTACTCGCCTGATTTAGCAGCCTGTGAGTTTTTCCCGTTTCCGAAGATCAAGTCTGTCTTAAAAGGAACCCGATTTGATTCGATAGAAGAGGTGAAGCGAAAATCGGTGGAGCTCCTAGATGCTTTTACAAAGGAGCATTGCTTTGCATACATACATACATAAAGTCACGCCTTTTTCCCATGGGGGTAGGCACAGACCACTTCCTTCCACTTGCTACGGTTCTTACACACATCTTTTGCTTCCTCTACTTTCATCAGTGCTCTCATACATGCTCGTCGGTTGTTGGTGCTTTGACCAATGGAAAAAAAACGAATAAAAAGATGTGTGGCGAGGGGAAGGAATAACATCGAAGGGGAGCATTTGATTGTAGAATAATTCTTAAAATAAAACTCTTTTTCATAATCAGTCTCGTTATTTAATAGCCAAACCTCGTATATTCGCCCAACCAAAAAAAATAGGTGTAATTTAAAAAATTATATTTTGTTGACAAACATTATTTTTCGATATGTACATGCAGCATTAAATATTTTTTGCAACAATAAACATTATTTCAGATTCAATTTATTTTTGTAACTATTGAAAGTTAATAAAATATTACAGTAACATTGAGATTTGGAACCGTTGTGATTTTGGCCGTCGGGCTTATAGTAGGCACCCGGTGTCTACAAGTTAATAACCCTTTTGAAGTGTTGAGCAGAATATTCACCTGAAAGGGAGTTTTACAATCTTAAAGCTCCGTTTATTACAGTGTAATGGTGTTTTTATTACTTTAGCCCTTAAAGATTTCTTATCCAATTGTTTTATCTGCATGGAAGCACTTCCATGATGGGCCAATTCAAAAATATGTTTCTTTTTCATAGTGCAATTATAATGAGTGTACGTACAAGCCTATACAGTAATAAGCAGTGCCAGTGCTCCCTTTGCGGGTCAATCACCTGTTCAGTCCCACCTCTCTAATGTATATCGTCACCGCACATAGGCCGCTATTAACTTATTCGCCATTTTACGGGTTCACTCTTCTACTTTATGCTAAAACGTTCCTTTCGCTAATTACGTTGGCAGCACGCGACAACCTTTACGTACGAGAATGCTTGAGCGTAAAATGCCGCACCTCTTAAACATATGCCGTTTGTCTACGAAAGCACCTAGTCTGGCGAATTTTAATGAGATTTTTAAAAAATGTTGGAAAAAAACTATACCGAGTGTTGCTGTAAGAACGGTAAAAAAAACAAATCGGTGACGAAAAATTACTACAATTTTTTTGTTTTTTTTTTTTATTTAAAACTAAACTTTTCCTAGAAATCGAAATGCTGTTCTGAAAGTGAACTCTGAGACACAGACTTGTTTACACATGAATTAATTAAAACATCCAGCAAAACTCGTAGAGATGTTCGTATTTATTTAATAATGAAATATTTGTTTATATTCTACGCTTATGCCCATGTTCTAGATACGTGTATTTAGTTATTTTAAATTAGTTTTTGTGAGGTTGATTATATAAATGAACAATTTTAATTATTTGATTTTTGATAAAAAAAATTAATTAGTAATTAGTAATTAATTAGTAATGTTTTAACCGTAGCAGAAATATTTTAAGAGCCAACTTCCGAAAACTTTGTCACAGTGTCGAAAAATAGGGTTTCACATCTTTTGCTTGGCAGATTATGTTGGATCCACTTGGTTGGGATGCAAAAAGAAGAGAAAACTGCTAATAGAGCCATTGTTACCGGTGCCAAATATGTACTCATAACTCACAAAAACCTACACTTTTGGAGCACGAAAATGCGCTGCCCCTCAAGATTTTCAATCGAATGTTCATCGTAGGTATTTCCAGGATCTGTTACAAGTTACATTTTTAATGTGTTCGTGCTTATAACTGTCATAACTTTACATAATTTTCACAGCAAAAACATCGCGAAATCAATAAAAGAGTATTGATGTTATCCATCAACAATTATTAATTTTGGTGATTCCGTTAGAAATAATTAGGTTGATCCCATCATCTAGTCAGATTAATATATCGCATTAACTCTGCCCACGGGAAAATTGAAGAGTTTGTAATTGACGATTTTACATTAATTATGTTAAATTCGAATAAAAAAATATGTATCTTAGGATTAATGATTTATTTGCTACAAAAAAGGTGTTGGTAAAAAAAAATCCTGGCTTGCAATGTTAATAATTTTTGTGATTGGTAATGTTGGCATAACTAAAGCATGTATAGAGGGTTCACGAAGGAGCGTTAAGGTGAAGGGAGAATGCAGCGAGGTCTAAAACAGGGAGATGCACTCTCTACTGTTCTCTTTAACATTGCAATAGAGAAGGCAGCAAGAACAGCAACTGTACACGCCCAAATATTTGGACCTCGGGGTCCAAGTCTGTTACTGGCGTATGCTGATGATAATGACGTTGTTGGGGGTAGTAC
This sequence comes from Agelastica alni, assembly GCA_950111635.1. NCBI lineage: Eukaryota > Metazoa > Arthropoda > Insecta > Coleoptera > Chrysomelidae > Agelastica > Agelastica alni. The sequence continues at coordinate 51,258,447 of OX467709.1, forward strand.
GATTAACGTGAAAGAAAATTTTGTATGCGTAGAAAAGGGAGCTAATAAAATTGGGCTTCGTGTTAATGAAAATAAAACAAAATACATGCACGTCACAAGAAACCCTGCACGTGATCGACTGCGTCAAAACGTATCAATCGGCGAATTTAACTTCGAGCATGTACAAAACTTCCAATACCTTGGAGCAATATTAACAGCGGACAACAACATGCATGAAGAAATCAAACATTGCATTACATAAGAAAATAAATGCTACTTCGCTCTACGATTTTTCTTCATGTCCAAGCACCTCTCTAGAACCTCAATAATCATTTTCAGACCATCGTCAGACTTATTGTAACATATGCATGTGAAACATGGACCATGACCGTAAATGATACTCTAAGTTTAAGACGTTTTGAGCGAAAGATACTCTGAAAAATATACGTTCCCTATCGCGACCCAGAAACAGGCCATTACAGAATAAGAACTAACGCTGAACTAGCCCAGTTGTACAATAGCCCGGACATCATATAAGAAATAAAAGCAAATAGACTGAGATGGGCTGGCCACGTACAAAGGAGTCAGAACGCAAGACTCATTAAATCTGTATGGGAGGAGGCCCCTAAAGGAAAGAGGCCGCTAGGAAGGCCTAAATTGAGATGGCGAGATAATATAAGAAAGGACCTCTCAACTCTGGGAATCGAAGTAGATAGATGGCAGGAAATCGCAGGAGACCGTAGCAGGTGGAGGCAAGTAGTAAAGTCAGCAAAAACCCACCTTGATTTGTAAGGCTACGGAAGAAAAAGAAGAATGTTGGGAGGTGAGGGGGCCATTGGATCCACCCTGTATGCAAGGAGAGCTTATAGTGTACACGAGCACGGTCTGGAGATCAGATCAAGTATCCTAATTAATAATGGTTTTTAATGGAAATTAAAGAAAATCGAAACAAAAAAATGTATAAGTGCAAGCAAGGTCGGCTTTATCGCACCATATTTATTCCTTCTCTTTCTTTTACCGCATGAAAAACAAACAACGACGTGGTTTCGCAGGTTGTCCTTTGTAATTATTATTTTTTTAATTTTAATTTCAGGACGTGCCCCCCTACCTACTGGCCCATTGTATAGCCACCTAATAGTTTCCACTATTTCTCTGCCACTGCCCTGCCCTAGGCAAAAAATGGCTTTCTATACTAGGGCAACCGAACTTTGATGATTTATCTGATCTCAACTCAGTTAGCATCAAAGACCTTACACTTTTTATTAAAAGTTCCAACTGATTCTCACGGTAGAAGGGGAAGGAACCAACGTCAATCAGCCAATGGTGCAGTCGTAATAATTTAGCGTTAAATCTTACCAAATGTTGCGTAATGTCATATACATTGAGATCTGATCCAGTTATATTTGACTATAAGATAGACAATCATTCTCTAGACAGACCATCTAACTTTAAGGATCTTGGAGTTACTTTCGACCGAGAGCTGTCTTTCCAAAACCACGTAGACAATATAACTACGTCAGCATGTATTGATTTCTAATTAGACTAGGCCGCGACTTAAACCATTTAACACTTAAAACTCTTAACTATGCTTTTGTAAGATCAAAGCTAGAATATGCATCGGTTATCTGAAACCCATATTATCAAGTGCATATTTATAAACTGGAGGCAATCCAAAGACGCTTTCTAAAATACCTAAGATTTAAAGTAGATCGGACTTATCCACCAATTGGCACGGCACACGAGAGTTTACTGTCAAGTCATAGCTTTTTTACTCTGGGTAGAAGACAAGAATATTCTAGTGTCATTATGCTACACAAAATAATTAACAATGAAATTAGATGTTAATGCTTACTACGTCAGATAAACTTTAAAATTCCCCGTCAGGCATCTCGATACACCGACTCATTCGAAACTACCACACCACGAACAAATATACTTAAAAACTCCCCTGTTCATACTATGTGTAGCAACTATAACCTAGTGACCAGCTTGATATATTCTATTGTAATGTGAGGCAAATTTAGAGTTATTATTATCAGCATTAATATTGTTGTGTTAGTCTTAAGCTTTCTAATAATGTTACTAATTATGTAAAATTATAAATATATAATATTATATATATATATATATATATATATATATATATATATATATATATATATATATATTATAAATTATAAAATTATGTAAATTGTGTATTACTTTTAAGCTTTTTTATTGTTAGTACTATTGTGCAAATGGTTTGATGGTTTGGACACGTAGAAAGGATGGATGAAGGAAGATTTACGAAACAAATTTATAAGGCGAGTGTGAATGGACGGAAGTCGGTAGAGGTCGACCTCGGCGAACATCGATCTCGATCAGATTATCGACGAGCATGTATGAGAGCACTGATGAAAGTGAAGGAAACAAAAGATGTGTGTAAGAACCGTAGCGGTGGGGGTGGAAGGAAGTGGTCTCTGCCTACCCCTACCGAAAAAGGCGTGACTGTGATGAAAAACCAATTTTACAGGAAAAATATTTGTTAGTAAAGAAATTAAACTGTGGTCTGTTCCAAGGGAACCGTCCAAAAAAAACGTTTTAACTCGCGATTCAAAGGACTTTCAACTGCGAGGTCGTAGGTATGAACGACCGTATGCACAGATGTGCTATTAAAAATGTGAAAAATTTAACACGAATCAAAAGAAGTTAATTGTTGCTTCGACGCTTGTGGAACGAAACGGTTTTTTCGTTAATTTTTCTTTTTTTTTCGGAAATATTTTTATAAATCTTACAAATTTTAGACCCAAAATCATATTGTAGACCTAAATTTGTTCATTGTTAATTATTGTATATTTAACTTGGAATAACAGTAGTAAACTAATAAAATAACAATAGATTCGAGTAGCACGCAGTATTTTTTTAGCAACCTACCGTATTTTTAAGTGGACCAAAAGCGTTTCCGTCTACAATGTTTTCGTCTCGAACTTACTCAATTTGAAAAGTATGCAAATATTTTAAACAGCAGGAGGTTGCTGGCAACAAACATTACTAATAACAATCATTTGTTCCGCGTTTGATGGGAACTCGCGCAGCGTGAAATCTGTTCGCTAATGTCGACAGAGATAATTATTAATGAAATATTCATTGTAATTAGAGTAATCGAAGAATTTTTTTACATCATTATTGCGCTATATTTATGTGTTGTAGTACTCACAGGTCGAAGAGTTGCATTGTGAAGTAATAATAAGTGAATTACCTGCAACAAAAAGAGAAAAAAATGTTATTACATAGATTGATTAGAATCATTTTTTAATTAACGTTTATTAAAATATCGTTCGAGTTAAATAATAATTTAATGCAACGGTACATAACTAAGTCTTTAAAAATGCGATGTGTGGATGGGTCAGTGTCGAAATATTATTATTATTCAATACAAAAATCGTACCAATATTTATATACAATCATGACCGTCTTATTAGCCTAATGAGCCATTTCCTTAAACTCTTTTTTTAAATTCTACACACGAGACTGTATAGAAGGTGTGAGGAAGTAAGTGGTGCTAGTCAATTTGGATTTAAGAGCGGTTTTGGAACAAGAGAAGCCATATTCAGTCTCCAAACATTAGTGCAGAATTGCCAGGATCAGAAAAAGGTCTTTTTGTGTTTTATTGACTACGAAAAAGCATTCGACAATGTAAAATACGATCTCCTCATATCATATCTTGGGAAATTAGGACTGGATGCAAAGGATATCAGACTTATAGGTAAGTTATACTGAAACCAAAGAGCGAAAATCCGAATTCAGAATGCAGGAACAACTGAGGATTTTGAAATAAAAAAGAGCGTCCACCAAGGGTGCATCTTGTCTCCGAAGTTGTTTAACTTGAATGTGGAAAGAACATTCACTTCGTCAATCTCCGACAGTCCCATAGGCATTAGAGTAAACGGAATTCCCATAAACAATATTCGATATGAGGATGATACCGTCATATTGGCGGATAGTGCAAATGATCTACAAACTTTACCAGATAAGGTCAATGAAGAGTGACAAAGATTGAGTCTGAAAATTAACATCCGTAGAACCAAATGTATGGCCATTAGTAGAAACGATACTCCAAATACCACAATATCCATAAATCATAAATGGAGAGAGCATTGAACAAGTCACTCAATTTAAATACTTGGGATGCATGATCAACCAAAAATGGGACCCAGATCAGGAAATAAAATGCAGAATCCAGCAAGCTCGAACAACGTTCTCAAGACTTCAAATTTTTTTGACAGATAAAAACTTAAATCTCAGTCTCAGATATAGGATGGTAAAGTGCTACGTCTGGTCTGGTTTTAGAGTTATTAGTAGTTCCTTCCTAGAACCTTTTTTTGCCAACGCATGTGTTTTTTTATTGCCTGGATTGCCCGAATGCACTGGTGACCAAATGAGGCAGATTTCGTTGACTCTTCGTAGTTGCTCTGAGCTTCCGTGGCATTCGAAGTAATTGTAAATAATATATATATATATATATATATATATATATATATATATATATATATATATATATATATATATATATATATATTTATTTGAAAAATTAAACCCTCAGCGCGGGTTTTGACAAATTATTTCCAAAACATCCTGTATGGTATTTTATACCGCGACAAAACTACGGAGCGTTCAAAAAAACTCCATTTTCGTTAGTATCCCAAATAAATGAATATCAAACGTCTAAAATCGACACAGATTCCATATTGCTTCCATCCGCGGAAGAGCGAAGTTAATGAACTCTCTTTGCGTGAAGGAAGTTCTGCTCGCAACGACGAAGAAGCGAACACGGGAAAACGTGTCGGAGAGAAAGAGAGAAGAACGGAATCGTCGTCGTCGGCGGGCTGTTTATTGTGATATGATGGTGCTATGAAAGGGGTCACCAAAGGTTTGTAACCGCAAATAAGGTCGCTCATCGCGCGATCTAGTGTGAGTAACCTCGATACTCGATCGCGAAGCACAAACACCTTCAGTAACTCGCTGTTGCTCAGGACCGTAACAGTGCATTTTTTTTTCGCCTCTATTATTTTTTCGAGATTTATTTAGATCACTATATTTACTTTCGTTTAAAAGTTTTAGTACTTCACTTGTCGAAAATGTAAACGAACTTGCAGAATTTTATATACAGAGCGTGCCCAACAAAATATTTCAATATTTTCTTATTAATTGAGGTATCCTTGTGTATAAATAATTATCTTTAATCTATACCATCATAAACGTGTAACTATCTGTTACAGCATCAAGCAAAACTACTGGACCAATTTTTTGGTTAAAAGTTTATGATTATACTAACGAGTAAAAGCTACTTTATATCTTATATCTTGCTATGATGACGACAACCTGAGCTTAGTTCAAATAGCTAATGTCGTAAGACACTATTATAAAACTGTAATAAAAGTGTCTATACATTTCCAAAAAAAAGGTGATGATATGGTGTCCCTGACTCCAAATCACCTATTTGGGTACACTTGAGTTATGTTTTTACACGAATTAACATCTAATCTAATTAAAAACTGTATAAATGAAAGTTACATACAGGAAATCTTTAATTAATAAATAAGCAATATTTTTCATTTCAAACAATGGAAAATAAAAATAAATGAGAGTAAGTAAACCCACATAACCTTTACTCTACACCGAGCACCACCACCTACCTATATACTATAACAATAGGGAAATACATAGGACTAAAACAACAAAATACCAAGGATTACACTAGACAAAACCCTGTTAAAAGGAACATAATGACAAAAAAAGAAACAAATACAACTAAGACAAAAAGAGATCAATTAGTTAATTGGAAAAAATTCTCATCTTGCAGTAAATAATAAAATTTTAATCTATAAAATAATTATTAAACCGATACATACGGCATACATACATACTGTTCTCGCTAAGTAGGGAAAAACTCAGAACAGTTGTAGGGCGTTGTAGGTTTTTGAGGAAACAGTGCGAGGCACTACCTGAGGTGTATACAAGACCAAAGGAGTGATCCACCTGGGGCATTAGCAGTACATGAGCTTCTACTTCTTAACAGAAGAATTACAGAAATGGGACTAATCTAAGGAGCTGGAAAGGTAAAAAAAACAGACAATGCTAGTGAAAAATTAGACCTCTTTCACAACTATTTATTCTTTCATTCATACGGCATGGAGCTGTGGGGCTGCAGCAATAAATCTAACATTCTGATACTTAATAAAAAGATGACAATAAAAAATTATAAGAGCAATAGTAACAGCACCCATAACCAACCAAAGAATCTATGAGGATCCCAACGGTGAGAGAAGTAATTCATCAGAAGAAAACACAATATATTCAAAAAGTAATCATTCACTCCATCCATAGATTTCCATGATACGTCAACTTCAAGTTATCAAAAGATTAAAGCGACATTGGCCAACAGACCAATGACACGGACACGTGATTCTCTCATAGGAAGGGACGATATTAACTCATAGAATACCTATTTTATTCTGATAGTTATTTTATTAAATAATTTTTTTTTTCATTTTCGTCTCGGTTACAATCAAAGACAACATGCGGGTAAAAGCTAGTATTAGGTATATTAATATTTAATATGGCTCTATTTTTATTATTTCTTGACTGAAGTCATTTAATATTTATATATTAATACAAAATAATTTTTTGCAACTGAATAGACTTGTTCTATGGGGACATAATCTCTTGTGGCTATTTGTAAATACTCAAAGCACCGCTTAAGATTGCATGACTTAATTTTATTTGTAATTTTCTGAATTTTTTGATTTATCATCGACAGTAGTTACTGTAGCGTGTTAGCTACTTCTTTGATCGGTGTATTGATCTTGTAAAATGACAAGTGATCTTGTAAAGTAACAACCATCCAGGATAGTGGATTCGTTATGAATTTATAACTTTTAAAAACTATTCTTGTTTAAATTACTCATCAGTCTAATTAATATTTTTTGTATCTATTATTTTTCATTTCACCGCTTTTTGTACTGTAAGTGTTTAAAAATAGTTGGCTTTGTAATAAGGGGTTTGAAGAGTAGATGGGCAAGAAAGATTGATTTGATTGGCTTTACCAAAAAATCATGAGAATATCACTAAAATAGGATAAATCGCAGTAGATACTATTTGCAAACATTTTTTAATCGTAATAACCATCTTTAATACATTTTTTACGACCAATTTTTAAAATTATTTTTAGAGATTTTTGACCTCGATGAACCCGAAACAGCACTCAGTATACCGATTGCGTAAATGAAGTATTATCTTTAATTTAAATATTTTAGTCATTAAACTGTGCGAGTGTGTGTACATCTCTTTCCTCGAGTAATGACCCTTTGCAAAAAAAAAATGACGACAGTGCTGCCGTTATTCATTCAAAAGAATTGTAAACACGTCGAAAGAAAATCATTTTTGGTACAGTTATAAGCAAAAAGTTCTTGTTTAATTTTAAATTAGCAATTTATATGCAAATATTTCGAGAGACACATCGAATAAAGCACAAACTCTATGATATTAATACGTTCATTACACCAATAATTTTAACGGATAAATTATTAATAAAGCAAAATTACAATTCATACTTTTTTTGCAGGGGACTTATGAGAATCACACAAAAACACACCGAAATATTTCTTTTAATCTCATACATATACAAAATGATCGAAATTCAAAGTATTAAAATAATTATTTACATAATCGGTTCATTCACTCTGGCCTTGAAATTCCAAATAACAAATTACGTAACACGTTTCGCCATCTAGCGAACAATCGTTGAAACTTCGACTACTTTTGAGTAGCTTCAAGTTCCTTGCGAATGCGATAGATGGCGATAGGTGTGGCTGGAAACATTTTCATGGCCAAGTTGATCTTTTTAAAACACGTGCTTTGAAAACCGTTGCCAAATGTACTCGCAAGTATGTTTACTTCAGGAAATCAGTTGCAAGTACATATTTTCGATATCCAACCATCTTTAATCGCATATAAATAATTAAAGTGTTAATTGTTTATTATTTTTTTTAAACAAAAGCTTTTAAATAAAAAATCTAGTTCCATTTTAAATAATCGAATTTGCGAATAAATGTTAAATAAAAATTGTTACTGGATATTGTACTGTTTCTCTTTAAATAAAAAATATTTTACATACAAATTGTGTACCTAATCTTTCGAAATTAATAAATATTGAGAACAATTTAAATTTTTTTTTATAATTTATTACTTTTTAATACGGATATTCATTAATTTCTCAGACAGTTTCGGTTTTAATATTTTACAAAATAATAGAAAGATCAAGAAAAATACTTTTACTAGTTTTTAAATTTAATAAACCATAATATTTGAAATAAAAAAATTAAAATTTTATTTAAATACATTAATAAAAAAATTCGGTACTAACAGTAAAGTAAATAGGTAATGTAAATTTTATAGGTATTGGAAATTGACTCACCTGGCAGGGAATACCTGTGACTCACAGGTGATTCCATACCCTGTAATGGCATTAAAATATCTTAAATAACAGCCCCCGGTATGAACGCAAAATGAGTCGTAGTCAAAGAAAACCGGTTAGGGTGGTTTGAAAACTTTTTCGTAACTGGCGCTTCAAGGGTGGACGCTCTGGGTTTGTTAGCGCCGCGATGGAACGTAGGCGTCGAAGCGCGCGCACACAGCACGATCACCTGTAGGATCAAGAAGGCGTCCGTCCTTTTTCGGCACGACCCTTAACCGTGCACTTGAAAATGACGATTTTCATAAATGTGGGGATCGGAATAATTCCAGTTTTTCCAAATTAAATTACAAATATTATATTCTATTGATGAAATTAAAATTAGGATTATTTCCTGTAATTTATGTATTAGAACAGTAATTGTGACTTAGAGACTCGGAAAAGGCTTATGACAGAGTGGTGAGGAATACATTGTGGTCGACATTGTCTATGTATGGGGTGAGCGGTAGTTTAATACGAGCATTGAAATCACTCTACGAGGATTCCACTGCTTGTGTCAGGATAAACGGAGCTTACACAGACTGGTTTAACATCAAAAAAGGTGTGAGACAGGGAAGTGTGGCTTCGCTATGGCTGTTTAAAAGATTGTTTAAAGGATTTAAAAGAGAGTGCGAATGGATTGAAAAAGAATAATTTGATCGAAAAATGCCTTCTTTACGCCGATGCTCAAGTCATATTATAGTCATCTGAAAAGGAGTTGCAGGCGATGGTTAATGTTATGCATGAAACCCTGAAAATCAAAGGGATGAAAATAAATGTAAGCAAAACGAACGTAATGGTTTTTGAAAGGGAAAAAAGCAGAAGATTAAGGGAGAGAAATTGGATTAAGTAAATGAGTTTGTGTACTTGGGTTCAAAGTTTACGAGAGATGAAAAGTATGACAGTGACATTGAGCGAAGGGTGTTGGCAGGAAAACAAATGAATGGGGCAATGCATAGCTTTATAAACAGCCAGAAAATGTCAAAAAAGGCACGTCTGGCTGTGCATAGAGTTGGTTTCTACATTTATGTATGGTAGTAAATCTTAGGTTTGGCAGAAGAAGCATGAAAATAGGATTAATGGTGCGGAGATGAGTAGCCTGAGAAGTATAGCCGGAGTGACTCGGTTGGATAAAGTGAAGAATAGTGAGATAAGGGAACGCTGTGGTGTAAGAGGAGATGTGGTTACAAAGATAGATAAAGGAATGCTTAGATGGTTTGGACACGTAGAAAGAATGGACAAAGGAATATTGAGGAAACAAATTTAAAAGGAGAGTGTGAACTACAGTAAAAATATCCGATATCCGATTGAAAATTTACGTCAGATGATTTTTCGGACACCTTTGAACGTTTGATATCTCAAAACAAGAATTTTTCAGATACGTTCCTTCTCTCATTTTATGTTTTAAGCTAGTCAATAGTCGAGAAAAGTGTGTCGTCACAAATGTCATTCTTGTCAAAAACTGATTATTAGTTTGTGTTTGGTTGTTTAGCAAAAGAATTTTGTTTCTTCTTTACCCAAACACCTTCACGATGTCTTACAAGCTGATTTAAATTTGACAGAGGTTTGTTTGAAATCACTTTCTGATGAGAATGACATAGAAAAACGTTAATGTAATGTCCTACCTGGTTTAACAAACATGTTCGAATTTAACAATAATTTTCGTGTCACATTAGATCTTCTAGGTCCACCACCAATCAAAACTACACTTTTCCGAAGAGACGTTTTATCCTGTCACTTATCACATGTCAATACGCCGAAAGCAATGATTGAAAGGGAAATTATTATTAATCGCAGTCAACAATAGACATTTCGTTAATGTGACATTACTAATTATGAATTTAGATAAAAATCTGATCGGTCGTTATCAGTAAAGGTTAGCGAACTTTTATAATGTCAAACGCACTCAATAACTACCCATAAATAATATAATTTATTACAATGACGTTAAAGTCAGCGATTATATCGTGATACACATATATCAAGTGTTCAAATTAGTGTGTTCAGAGTGTTTAATTTACAATAAGTAGATATCGGAAGAGTACGGTTTGTTATTGAAAATTTCAAGGTAAAACTTGCTTGATGATAATGTTTTCGGCACAAAAGTACTTCTTAAATTAGTACATTGCTTCCCATTTACGTATTTTAAGCAGTAACACTTTATTTCGAAGATAAAATATCTAGATCTTTCAAAAAAAAATTCTATAGCTACGTTTTTTCCTAGTTCCTTTTGGTTGTAATACTAACAAAGTTTAAATTCTTCAAAACAAGTAAACACTCACAACAATAAAATTCTGACTGATTAATTAATTTTAGTTCAAAATATTTACATATATAGGAATAACATTAATTATTGACCTAATGATATTGATTTTGCTTTTGTTTAATTAGAACGCACTTAACCGAAATTAATATAAATAAATAAAAAACAATAACGGTTCAATGCTGCAAATATACTTTTTTATGTAATAAACAATTTAACAACAACGATGAAAATAGAAATTATCAGTTAGTATTAAACCGTAAAAAATGCTGACACATCAAATATTGGATCTTTTTTGCGATTTTATACAAGATTTAATTTTATTAAAAATTGTTATCACTTTTATAAAGGTATTTTTATTTGTTTACTTGCAAAATTACCAAAATTAAAATAATTTTTTATCTTAGATAATACTACTAACAAACATTATCATTTCATACTATTAAAATATGGGTGCGACCCGAGAGGTCCAAACGACTAACTTCCCAGAGGAAAGAATAAAAAATACCATATTTTTGTTGTTATAATTATTATTATTAAAAATAGTATAATTTATAAAGTACAAAATTCAGGTTTTTTCAGTTTTTTAAATCTCTATAAAAAACAGCTCGACCGATTTAGCTAAAAATCCAATCAGTTTTAAGTTGCGTAATTATGCGTCGAATGCAATTGGTCCCACGACGATATCATTAGTTTTTCTCAAGATAATCGAGACGAAAAATAATTCCGAACGCACATACGAACATACGCACATACACCCACACACACAGACGTCTACTTAAAAACTATTGTATTCGACTCTGGGACCTTGAAATGTGGAGATATGTCAAAATTCGGGATTCGCAAAATCGGACCTATTACTATAACTTCCACTGGGAAATTAATAAACTGAAAAATTCCAAAGTAAATTCAAATCCAAGTGGAAAACATTTTTAATTAAGATTTTTTTAAAAATAATTTGTTGATGAGTTTAACATTTCGTAGACATAAAAATATTGGAAAATGTAGAATCTTGGATTGTCATGATTTTTGTCCATTATTTTTTTATATTACAAAACAATATGCGAAAAAGTAAATATTTTATAAATTCAACGAAATGTGTCTTACGAAAATATCAAATAAATCTGAAACCCCTTTCGAGCCATTCCAATGAGCCGTTCAATTTTCATCTTCATGAATAAAAATAAATAAAATAAAAATTTTTTCAAATATGATGACGTCTTTCCACATTCTGGACATTTGAAGCACTTGTACACGTTGTACACGTTGCAAGTATCCGATCAAGAGATTTTTGAGGAATGTGGTCTAAAACAAACAATTTCATGTGATCATGAACGTGATAACAAAACACTGACGTATTTACAGGGTTAATTTTAACCATGATGACGCACTAAAAACTCATTTTATTATCAATCAGAGCCAGACTTAGCTATAAACACGCGGAAATGTTCTAAAAGAAAGTGTTTTTGGGAATTACAAAACTGATGGATTGACAGTAAATATAAATAAATGAATATGATTACATAATTCATTTGAAAAGTATGGTGATTTTTAGCTATTCTACAAATCCGTTAATTGTGCGATGATGTAGAAACGAATGACGTTACTTTTATTATCAACATGTGCTGTAATTTTTTTCCTTATGATTGAAAATGATCAGGGTGGATCGTATAAAGTTTTACTGCATCCATTTAACAATGCTGACTGGTCCTCGTTTAATGTTTATGTGTTCGGTTAATTTTTTCGCAAATTCAGACATTCTATAAGTACGAAAAGGTATTTGACAACGTTAGGCACGATCTTCTAATATCGTATCTGAAAGAGCTAGGATTGGATGATAAAGATATAAGACTTATTATCAAACTGTACTGGAACGAAAAAGCAGAAATTCGAGTAAATATTTCATAAACAACAGAACAGTTTGAGATAAAGAAAGGTGTTAGACAAGGTTGCTTCCTGTCACCAATGCTTTTTAATCCTTATTCAGAATGAGTATTTATGGAAACAGTCGCAGATAGCCCCATGGGTATTAAAATAAACGGAATTTCTATAAATAATAATCGATATGCAGACGATACTGCATTTCTAGCGGACAATGACCTCTAGACACTGCTTAACCAGGTAACTGAAGCAAGTGAGAAATTATGGTTAAGAATTATCACCAAGAAAACCAAAGTAATGGTAGAGAGTAGAAATAATATCCCGAACATTAGAATATTTATAAATGGAGAAGATAATGAGAGAGTCGCAAAAATCAAATACCTAGGTTGCATGCTGAATGAACAATGGGACCCAGAACAAGAGACAATATGCAGGATAGAACAAGCAAGCCTTCTTAAAATTACGAAAATTCCCTGTAGATAGAAATTTGAATTTCAGACTCAGGTACAGAATGCTGAAATGTTACATCTGTTTGGTGCTCCTATACGGGGTGGAGGCATGGACGTTAAAAAAAACACCATAAACAAAATCGAAGAAGCATTTGAGATGTGGGCTCGACGACGAATGCTTAAAATATCTTGGACCGAACACATAAAAAATAAGGAAGTCCTTCAAAGAGCCGAACTAGAAGAGGATCGAGAACTAGGACTATAAAAGAAAGAAAAATATCCTACCTGGGGCACATCTTATGCGGGGAGCGCTACCATTTTCAACGCCTCATCCTTCAAGGTAAAATCGAAGGAAAAAAAAGGGAATAGGAAGAAAAGAACTATCGTGGTTGCGAAATATCCGCCAATGGCCAGGAATATACAACTTTCAGGAACTACAAAGTGCTGCTAGCTAGAAATATATAATAAGAAAGAAGACGGACGCCAACGCAGGAATCTGTATGGCACTTTAAGAAGAAGATTATTTTCTATCTGTTCAAAAAATAAGCGAAATCAGAGATTTATAATCAGTGTAGATCTTTGTATGATAAAGAATATTTGAAAAAAGGTGGATAATTTTTATTCTAATTAGTTTGTTCCTTCTTTTTATATGATCGGTACCGGGTTTCCCATAAAAATCCAATTAGTAAAGTGCTCCATTCTTTGGGTTTAAGATATTGCGCCTTAAGTAGAAGACACACTATTATGAAATCTAAAAAATAAATATTTTACGTAATGAATACTTACTTACTTACTCCGTAGCTCTACAACCCTTCGTGTGTTTTGGCTAACTATGCAATTAGTCTCCAAGCTTCTCGGTCCATCATAAGGTCAGTGTTCATTTTATAGCCTATCTATATATATATATATATATATATATATATATATATATATATATATATATATCCTAAAATAGCTTTCCAGGGGTCTTCGGCCTCTTGGGTTGGATTGCCAGACTAGCTTTACCCATCTATCTTCCAGTTGTCTTTGGATGTGACCTGCCCATTGTAGTCTCTGGGATTTGATTTTTGCACAATATCAGGATCTTTATACAGCTCACGTAATTCCTCGTTCGTTCTGATCCTATATCTTTGGGAGTTATTATCTAAAAGTGGACCGTATATTTTTCTCAGAACTTTTCGTTCAAAGCAGCGAAGTTTGAGCTCGACTAATTTTGTCATAGTCCAAGTCCCACAGCCATACATCGCTACCGGTCTTATGACTGTTTTGTAGAGTTGTATTTTAGGATTCTTGATGGAGATTGATCCTTGTCGTGTCAATCTTGAGAGTAAATGGGTGAGACTGATCAGCGTGCCGAATTCTTCGGCCGAATGTGGCCAGTGGTGGTACAAGAGTTTTTATTTCTCTGGAGCATCTGCCATGGAAATATCTGTAGAGTAATGTCTGGTCTGCAACTCTTCTTCTATGTTCTAGTGGGTGAAGGGTGAGAGCCGAATGGCTCTTTTCTGAATGGAATCTAGAATACGAAGAGAATGCCCTTGGTGCTGAACCCCAAATGGGCGAGCAATACTCCAGTAGAGATCGGATTCGAGCCTTGTACTTCGTCAACAGTTGATCAGAAGTAAAAAACTTTCTAGCTTTCCACAGAAAACCTAGCCTCTGATTTTGCGATGATAGCAACATGGTCATTAAACATAGGCACACCTCACTTAATACAGTACTAATGTACATTATCATTTTAGATAATTGAGTCCGTTACAAATAACAACAAAAACAGCAAACCTATTTGCATGAATTGCTCAATGTAGACTTAAATTACAAACGGATACGAATGCGAAAAGATTATATTATAATATATAAAAGAGTAGAAAAAATACGCGTAGTGATTAATCAAGCGACAGCCGAAGGCGTTATAAGAATATGTGCAAGGTTTTCGATTAAATTAATGTTAATTTGTTGCAATATTAAAATGTTTTAAAAAGTTTAGAATGAGAACGAATGACCCATATCGCCCCGTTTGACCTCGACAACGACACGGTGTGAATGACCGAACGACCTCTAAAAACGCCGCTAACTACCCTTGCTTAATCTACACTGTTCAAATATTTACATCTGAACGGTTCATTGATAGCAATAGTACAAATAAATAAACACATTCTTACCATTTTAAAAGTCACCATCTCCGATTGGCGTTGGTCAAAGTTCAACATAACATAAAACCAAGTTTTACGAAATGTTTTCGAAAAAAGTACATCAATTTTTTAAAGCGAACTAAAAATAACTTGGTGGTTGTGCAATCAAATACAATCATATCGATTCACATTAGCGTAATGAGCAGTTTCGACGATAAAAATTGCTGCAAATGAAATTATTCTCAGAAACCGATGAACATTTATAAGCAGGAATTAACAAAACCAAACAAAAAAAAATCTCGCTAAACTTTTGGTGACGATATTTCTTCACTCAGGATTCCTCCCAGTACAATCACATCACCTGAGCAACAAACACGCTGATTTTTTAGCTGGTAACTGGGAAATACTAAGTGCTTGAAACGGACACTTATAATCATAGCTTTAAGACTTATTTTCGCGCCTCCTTAACCATCAAGTCTTCAATGTTTCTGAATGAATATATAGTGGTCCGCAGAGACACTAAAAGTAGTTCACGAAATTATAAACAAATTACCCTTTCACATATACCAACCCAACCTAACAACATTACTTATTTGATCCCAGTCTATTAGAATTATAAACAAATAAGTAGATAAATATTTCCCTCGGGGTTGTCAACTCATAACCTTCTCATTTATAAGCAAATTATAAAATCAGTGAGGACATAGGGTATACAACTATGGGGGTGTAACAAAAAGACCAATACGAAAATAATACAAACCTTTCAAAACAAAGTATTAAGGGGCATAGTTAACGTAATGAAGACCTTCATAAGGACCTACCAATGGAGCTCGACGACAAAGAAATACAAGAGTTTGCAAAAAGTCACGAAAACAACAGACTTTTTCATCATAAAAACATCAAAGCCATCCAGCTCCTAAACAACTCGAAGCAGAAGAGAATACTGAAGAGGACCAAACCTCACAAGTTGGTATAGTATGTGACTTAGTGATAAAACAGAGCATTGCTTTATTAGTGCAAGAACAAAAAAGGTGCCCTGTTGATAAGAAAAATAACAAAGAAGACATCAATGGGTGACTCTTATATTTCAAGTAATTAGTATGTTAGGATTAGAAAAAAGTTACTTATTGCTTGCTGACCAGATTGTGGTATTATTGTAGGTATTGCTTTAGTTCATATTGTTTTAAAACTTTTTTAAAGTGTATATTTTTCACTAGCTTTAAAGTAAATTTTGGCTAGACACATCCCGGAGATGGATACTTATTTCGTTTTTGCTAGTTTATAAATACATTTACTGGATCCACATGGAACCAAGCAATTTACGTAAATGACTTAATTGTAGTCGTTTTAAAAGTTCAATTTTCCAACAATCTTCTTCGTAATTTTCTTGAAACAACTCCACTTCTAAATTTTCCACTACAACAAAGAAATACATTTAGTCACAGTCGGTTTTCTGACCTTTCACCCGTCAGGGCGATTCGGGTCAAGCACCCTATTTTTCCCTACTTTGCTTATTCACACGCCATTTTTCCGAGAAAATTCCTGAACGAGTAAAGCAAAGTGTATTCACTAAAATCCTACACAAAACTGTTCCTACACATAACGTAGGATTTTTCATACATACCAGGATTATCTGATTAATTTCGAATCGTACCAAATTCACTTTAGTGTTTCATTGACCTTTTCATGAAGTACCGCAGCATAGTGTTATCGAAATTAACTTCTTGAATTAAAACTTTTTTATGGTGCCTTATTTTATTATTATTTGGATCAACAAATCTCTTTAGTTTTTCATTGTCTTATTTGGGGTGTAAAGTTAGTTCGCCTCCTCGTGGTGCACCCTGGGTAACGCTAAATGAACTAACACAAGAGGCGCCAGACAATCTACGGATCTCCTGATATGAAAAATCACAGGCGCATGCAATTTTGTTTGCAATGTATTGTATCTACTTTATTGTATTTTTTTAAATTATTTATAACTTGCCTGTGATGTAGCCATACGCTAAATAAATAAATAAATAAATAATTGTCTTCTTCAAAGAATAAACACAGAACCTACAGTGATCGAAATGAAATAAAATGAAATCTATTTAGTGCTTCATTGTCGTTTACATACAAAAAACATTATATACGAAATTAACGATTTAATATGAACTTTTTATGATGTTATACTTTATTATCATTTAAGCCGCAAATTTATTTAGTATATCATTGTTTTTTAAAGAAACAGATAATATAGAGTAATCGAAATTTACTTCACAAATTAGCATAACCTTTTTTATTGCTTTACTTCATTATTATTTGGACCAACAAAGCCCTTTAGTGTTTTATTGACTTCTTTATAAAGAAACACCCGATGTACTGTGATGTAAATATATATTTAATATATGTTAATACAACTTTTTTTAATGCTTTACTCTATTATTATTTTGACCAACATATTCATTTAGTGTTTCATTGTCTTCTTTATAAAGAAACACATAATATATTAATCGAAATATTTCACTAAATAATATGAACTTTTTATAATGCATACTCCATTATTATTTGGATCAACATATTCATTTAGTGTTTTATCGTCTTCTTTATACAGTGATATAGGTATAACGTATGGATTGAAATATATTTTACGAAATAATATGGACTTTTTATGATGCGTGTTTAGTGTTTCATTGTATTCTTTATTAAGAAACATATTATGATGATTTACTCCATTAATATTTGGAATTAAATCGTAAAAAAAATTTAAAATAGGTTAAACTAAAAACAACTACTCCACTGCATACTTAAAGTACATTTTAGTTTTAAAATTGTTGATTAGTGTAATTCGCATGAGAGCAACAACTCGCATTTATTTAAACTCAAAGGTTTATCACATCAAAAGGTCATTGCGGCGAAACGAGAACGAAGTTGAAGCACCTTATTTAAACTTTGACTCTTAGGAAAAATCATCAAATAAGAAACTACTTCAATTTTGCTGGGATTACAGCGTTTTTCATTTTGTAATAAGTATCAAGCGACATATTGTCAACTAGAATGTGTTATGGATATTTACAGAGCTGGATTGGCAGGATTTTAAAAAAATAGTGGTACTATTTTAGTATCTATGTAGGCACCGCTTTTTTGGTATGTCTATTAAAAAATATTGAACCGTATTTTCGGCAATCATTTAACCTTTTGAAAATTTCTACGGTAGATTCTTATATTTTTTTAAGAAGCTTTCCTCTTTGATTGGGTGACACATATTGTATTCAATGTTCTTTAGTATTCCAAGATGTTGAAGTTCTTAAAAATCATCCCACTAAAGATTGATTACTAACCATTGAATTATGTGAAACAATGCAGAGGAGAAAAATGCTAAGGATGGGCTGATGGGGTGATTATGATGGACAAAATCAGGAATAAATACATCCGGAAAATGTTCAAAGTAATACCTGTTCGAGACGAGATGTGTGAGAGCCGACTGCACTGGTTTGATCAAGTAATACGTAGAGATAAGGGCAATATGATAAAGGCCATTTTAAATAAAATGTCGAAGGAAGGAGAGGCCGAGAGTGCCTTCTTACGACTTGGGCTAATGCAGTCAAGAGAGACATGGAGACGAATAGCACAACAAGATAAGGAGAATAATATGGGACTAAAAGGCAAGATTGATGATGTTGCAGAGAAGACGATAAGCATGTTTTTTTCAAAACGTAACAATATAAATTTATTTATTTAGTTCAAATTTTTTCAAAATGAAGCGATCACCGTAGAATTTTCACCGTTTAAAAACCAACCCTGCACGCACGGTAGTAACGAGATGCTACCCACTCTTACTATTTCCCATTCAGTAAATGAAACGAAGGAAAATGTGTACGTTTTTCCCACGCAAATGGCCGAAGATAACAAGACGACGAAGAAGCAAACGGTAATATCTTTAAGAGACCGGAAGGGCGATGTACTTGGAATGTAATCGCATTGAAAATATTCGAAATTTTTAAAAAATTGAGGACGTCATATTGCACTTTCAATTTTTGATTTTATTGTGATGTGCAAACCTACCTTTTCACACTCATTAATAATTATAATGCTTTGTTTCTCTATACAGTGTGATTAATTAAGAATGTCCAATATCTGTATTGTAGATTCTAGAGCTTAAAATATGATGATTCTGCCCAACAGGCATGCCTTATACAAATATTGCTATTTTTTGAGATACCGGGTGTTTAAAGTTTAAATATGGATTTTGAATTTTGCAATAATTTTTTATGTTTTCACAATTTCTTTTTGAAAATTGACAATTCTACGTTTTTTGGCATGAGGATTGCCTAATTGGACTCTAAATTAGCATTGCTAATAGAGGGCGAGGACACTTGGTTGTGTTTAGTAAATCAATACAAATATTAAGTTTTACTGAGATTTCTAATTATTTTTAAATAAAATAAAAATTTCCAAACCGAGGGCTCTTTTTTATTTAATATAGTTCTAGTTGTCCTAGTGTTATCGGTTCATTAAATTTAATTTGTATTTATAATTTAAAAGGAGATATTAACCAAATTTTGAATAATGATCTTGTCCGTCGGTCGGGCCAAACGTAATACCTGAAAGTTTCATCGCCCTAGCTCTCCTTCTGAAGTTATCGTGCGAAAATTACATAATGCGGTAACTTCGAGGATCACCTTGTACGGCAGCTACCTGAAGAAATGTACCGTTATGGCCCGACTTCGAACTTGGTCATGTCCTTCGGGCAAAACTTCTACTCTGTAAGTTTTAGTGACCTACCGCCTCTCTGTCTCAAGATATCATGCCAAATTTTTTAAGGATTGACTCATAAGACTAATCAACCAATAGTCTTTGCATGTTTAAGGGTTGTTCTTCTTAGACAATGGTATAAATATCGACTTAAGCCACTCGTCTGGGATCGTGCCCTGTCTGTATATCCTATTAGATTACAGATTGTAGGGGGGGGTGTCATGAAGGCTATGCAACCTCTCAAACACCTTGACCTATCAGATCTTTTGTGCATAACCATTTATCTATTCGAGGCCCGGGATTCCGAGACTTCGAGCAAAGTTTATTAGTTACCCGGGGACTAAGTTTCTGACATCGAAGTGCTTTAGGAAGGCCCCTTCCAGAAACTTAAGCCTCTTGCAGAAAAGCGCTGGGCATTCACAAAGCAAATGTTCTGCATTTTCGGCGAAGTTCTCGCAGTAGCGGCAACTATCACTCTCTGTTTTGCCCATCTTTTTAGGGTGATACCTCAGAGGACAGTGTCCAGTGAGGAGCCCCGTGACCAGATTCAAGTCTTTCTTGCCCAACTCAAAAAAGCTGTTTAGCTTTCCTTGGCGAAAAGCTTACTAGCCTTTTCGATTGTCTTTGTCCTGGCACTTTATGCCAGTGAGATTTTATTTCATCTGTTTCCCGGCGTCGAACCTCTTCTTTCAAGTGAGCTTTGGAAAGTTCACAGAAAGGTTCTGGGCCGGAAAATTCTGTATTTGCCCCTTCTTTGGCAATCTGCTTTTTCGTTGCCTTTAACTCCCTTGTGACCTGGAACCCACATCAGAGTAACCTGATTGTTCGCTGCCAGTTGTCTCAGGGTCTGTTTACAGTCCCAAGTCAGCTTAGACTCACAAGTTTATGACTTCAGAGCTTTTAGTGCTGCTTGGCTATCTGATAAAATACAGATTTCTGCCCTTCGGGTGTTTCTTTCGATACACTCCTGGGCACATATCTCTTTGGCATGTTATTCTGCTTAAAAGATGGTTGGGGTGTTACCAAGAGGTTTTGAGAGCCTAAAATTCGGCCCTATAACGCCCACTCCAAGCCTTTCATTCATCAGTGTACCACAGACTACAGCATCCCTTCCTAGTTGAGGTCCGTTCTCTGTGCAAACTTGGTGGTTGTTTATAACCACTTCAAACTGCATTTTGAAGTCTTACCAAACTGGCATAATATCTGTCGGCTTAGACATGGATTCTAGGGAAATATTTTCCAAAATCTTCAAATGTCCAATCCCATTTACTGCTTTAAGATTTATTGTCTGGCTTAGTCTGAAGACAATGAATGCTTCTTCTTTCATTACACATAAATGCAATGGTAGAAGGTTCAGCATATCCTACGGCTGCAGTAGGGCACGTAAATGTTGCTACTGTGATTCCCAGTCAAGCTAGACGCTGCACTGTATATCCTATTAAGAAATTTGGTAAATTTTTGTATCATATTGTTATCCAGTGCTTTCAATATTTTCATTGGTATTACGTCCAGACCTGGTGCTTTACCGCATTTGGTGTTCTTTATTATTCATTTATAGAGTATAAATTATCATTGTGTTTTAAAAACAATAAAAAGTTTTTCAAAATGTAAGTACTCAAAAACAATTAGGTACTTAGGGTACCTGACTAGAGGTTTTCAATCGGATTTTAACTTTCCGCATAATTACAATTTTAAAAGTACTTTTCTAGAAAGTAATAGTGAAAATGTAATTGTAATTGTAACGAAACCAGTAATTGAATTACAAATAAATAACATTAAAGAGCAAGTAATTAATTACTGTTTCAAAAATAACGATAGCAATTCAATTGCTTTTTCAAGTTATTGTAATTAATTACTTAGCACAATGAATTTTTGACCCCGTATAACGATACAGTTAAATAGTGTACTATTGGTGTCCGGACCATAAAATTTAGTTCAAAGATAAAAAGATGAAAGTTTGTTTTTTTTTTTGGAAAAAAACATTAATAAACCGAATTATGTCGTTATTAGGATCAGTGGCCGTTATTTGGGTCACGACCCGGGGCATTATCTGGGTGAACTCTCGTTGATTACATCACACAACGTAAAATTGTACGGCGGGTACGTAACACACTAGATATTCATGACAAAACGTCTTATCTGTCACATCTGCATGTGGTGTGGTTAGACTTATTGCAATTTTCGAAAATATCAACCCAAAAAAATTGAACCTTGGCGGCATTCCAATTATTTTTTATCACTTTTCATTTATTATTCTCGCAGATTCGTCACAAAATTGAAAAAACTATCTACTATCTAATAATGTCAAACTTTTTGACGGTTTTTAAAAAATCGTACCAGCCTATTTCATCGACAATCCTTTCCCGCCATTTTTTAAATTTTGTTCTTGTGAAATTCGAGTATATAGAACGTTATAGAACGTTACCGACGCCTTTTAGTGGTCACATTTGTTATGTTCACGATGTTAAGATAATCTTTAGCTGATCGTTCAAAACTAATGGTGAAGGTAGATGAAGGGACAGTCTACTTGGATACCCTCAATAAATGTTTACAGAAAAGGTCAACCCCCCGGTAACGAGGGGAAACAAGATCATTTTAACTATTAAACATATAAGTGAGGTAACTTTGAAACTGAAATATTTGTTGATTGGTAATAAATTTTTTTTTTTCATTTCAGCCCATTGGCATGTGGTTAAGACTTGAAAAACGACCCACCCCGTATAATCCAGTAAAACGTTGTCAAAAAAGGATTGTTATTGCGAAAAATCCAAAAGTCAGTTTTAATATCGATCTTTGTTTATTGGGGTGCTGAATCCGAATCTGAAGTTATCCAACAAAATTTCCCGCTGCGTTTTTTTTCGGTTTTTTGCTCATAATTTTAAAAGTATGTATGATGGTACAAAAATGATATACTTCTTTTTTAAAGAAGACTAAATTTGACACAATTTGAAAAGCTCTGTAGGTAAAATATTTTCCGAGATACATCACTTTAATAATTGACATTTGAACTTTTGGTTTAATTTTTTTGTCTCCAACTATAAAAAAAATAGTTAAAGGGATATATGAAGGTCTCAAAGCCCATTATTTTTTATATTATAAACATATCCTGTAATCATGAACTCTCTTGGTTTTCTTGTTTTTGTGTTGAGGATAACAATTTTGATAATAAGAATCCCAAATCTTTAATATCTTGAATTTTAATATTATACAGTTCATTTTTACGGCAAGCCTCCAAAACACCAGTGATAAGGGCAACCTAAAAGTTCAAATATTATCAAAACTGATACCTAATTAAAAATATTTATTACCTTTGTTGCTAAATATATTTCTTTTAAAGCATTTTCTAAAATATCTTTGATATTTTGTTCAGTAAAATCTTTGATTTTGTAGGTAGATACTTCTCGGAAAAACGTTTTAACAAAGTTTTTAAATTTTTTGTATTTAGAAATATCGATATCATGTATTACGTTTAAAGTGGCTCTAATAATGGAGTATATTTTCCATATGGTAGATGATTTCCATTTCTTCAATAATTCACCAAAAAATGCAATCAAAACGTTTTCTGTAAAGGGATTCTATTCTTTTTGTTGTTGCCAATCTCTTACCATGGTATAATATTTTTCATATTCCTTTTTTGAGAAAGTAGGTTTTATGTTATGTTATTAGCGTAATTTGTAATCTCAGGAGGAGTTTTTTCAAATTCTAAATCTGATTGATTTAATTTGAAACTGACTGATTTACTTCATGAGTTTATTTGACATCCATGGCAATCGCTATTGTTTAAAACAATTACGGAATATTCATGCCGTAACAAGTGATGGAATGAACATACATGCAAACCCCATAAGAAACAACTGTTAGAGAATGAATATTCTCACTCTAGAGTGTGACTAAAATACTTTAAAAATTTTTAAATAAAATCCGGAAGAAGGGATTATTTGATTACATACATACATATAGTCACGCCTTTTTCTCGTAGGGGTAGGCAGAGACCACTTCCTTCCACTTCCGCTACGGTTCTTACACACATCTTTTGCTTTGATTTTGCAGACGTGCCTTTTTTGACACTTTTTGGCTGTTCATAAAGATATAAAGTGCCCTATTCGTTTGTTTTCTGCCAACACCCTTCGCTCAAATTCACTGTCATACTTTCCATCTCTCGTAAACTTTGAACCCAAGTACACAAATTCATTTACTTGTTCCACTCCTTCTCCCTTAATCAGAACTTCACAGTTTGTCATGTTTTCTTCCCTTTCAAAAACCGTTACTTTCGTTTTGCTTACATTTATTTGATTAAGTTAAATATTTATATTTTGTAACTTTTCTCCAGCAACTATATGTAGATACAATTCTCAATGAAACATCCTGTATATTAAAGGTGAGTAAAATTTAAAAAAAAAATGAAAGTACTTCATCAGTTTGTGAGTTCGTCGGCCCCTCGCGCATTAAAGTGGGACAGTTACCGAGTTTCTGCAGGCCTTGGGCCAATATCTGCTAAATAAAATAATAAGGCTTGGTTTTTGCCTTTGAATCGTTTGTGAATTTCGAATATATTTAGTGTTGCGTCATCATTATTATGCAAAACGGCGTTTGTTGTTCGCGGAACTCATCGATTGTATTAGTTAAAACGAGGGATTAAGAAAAGAGAAGTCTGTTGATTGACCAGCAGTTTGGTTTCAGACACAAACGGTCCACTGAACTAAATCTGCTGACGTACGTTGACGACATATCGAATGCTTTTGAGACTACGGGTGAATTACATTCAATTTACACGGACTTCTCAAAGGCATTCGATAGGGTAAATCATAGGGCTTTAGTTCACAAACTGAAGATGTTCGGTATTGAGGGAAGCCTCCTAGCTTGGATTGAAAGCTACCTTGAGAACCGACGTCAGACTGTTCGTATAGCCAATTATAAATCTTATGATATCAACGTTACCTCCGGGGTACCCCAAGGCTCTCACATGGGTCCTTTACTGTTCAACGTATTTGTAAACGATATAAAGTCCTGTTTCCACCACGCTAACTTTCAGATGTTCGCTAACGATCTAAAATTGTATTCCAAGATAACATCCAAACTGGACTGTATGTTGCTACAGTCTGATGTACAAAACGTAACTAACTGGTGTGAGCTAAATGACATGGAATTGAATCCTAATAAATGCCATGTTACAGTCTTCCACAGATCTCATGCTACGACTCAGTTTCAATACAGCATCAATGGTGTTAATCTAAATGTCTGTGAACACGTGAATGATCTAGGTGTTACTTTTGATCCACATCTGACCTTTACCACACATATATCAAATATGATCACTAAGTCGCTTCAACTTTTAGGCTTTGTGAAAAGGATCACTCAAGACTTTACGAACACCCACACTCTTAAGCTACTATATTGTTCCTTATGCCCCAAAGATAGATAAAGGAATGCTTAGATGGTTTGGACACGTAGAAAGGATGGATGAAGGAAGATTGACAAAACAAATTTATAAGGCGACTGTAAATGGACAGAAGTCGATAGAGGTCGACCTCGGCGAACATCGATCTCGATCAGATCAACATTGTTTTGAAGAAGGCCAGGTCAAGAGTACAAACAACCGACAAGCATGTATGAGAGCACTGATGAAAGTAGATGGAAGCAAAAGATGTGTGTAAGAACCGTAGCAAGTGGAAAGAAGTGGTCTCTGTCTAGTGATGGCTGCAGAACATCAAGACAGCTGATGAAAAAACCTCTCCAGAAGAGGGCAGACGCGCTCTGGTTGATGAACCGGAGTAGACTAAACAGCGCGCTTGGCCTGCTCACTGGCCACATCGCACTAAGGGCGCACCTTTTCAAACTCAAGCTGGGGCCTAATGCCCCAACTACTCAATAAAATCGGTATCCATGTCCCACCTAGGATCACTCGCTCAACTATTACCTTCAATATACCTTTTAGCAGGACCAATTACGGGCAACACACATTCATTTCGAGATCCAGCAGCCTAGCGAACCAGCATAACCACTCCCTTGATTTCTTTGATACTCGTAGTGCATTTATATCTCAATTGACAGATCTTATTGTTTGAATATTCATCTGTTTCTGCCTACCTTGGTCAGAAATGTTTTTGTTTTTGTCTTATTTTTTTATTTTTTTATTCTAGTAATATTATCTTAGCATTAGTATTAGTGTTAGTATTAAGGATTTATATTTACTTTGTTAATCTGCATATGTAATCAACCGAATTGGGGATTTCCCCGTTTATAAATAAATAAAATTATATTATAAATAAACGATAATTTTAAAATCAACTATGTATTAAGGTAGAGAAAATAGATGTTTACAAAAAATAAACTGTAGCTGCGATTGAATGTAACTTATGGAGGATGTACGAAAATTAATAGACGTACCCAAAATTATTCAATTGATGGAGAAATCAAGAAGTTAGGCAAGTAACGAAACCATCAGAAAATTATTATCAATCGAAAAATAAATAAAGAATAAATAAACTTGAAAGCCTAAAGCAGAATTGAGGTTCACACAAGAGTCATAGGAAGAAAATGCAAATCGTGGGAGGTAATGGATCCTTTTTACGTGTGTGTACCTTTTTAGAATTTAAAGCTTTTCAAAACTCACTGCAGCAACAACAACCACCTCATTTTCAACGTCAACATATTTTATTAAAATGATTATTTAGTGAAGAAAGTTATTCGCGAAGAAAGTGAAAGTTTGCAATAAGAGATGCTTCTGAAATTACGTAGAAAGTAGAGATCGACATTCACTTTTTCTTTCGATGGTTATAAATGTGCAACATAATTTTATTTTTACAGATATTTATTTTTTATTCCCATATCTGGGATAACAGTTATAATTGTTACAACACACAAATAATGTTAAATTCGTTGCAAAAAAATAAATGGTATAATTGTTTAATGAGTACGGAATAATATTCATATCCCACGAGTATGATGTTTACAAATCACAGGAGTGGAAAGTTAATTTCGTGTTATACACTATGCTTTTTCTACGGCTATTACATAAAATAGCGAAATTATTTCACAACAGAAACTTGAACTTCAATTTTAATTGTATCAACATTACTATTTACAATCATCAAAATAGTAACATATTGAATAATTGACCAATATCCTGATCGAAAGTTTTTGAAATTAACTTATTTACAATGTTCATTTAAAGTTGACGAAGTAACCTTTTCCTTTTGTTAATCTGTGAAAGATTTGGAGGCATATTTTTCGATACTTCCGGAATCTATTTTATACAAGTCTTGTTCGTTGCTGATTTAGTTTTCATTGCTTTCCATTGGAGGGAGATGTGATTTAATGGCCAAAAATAACGCAATGACTGCATTGTGTCATCAGATAAGGAAATACAATTTAAAACATACAATGTACTTCATTGTACAATCAAAACAGTTTAAAAAAAGCAGTTTTGTATTGTGGCCCTAAAAAACACATATTTAAATGTTTTTCTTTTAATAATACTTGCGAAGAGACTCATTTATATGTACAAAATGTCTTAACATCTTGTTTACCTTTTGACAACTCGACTTCTGTGAATTTTTTACAAATTTGCATTAAACATTAAACTATTAATAATATGTGTGGCTACCTCAAGGATTCTGGGGGACGTAAAAATTCAACAAATAATAACAACAAACAAATATTTGCATCTTTATTTTGTAACCAAAGTAAAAAGGACATAATTTTATTTAATGTAGTTCATTGTTCAATCAAAAATTGTTTGAAAAAAGCAGTTTTAACGATAGTCTTGAAAAAAAGACATTTTTAAACGTTTTTTCTTAATAATATTTGCCACTAAAGACAGATTTATTTGCAAACGATGTCTTAACATTTTGTTTACCTATTGACAAACTCGATTTCTTTGAATTTGCATTAAACTATTATTAATACTAAGAAATGTGGGATCCCCCGGCGTTAATGTTTGCTACATTATTTAACAACCAAATTTAAAAATTCTTATCTCACTATTCTTCACTTTATCCAACCGAGTCACTTCGGCTATATTTCTCAGACTACTTATCTCTGCAGCATTAATCATATTTTCGTGTTTTTTTCTGCAAAACCCAACATTCTCTCCCATACATAAGTGTAGGAACCAACACTTCTCTATGCACAGTCAGGCGTGCCTTTTTTGATACTTTCTGGCTGTTCATACAGCTATGCAGTGCTCCATTCATTTGTTTTGACAATTTCAAACGGAAATATTAACCTATAAGAATTAAAAAACACATTGTTTTTGACAACTGTCATGTGTTATTAGTAATTTTTATCGTTATCTCATTTTTTAGTAACTACAGCCAAAGGTACGCCAAGTTATTTTGGGTCGGACGGAAGACTGACGGTCGCCACGCCGGTTTAACCCTCATCCGCCGCATTAGATGTTTCACATTAAAAAGGGCATAATCTCAATATATTCATTTTTATTGCATGCTTATTGGCTTCATAAATTTATTTTTAAAGCGCAATCCAATTTTCGAGTTTAAAAAAAGTCTCTTTTAACAACCAATTTGAATCGCAGGATTTTAAAATCTGGTACACTATCACCATCACCATCTCTTTGCTGCGTCGGGAATGTTATTCTTAACACCCCCTTTTTTATATCGTCGCGCTAGGTATGAGCAAAACAGGGTGGCGAAATAGTCTCTTGTAAGGGTATCAATCGGCCATTCACCTTGACGCCGTGCTAAGAATCCATTATGTGGGACGAGAATCTTCTTATTCACTTTCTCTCTCCGTCTCTTAGTCGAGGAATCGGATGGCGAGTAAAGAAAAGAAAATCCGGGTCATATTGGACCCCGCGCGAGTTTAGTTCAATGACTTTTCGCGAGCCCAGTCGAACGCGACGTTGCCAAGTCGTCGACGCCGAAAAATCACTACCCGGACATGCTCTAAAATTATCTCACTGTCATAAAAAAAGGACCGGCCGTTGTTCTTATCCCAAAACGATTTAAATGAACTGTTGAATTCGATGATGGCACTTTTGAAGGTCTTTGGAAAGCCAATAAAAATACCATTTAATTATTTTTTCATTAAAAATATACAAAAATGGTTTTAATTTTATCATATAAAAGGAACAATTTTATTTTTAGTTTTTTTTTTATTTTTGTATTTTTAAATCTCCGTTTTCATTTTGATTGATGGAACGATCGCGAATTTTGGCATCGGTGGTTCAAGAAAGCAAAATTAGTCTCGTCGCGAGGTACAAATAATCGCGAGTCGATATCGAGGTCGAGCTGTACCTCGTAGCGAGAGCAGGGCATTGCCTTTTTGTTTTTGAGGTCGTACGTACGCCAACTTATTCATTTCACTTATCCACGGCCACGCATACCGGAGCGGTAAGATAAGTTGGCACTCGATTCGGAACGGTGCGTTTTATTACATGTAAATAACGTTTGTATCAAATAATACTAATAATCTGATGTTTTTTTTTTTATGAAAATAGTCGCAAAAAGATTAGACCTATCGTGTGTGCCGCGGACGGCCCGCACTGCGACTATTAGAAGGGGAAGGGATTATAGAAAGGAAATGATTGTGGACACGATTTTTGAAAAGTTGCAGGTCATATTTCTCTGGAAAAACTGATTTTGGAAGCTTATTCCATTCCGTAGCAGCCCTGTAAAAGAAGGATTCTTGATGAAGATTGGTCCTTGTAGTGTCAATCTTGAGAGTAAATGGGTGAGACTGATCAGCGTGCCGAGTTCTTCGGCCGAATGTGGCTAATGGTGGTACAAGAGTTTTTATTTCTCTGGAGCATCTGCCATGGAAATATCTGTAGAGCAATAACTGGTCTGCAACTCTTCTTCTATGTTCTAGAGGGTGAATGGTATCTGTGAGAGTTGAGCTGTTTATCAAGCGAATGGCTCTTTTTTGAATGAAATCTAGAAGACGAAGAGAATGCCTTGGTACTGAACTCCAAATGTGCGAGCAATACTCCAGTAGAGGTCGGATTTGAGCCTTGTACGTCGTCAACAGTTGATCGGGATTAAAAAACTTTGTGGCTTTCCACAGAAAACCTAGCCTCTGGCTTGCCGACTTTGCGATGTTAGCAACATGGTCATGCCAAGACATATTATTGGACACCGTGACTCACAAAATCGAGATGGAGGGACTTGGTTCAAGGGTATTTCCGGACATTGTGATGGGATGATTTGAGGAATTCACTTTGTTGGAAAACTTGGCACTTTGTGTTTTTTGGGCGTTGAACTGAACAAGATTGTTGGTTTCCCATTCGACGATTGCTTTAAGATCTCTATTGATGGAATCAACCTGTTCCTGCCTGAGTCTATTTGTATCATTCACCGAAAGTGATCGATAGGATGTGAAAGTTGAGACAAGTGTGCTATCGTCTGCGAAACTGTAAATAGGGTTCGTGGTGGTTTTCAAGAGGTCGTTGATGTGTGAAAGAAATAAGGTGGAGGACAGGATGGAACCCTGGTGGACGCTGGCATTAGTTTTAAACGCATCAGAAGAAATACCGTCAACTGCCACATGTAAGGAGCGATCTTGCATGAAGCTCAAGAGCCATTGGCGCAGTTTGGTTGGGAGACCGTAGGCAGATAATTTACTTAACAATGCCTGGTGCCAAACGCGGTCAAAGGCTTTA
The DNA here is from genome assembly GCA_950111635.1 of Agelastica alni. NCBI lineage: Eukaryota > Metazoa > Arthropoda > Insecta > Coleoptera > Chrysomelidae > Agelastica > Agelastica alni. The sequence goes on from OX467709.1 coordinate 51,288,997, forward strand.
GATATATCCAAGGCTATTGCACGTTAATTATTACGTCGTGAAAGATATAAAGAGGTAGCAAATTTTTTTTATTTTTTAAAATAAATTAAACGAGTGTAACATTCGCATCTCCCCGGTACGCGCGTCTCAATCTCGCGGATATCGTAATCGCTTTCGATGTTACAATACAATGTCAGATTACCATTTCGATACGAGGCATGTTTGGAAAAATACAATAAATGGGTTCTTCATAGTTGGGTAAATGAATCGAGAAAATTGTTATCACACGACTTGGCCTTTGAAAACAACATAACTCATTTACCTACAGACCTAAAAAAAATAATCACGCCTAGAAGCTATGCGTGTATAACAACATAACTAGTCTATTCGTTTCTACCAGGTGTCCCATTAAATACAATCGACAGATAAAAAATAAATAATCTCCGAGAATTGAGTAAATTTATTGTTCGAAATATGAATATGAATATTACTTATTACTTAATTGTCTGATTAATCGGTGGAGTAGATATATTTAGAAAACTTTTATCCTCTGCAAAGTTTGGTCCTCCAAAAATCGAGAAACACAACTAAGCAGATCCTAGAATGGAGCAGGAACGACCTGCGAATTCTAACGGGACTGCTCACAGGACGGACTGTCGTCTAAGATACCACCTCGGAAGGATAGATCTGAATCAACAAACGGACTGTCGGTTTTGCTGCGTGAAAGACGAAATTGCTGAACATATACTATGTTCGTGCCCCTGTCTAGGAATAATAAAGTTCAACATATTTGGTTATACCTACCTAGAACCTACCGATTTCAAGTAAATCTCACCCCATACAACCATGAACTTATACTCGCACGGTGAACTGTAACCTCTAGGGTGAGCCACAATAGACCTACTAATTGTCGCAGTGGAGCGGCGACCTACTTCTCACTTACGTGATACCTAACCTAACCTAACCTAACAGATCCGTCCCAGAAGCGACGGTATCCTACTACTATTATAAACGAGAAAAGTTTGTTAGTATGTATGTATGGATGTTTGGCAGCAATCAGAATCAAAATGACATTAGTTAAAATCAAATTAGCTACATAAATTTCTAACTGGCATTATTCAATTTCAAATGGGCAAGAAACTAAATTAAATTGACGCCTGTCAGTTTTAAGTTTCTTTGTCAGTGTCAAGTGTGTATTATGTTATTTTGAAAAAAATACATTTTAGTTATTTACTATACAGAGTGGACCAAAAGTCTGGAAACGGACAATTATCTCGTAAATGGCTAGTCCGAATTGTACAAAATTTGGGATAAGCCTATTTTGAAATACGGAGATTCCAGATTTGACATTTGCAATGTTGTCATATTTGCCGTTTCTCTGATATTATTAGTCACTTTGGTTTTTTAAGTACATCACCCTGTATATTCAGTCTTTATTGGAATATATTCTTCAATACGAGTTTGGCCATATGTGTCACTCATGATTTTATGTAGTCTAAAAGGTCTTAAATAAATAAAACAGAAGTGTGGCAATGCCTAATTGTATTAATAATTTTTTAATACAAACAATTTTCAACTACATTAAAACGTAACAATTAAAAGATTACATTTTTAACACAATGATTACTTAATCTAGTGTTCAAAATGTGCTCATTTGTAAGTTAAAAGTACCCTAATCAATGGTAGAATGCATCTACCACATTTCTCCTTAACTTTTAAAGTACATAAAATCATAAGTGTTACATATGGCTGAACTCTTATTAAAGAGGAGATTCCAATAATGACTGAATATACAGGGTGATGTATTTAAAAAACCAAAGTGACTAATAATATCAGAGAAACGGCATCTCTGACAACATTGCAAATATCAAATCTGGAATCTCCGTATCTTAAATTAGGATTGCCCCAAATTTTGTACAATTCGGACTAGCAATTTACGAGATAATTTTCCGTTTCCAGACTTTTGGTCCACTCTGTATAAATGGGATAAAGGCATCATTATCATTAATATTTAAGTGTGTAAGTTATAAACCAGTGCGTAGCACGAGTTATGTGAGCACACGAATAAGTATTAATTTTTGGTATAAAATTAGATGGTTGAATTCCTTGGAGAAGAAAATGAGCTACTAATCTTACGCAGACTAAGTCGCGGGTACCATCTAGGGATGTATTCTTCTCGGCTGTATAAAACGCCCGATATTTATAGCCGCGGGCGATAAATGGAGGCCGCAATATATCTAAAAATGTTCATAAATCGCGACAATTTCCAGAAATATTTGTTGGATGTATTTAAGAAGATCGCTAGGACTTAGTTTACTTTTAAAGTTAATTAGAAAGTGATATAGTAATGAAAGTATTGCTATAAAAAATTTAAGTATTGTTAAACATCCAAATGATTTGTCAAGTAAGATTTTATTGTATTACCCGACGAAAAATCAGATTAAATTTTTTAGTTTTTGTACTAAATGGTTTGTACATTTGACGCCACCTACCTACCGACACGTATTTCGACCCGCTGGATCCGAATCTGAAGTCAGTTTGGAGTAAATTGCAAAAAACAGTAAAAAATAGCAAAAATTGGGTGTTTTGGTTATGAAATTTTTTTTGTAGAACTAGACCAAGCATAATTTAGTGGGGGTAAATATCCAAAAAGCGACTAATTTTAGTCATTTTCATATGGTCTGTGACATGCTTCAGTCGTAAACCTAAACATAATTTGAATTATAAACATACACTTAATACAAAAAAAATTTTCTCTTTAATTTACACAAGTGTATTCAACTTCCCAAAAATAAAAAATAAATCATTAATCTTTTCTACTTAAAATTATATGCGATCAAAAATTAACGGGGTAATGGATTCATCCATTCCTGATATTGCTGAAGCGTGTATCACTTTTGTTTTCATTGGAGAATTGTTAATGGACGTTGACCGACCGTCTTCCTTCGGCGAAGAAAGAGAAAGTCGTTATTATAAAATGATTGTTTAAAAACATAAAAATAGTGTCAGTATTACAGATTCTTATCTGACGAGTTTTCACTTTCGATTTGAAGCATTCTTTGTCGCGTTTATTTATCTGATCGTTAGTCATACTTTCCAATACATTTCGTTGAGCTGTTCTCTAAACATTTAAGATTCGGTTTTTACCACCAAAAACGAACGATAAATAAATAAAATAAATAAATATTATCACGATTTCTTAGGCTACGATTTTGTCAACTAATAATTGTTGTAAACAATTCATTTAAAAATGTACATTAATTTTGAAAATTAAAAAAATTTTTTTGTTTTAAATAAACTTTAGTTAAAAAAAAATTCTTTCCCATAATACCGAAGACCTTTATTTTTGGTGGAAGGAACTGCTTTAACAATTCCCCGTTGTGTTTAAAATTAAATTTTTATTAGGTTCAGTCTCCACTAGCGATTTTTAGTCGTACGATTTTTTAGTCGCATAAATATAAAAAGTTTTCATTTTCGCTAAGACGCGACTGTCGTTCTACCGAATAAATTACACAAACAGGCATGAACTTGAGATATATTAATCGCAGTTCTGAATTTGGCTTGTTCCGCTCTTGTAATTTTACTTGTCTAAAATGTCCGATAACGGATCTTCCTAATGTGATCATCCTTAAATCATAAGCTCGGCTTGTACTGAAGGTCACTTAAATCACGAACTGCATTCCAGCAACTCCCGTATTCGCTTTTGGAAAATGCTTACAAGCGATTGTTTTCATTTTCATTCACATCTATGGAAGAAGAATAACCTCACTATTGCATTGCGTTTAAATTTCAAATTGTAAATATTAAAAAAATAAATAATATACAATAATAAAGGCTGAATATATATTTGCCTTCGTTGCATTCAGAAATTGAATGTTGCAGTTTTAAATGCGATATAATTAAGCAGTAAAAAGAAGCATGTCTGCTTATTTTATCAAAAATTAAAGAACGTTACTAATGTAATACTCAAACACAAACATATTTTAAAATGTAAAAAAACAGACGCAATAACGTGGTGTAAAAAGGAGACCTCTAGGAAGAAATCATCTTTAAAGGCATCAACATCCAAATCAAAATCATTATCCATTATCATAATATAAAATTTAAAGGCCACTAATCCCTAATACAGTGATTGGGGGAAATGTAGACTTTTTAGGTTATTAGTTTTCGTAAACAGTTGCGGCTCTGAGCAGGATAACACCGAATGTAAGAGGATCAGGAGCAAAGAAGAGGGAGATGTGCTAAAATGTAGTGCAGTCTATTCTTTCATACAGAGCGCCCATTGGGCATGAATATCTAAAAATTAAAAGATACAAGCTCTTACAAACGACAGTACAACGAAAAATGTTACTGAAAGTCATCAGTACATACCGCACTAACCTAATGGCAGGGGAAAGATGGAGACTATATACAAGAGAGGCACAATGGACAAAAACACCCTTAATAAAATGGATAGAATGCAAACATAGGCGGGAAGATTACTGTCCTCAAATTCTTACGGGACATGGATCTTTTAAAGCTTACCTTAGAAGAATTAATAATTTTTTTTTTAACTGAAAATACTCGCAAGAAGGAAACCTATCGACGGCCCACACTGCGACTATTAGAAGGGGTAGGGATTATAGAAACGAGATGATTGTGGACCCGCTTTTTAAAAAGATGCAGGTCATAGTTATCTAAAAAAACTGATTTTGGAAGCTTGTTTCATTCTGTAGCAGCCCTGTAAAAGAAGGATTTTTAATGAAGATTGGTCCTTGTAGTGTCAATATGGAGAGTAAATGGGTGAGACTGATCAGCGTGCCGAGTTCTTCGGCCAAATGTGGCTAGTGGTGGTACAAGAGTTTTTATTTCTCTGGAGCATCTGCCATGAAAATATCTGTACAGTAATGTTTGGTCTGCAACTCTTCTTCTATGTTCTAGTGGGTGAAGGGTGAGAGTTGAGTTGTTTATCAACCGAATGGTCCTTTTCTGAATGGAATCTAGAAGACGAAGAGAATGCTTTGGTGCTGAACCCCAAATGTGCGAGCAATACTCCAGATTTGAGCCTTGTACGTCGTCAATAGTTGATCAGGAGTAAAAAACTTTTTAGCTTTCCACAGAAAACCTAGCCTCTGGCTACGAGCTAAAAAGGGCCGCTAACACAATTTCCATAGAACAAATGACCCCCAAACAGACATGGAAAGTTACATTTACGGTGCGTCGTACCATTAGACATATCTCGCGAAATTCGCATATTTCGCTGATTGCGATAACAACGCAAATACAAACGCTATGTCGTAAAAGATACTCAGGTAACCTATTTCGCCTGCAAAGTTTGTTGAACTCCCCAATTCGAGGTTAAATGGTGGGGATTCGCAATACCGTATTGGTTGAATCGAGGTACATGTGGCTGTTTTTGCATTCAACATTCAACCTCCAGTTTTAATTTCATCTTGCCCCAGATTCTGCGGCCGCAAAACTGGGGTGAACGCACTAGCCTCGCTTAATGGGGCCGACGGCCTCGATCCTCTCTCTTTAGCAACGTTTCGTTTGCAAGAAGAAAATAGTACACCTTGCGACGAGGCTATTTATACTGACACGGTTCTGACGCATAGAGATGGAAAGTAGATGCACAAACGGTAATCTTATTGTCACGTGTGACGGAAGAGACCGTTTGACATTTTAAATTTTAAATTTTTTTTTGTTACCTAAAGACAGTTGTGTCGGTTTTCCAGTAGTTATTTAAAATTTATTAAATACGTTATGTGAAATGTCGAAAACAATCTTTGATGATTTTATTGCTTCTTTCTTCACTACAAAACGAGCCAAACTGACAAAATGGTAGACCTATATTGTGGGCCGCGGACGGCCCACCCTGCGACTATTAGAAGGGGTAGCGATTATAGAAGGAGATGATTGTGGACCCGCTTTCTAAAAAGTTGCAGGTCACAGTTTAATGGATAAATTGATTTTGGAAGCTTGTTCCATTTCGTAGCAGCCCTGTAAAAGAAGGATTTTTGATGGAGATTGGTCCTTGTAGTGTCAATCTTGAGAGTAAATGGGTGAGACTGATCAGCGTGCCGAGTTCTGTGGCTATTGGTGGTATAAGAGTTTTTATTTCTCTGGAGCATCTGCCATGGAAATAAATGAGTAATGCCTGGTCTGCAACTATTCTTCTATGTTCTAGTGGATCAAGAGTATCTGTGAGAGTTGAGCTGTTTATCAAGCGAATGGCTCTTTTCTGAATGGAATCTAGAAGACGAAGAGAATGCTTTAGTGCTGAGCCTCAAATGTGCGGACAATATTCCAGTAGAGGTCGTATTTGAGCCTTGTACGTCGTCAACAGTTGATCAGGAGTAAAAAAATTCCGGACAAACCTCTGTCAAATTTAAATCAGCTTGTCAGATATTGATTCCGTGAAGGTGTTTGGTAGAAGATTGCGTTCATCGTGTTGTATATAAAATATTTGTGTTATCTCTATTAAAGAGACTGTGGTAAATGTATTAAAAAAGGTAGTCTGCAAAGCATCAACAGAAAACGTAACCTAAAATTCTTTGTTTGAAATCAGTTTTTAACAAGAATGACATTTTTGAAGCCACACTTTCCTCGTCAATTACCGCAGAGTTAGGCTGTCAAACAAATGGCTCAGAAAGCTAAGCTGAAGGAGCAGAAATAGAGAGACCAGTAGAGGTCGTATTTGAGCCTTGTACGTCGTCAACAGTTGATCAGGAGTAAAAAAATTCCGGACAAACCTCTGTCAAATTTAAATCAGCTTGCCAGATATTGATTCCGTGAAGGTGTTTGGAAGAAGATTGCGTTCATCGTGTTGTATATAAAATATTTGTGTTATCTCTATTTAAGAGACTGTGAAAACGTATCCTAAAATTCTTTGTTTGAAATCAGTTTTTGACAAGAATGACATTTTTGAAGCCACACTTTCCTCGTCAATTACCGCAGAGTTAGGCTGTCAAACAAATGGCTCAGAAAGCTAAGCTGAAGGAGCAGAAATAAGTATAGCAAACAATAAAGCAAAGAAAAAAATGACATTGTATTATAAAGGCAATAAATCCCATTAACCATTCGATTTACAATTAATTTTATATGTTTACATATGTTGCAATTCAAGGTTTAATTGCATCTAATGAATAAACAGACAATAAGAACAATTTCAAATTCACCATAGTGTAGAATAACAGTTTTGCGCACCTCTATGACAGCACTTCGAATAAAAGTGAGTGAACGAAAGAGAGAGAGAGACGGGTGCACAGTTCGACGAAGGTAAGAGATAGATAATGCATTGAAGGCCGAGGTGAATGAACTAGCCTCCGGTCGTGTCTCTCTTGCCCTAGATATTATTGTCTTGCAGCGAACGAAAAGTGAAAACAGAACGAGCGATTATACCTCGAACGAGGCTAGTGTTTGAATTTTTAAAAACGATTCGACATAATGATACTTCCTAATGTAGCAAAGTTTTTATGAAATTATCACTTTTTTTTTGGATTATTTTCCGCTGTTTGCTGCTGTAGTAGAGAATAAAATTTTGAATGAATTTTCGTAGCAGCAAAATGCAATCATTTTTAATCTGCAAAATGCAATAAATCCGACTATTTCTTTTTTGTATTATTCAGAACATCAACGTTTTGAGCATAATTTTGACTTGGAATAAACAATAATTATATTTTATTGACCATTAAATCGAAAATTTTGGGGTAAATTGATACAGAATTTAATTTTGAGTAAACGTACCTGCTAAGACTTTTCCTAGTAAATTTTCATTTTCAGTTTCTTGATTTTGCTGTTGCGGAAGACCGATGATGTTTTCTTCGATTTCCATATCTTCTACGGGTCCCGCGGTAGCACAAGCAGTTTCTTTGTATTCGTTAACGGTCATTTTTTTCAAATTATTTGACGGTATTGAAATCAAAAAACCGACTTAACTTTTGGCACTCAACAGAGATACTTCAGTATGTTAATAAAATAGATTAAACTAACTGCACATATCGGTGAGAAAAACGTAGTTGCACTTATAGAAAAAATGTTTTTGCCGATGAAAATTTTTTTGATAAAAATTATCTACTGCCCGAGAACGATGAAACAGCGCGAGTGTTTAAAATATCAACGTTGGTGCGCAACTCCGTGAAGTCTATTCCACTATTGCACGTTTTTACACGGCGTCATTGCCAAGTTACTAATAATTCACGTCGTTTACAAATTTATCGTTTAATAAAAAGAACATTTTTTTGCCGGCTTTTGTCGGCTATCACCAAAAAGTGAATTTTATATCGCGTGTATTTTGTTATTTATTAACTCAAAAACTCATAGAAATTGATATTTTTGGAAAAAATTTAGTGACGCACGATTTGTAGTTTTAGACTGATTTACTTTTTGACATAAAACAAATAATATAAATCATCTTTTTACATAAAAACTAAATAAAAAGTACTTTAGTTAGTTACTACTACCACTACACAAGGTGATCTAGATTAATAAAAAGGTACGATTTTTCATGCCATATTTCGTTATTTCGGAGACATGAGTGAAAGTTGCAATGAAAGTGAAATAAGTACGACAGAAATTGTGGAAGCGTTGAACAGTATGAAATTGGGTAAATCTGCTGGGTACGACAGGATAACAGGTAAAATGCTGAAGGCTGGACAAAGCGTGATAACTAGTCTGCTGTACCGCCTTTTTAACCTTTTGTGGAGGAGTGGTAGCGTACCAGACGACTGGTGCAGCAGGATTGTAAGAACTACCGAGGTATTAGTTTACTCAGCATAGTCGGCAAATTGTATGCAAAGATATTGATTAAAAGAGTGACGAATGCAACTGAGAAGATGATATTGGATGTGCCAGCAGGATGAAGCTAAAAATAGTGAGATAAGAGAACGCTGAGGTGTAAAAGAAAAAGTGGTTACAAAGATAGATAAAGGAATGCTTAGATGGTTGGACACGTAGAAAGGATGGATGAAGGAAGATTGACGAAACAAATTTATAAGGCGAGTGTAAATGGACAAGTCGGTAGATGTCGACCTCGGAGAACATATCTCGATCAGATCAACATTGTTTTGAAGAAAGGACAGGTCAAGAGTACCAACAACCGACGAGCATGCATGAGAGCACTAATGAAAGTAGAGGAAGCAAAAGATGTGTGCAAGAACTGTGGCAAGTGGAAGGAAGTGGTTTTTGCCTACCCCTACGGGAAAAAGGCGTGACTATATGTATGTATGTATGTATTTTGTGTTATTTCAAGAATAAATTTATGATTAAACTGTTTATACGTGAAATTTGTTGCTTGTCTCCATTATTTTAAGTTGACTTAATTTTTTTGTAATGAAAATACCGGAGAATTAATTTTTTTCAAAATTTAAACCTTTAATACAATTGAATGTAGAGACTAAAGTCTTTTTATGTCATCACTTTTTAAAAAAAAAAAATAAAAAGTTGCAAGAATTTAACAACCAGTTTAATAATAAAAATAATAATTCTTTAAAAAAACCGACTTCAAATTAATTTGCTCCTAAGAATTGAAGAGTTCCGTTACTATGTTATGGATTCTATACTCAGAACCTAACCAAACTCTCAGCAAACTACCCTTGAAGTACATCCCTTCCAATAAAAAGAGAATCATTGAAATCGGTTGGCGTGATATTGAGTTATTGGTCCATTTGTCGCGCACATACTTAATGCAAATTTAAGAATTATGTACATGGTTTTCTCATGGATGCCATAATGATAACTGGACCACACGGGAAACACCAGCTTTTAACTGAAACAAGAATCATTAAAATCGGTTCAACCAGTCGAAAGTTCTGAGGTAACAAACATAAAAAAATACAGTTGAATAAAGAACCTCCTCCTTTTTTGAAGTCGGTTAAAAATAAATGATTACTGTAAACTTTTATACAAGAGTTACAAATGGTACATGAAACAAAATAAAAAAAAAGGGACAAAAAAACTTAGATTGTGTGTCCCAGCAATGCAATCCCAAATTGCAACTATCCATATGGAACCATTAACAGGGCTTATCTGTGGCACCTCGTATCAACAGCAGGACCTCCCGTATTAAAAGGGTTGATCCCGTTAGCAGCTAATCCCTTAGTCAATTTCTTTTCCAATTGTATAGTCTTTAGCTCTTATTCATGGGTCTCTTATTTCTACTTTTGGAAACTCGTTCTGTAATTCGTTGTCGTTAGTTTGTTATTCGTTCTCATTAGTCTGTTATTCGATGGTAACGATTATATTTCCAATTTAACTACAAACAAAAAGTGCACTTAATATGTATTGAACTAAAATTATAATAAGTCTTGGTCTTTACTAGCAATTTCTAGTCGCACGCACTTGTAAGAAGAAAGACATAATCGTCCATTATCCTAAGAAGTTTAAAGAAAGTGTTTAACTGGATTTCCTTTACATTAAATTACATTCTTGCGGTTGGGCCATTGGTATAGGCACCTATGTCACCTAGATCTTATGATCCTCTGTGACTACCGCTATGTCTTTAGGGCGTCAGAATTACAGTCCGCTGGTTTTGGCAAAACACAGGATTTCTGTTGGCCCTGTCTCATTTAGATCACTTGGATCCATTATCATGCGGCCCCAGGTTTGGTACCTGTACACCGCTAGCATCGGGCAGCAACACAGAATGTGTATGCTGTTTTCTTCCTCTTCGCCGCATAGTCAGCAGTTTTTCTCAGCCGCCAGCTTTAATTTAAAGAGGTGCGCCCTTATTGCGATGTGGCCAGTGAGTAGGCCAAGCGTGCTGCTTAGCCTACTCCGGTACATCGGCCAGAGTGCGTCTGCCCTCTTCCGGAGAAGTTTTTTGTCTTGATGTTCTGCAGCCAGTATTTGCATTTCACTGAGCAATATGTTCTTGCTCAAGGATTAGTTTCAATTCATGTTTCGCTTCGGCAATTGGCAATCCGACCAACTGATTTCTTGGTTCCACCAGGGTTATATTTCTAGCCAGTTCATCGGCTACCTCGTTGCCATTTATCCCTGTATGCCCAGGAACCCATGTAAGAGTGACCTTATTTGCAGTCGCTAACTCAATAAGGGCCTGCATGCAGTCCCACACCACCGATGATGTTGTGGTGCCACTGACGAGGGCCCCAATGGCTGCGCGACCGTCAGTGGGAATATCAATCTCACTGTTGGTCACCCTGTTTACTGTCAGGTGCGTGGCACATCTGAGTATGGCATAGACCTCGGCCTGGAAGACCGAGGCATATTTTCACAGGGGTATGCTTTCCTGCGGTTGCAGGATGCTCCAAACACACCTGCCCCGTAGCGTCGCTGGTACTCTGATCCGTCAGTGTACCATCGTTTCACTCCTGGGCTGGTCAATGGTGTTTTCTTCAAACTTTAAAAACACTTTTAATTATTGGAGGCAATGGTCCAAACATTGGCAGTGGTCTCCGTACAGGATTGTAGGACTCCCTTAATTTTATATTTGCCACCTAGAAGAAAACACTGTTACTTCTTGTTCATATTTATGAGCGCATAAGTTTATTGTTATCAAATAGTGACTGTCGCATTGTTAAACATTAAGCGTTAGAGCATTAGCGTTAGAGGCACCGTATATTTTGTTATCTATTGCAACTTGAGAACATTCAAATTAATATTTTAAAGTAACTAATGAATGTAGATTAGATTAGATTCTGATGGGAGGCTTTTTGTAAGTATGCACTTCAACCTGATGGAGTCTATTATGCTCTTCCTGTGATTAGAGCTCCTTCTCCAGCTCCAGTTGTTTTTCCAACTTTCAGAGGCTGTTGGGGGTCCTGATGTAACTTTTTGGCTCAGGTTTTTCTTTGCCAGTCCGCTCGCATGCAAGTTTGCAGTTTTTTTTGGTCTAAATATGGGCTACAGTGAGTGAGTCATGCCATATTTACACTTACTTTTATTTGTGTTCACCACATTTTATAAGCTATAGGGTTTATTACGTAGGTACGAGAAAAAAAAAATGGGAACTTCGAAAGGTTTATTCGCCGCTAGTGGAGACAAAGCCTTATCGATATTTGTGCTTACTCCTTTTTCGTGACTCTGAACTCCATTGTATTGCATTCTAACAACATACGTCTGAGCTTAAAAAAAATTCCTTTTGCGAAAAATTATTTGGATAAGTTTTATCATTTGTTTTTGGCGAGGTTTGACGCGGCAACGTCGCTTACTTATTTCAATGTTGACCCACTAACTCACATTCTTCGGTCAGCGCACTCGTGATAATACAATTTATTCTCGGGGGACTAAACGGTGTAAAAACCATAAGGCTGTAAGACTTTTTGACAAGAGAGAGAGAAAGGGGCGCCTATTGCACGGTAACAAAACATACAGTACTTTCGCTTTTTTGTCTAATCTAACTGTCGGTGAAAACGTTCGTTGTTTACGTCGACGACCTACCGCAACTCCGTCTAGAAGAAAGCTGACGAGTGTCGTAAAAAACATTGTTTTGGTACTATCGTAACCTAACCTCAAGTTACAGGTTGATGCAGGCATTTTACGCGCGTCAAATGTTAACACTTGATTGCTGGTTTTGTTGATGTTTTTTTTAGAAGAGATCACTTACGAAGGAGTAATGTCCCTGCATTTAAGACGTGTTATACAGTCAATTATTTTGTTGCACTAAAAATACACTAACAACAAGTTGGCACTCGCGTCGTACATTTAGCGTTTTTATTTAAACCTTTATTTCGAACGAAACTTTTTTAAAATATTGTATTTTTGTAATTATTTTTCAACCATCAACTCTTTAGTACTCGGGTAATGCCTCCAAAGAATTTGCACTACAAAGTAATGCTGAATAATTTTTTATTTTCCTAGAATTTTTTTACCACCTTTGGGGACCATCGATAGATTGCGTTACGCGTTAAGGGGGGACGAGTCATAAGCTTCGTGACGTCGCATGTATAAATCTAAAGTATTAAAACTCGTAAGCTTTAACTAACGAAAAACCTATGAATTTATAGTTGATTTTATAAAGAAGGATTTTAAATAAAATTATATTTTTTTTATTCACTGCAATTTTACAATCTACTCATAGTATATACAGAATAGTTAGTAAATAAGATGTAACGAAAGGTGACTTGAGCAGAGAGCAGAGCAGAAATCTTCTGGCCATAATATTCTAAGTCTTCTTTCGACTGGTTCATTAATCATTTGTTTACGGTTTCTATATTTGTTGGCATTGGCTCTTATCACTTCTGTTATGAATGGAATGTCCAGGTGGTTGTGCAGCGTTTGATTTGAAACATACCAAGAGGCGGTGGTTATCATTCTGAGCACTTTTGATTGGTATGTTTGGAGAATTTTTTTATTGCTAGGTTTACTGCATCCCCACAGCTCTATGCCGTAAGTCCAGATTGGTTTGAGTACAGCCTTATAAAATATTCTTTTGTTTTCCATGGATAGTTTAGATCTTCTGTTTATTAGCCAGCCCATGTTTTTTGTTTTGAGATCCAGTTGTCGTCGTTTGATTTTTATGTGCGTCTTCCATGTTAATTTTTGGTCCAGGTGAAGTCCAAGATATAATTAACCTCAGCTTTGACAGGTATGGACGTGTTGTTTATATATACTTAAGGACAGATATCTCGCCGTGTTTTAAATGTTATATGGATGGACTTTGTTGGATTCACTTTAATTTTCCATTTTTCTAGCCAATTTTGCAGCAGATTGAGATGATATTGTAATTTCTGTGTAGCTCTTATTGGATCAAAATCTGATGATAGTATTGCTGTGTCGTCCGCAAATGTTGCAATTACTCAATGTTGCAATTGCTCAAGATTGACACTACAAGGACCAATCTTCATCAAGAATCCTTCTTTTACAGGGCTGCTACGGAATGGAATAAGCTTCCAAAATCAGTTTTTCCAGAGAACTATGACCTGCAACTTTTTAAAAAGCGTGTCCACAATCATTTCCTTTCTATAATCCCTTCCCCTTCTAATAGTCGCAGTGCGGGCCGTTCGAGGCCCACACGATAGGTCTACCCTTTTTGCGACTATTTTCATAAAAAAAAAATCGTCAGTTGATGGGATATCAGCTGTATAAATATATATATGAGATAGAGAATTGGACCTAGAACAGTACCTTGCGTTTATAGGTTGGTAGGCTGAGAGGTCATCGTCGAGTTTGACTTGAAAATAGCGTTCGCTATATAAACAATTTTGAAAGTGCTGTTTTAATTTATTTATTTTTTATATATAAAATTGCAAAATATGTGACGACACACTCAGAAGAGGAGTCACACAAGTATGAGCACCTGTGAAAGAACAGAGAGGGGGCTCGTGTGACGTAATATTTGGATGGTCCCTAAATACGTTCTAATCTTTTCCAAAATAATCCAATTTTATAGTTCAGATCTACTGGGTTCTACTAAAGGTTATTTAATGCACAATCCAGTTCTCGCGAAGTTCACGGTTGTTTGGGGAGAGATTTTCTTGAAATCGGTACGTTCTAAGTTGGTAAAACCAAGTAGGTTGAACCTTATTCTTCCTAAGCAGGGGCATGAACATAGTATGTGTTCAGCAGTTTCGTCTTTCACGTAGCAAAGCGCCTTCCTTTAATGTTTATATTAATAAAAGTTAAAACGCTCATTTTTTATCACGCTCGACTTTTTAATTCATTATTTGACTCCTCTCAGAGTCGTATCTTCGAAAACCAGAGGCAGAGCCGAACTCGCACGAGCAATTTCTAATATCACCAAATATGATATTTATCATGGTGACAACATCGCGGAAATTTTACAAGAGATACTCTCTCAAAATTGTAACGACATTTAAAATACGAACAGCCTCAACGGTCGTTCACCCGCTCTAGAAACCAATACACCACGTTCCAGATTTGCAAACTTTTTATTGAAATAGAGAGGGAAGAGTATGTGATGAAAAAAGTGTAAGCAAAAAAAAACGATAAGTAACTAGGGCAGATATTACGCTGACAGATTTTGATGACGATATTTTCGTACTAAATTTGCGAACTCAGTAGCGGTTCCCGTTTTAATATTTGACAAATAATAAATATATTGTTCAAAATAAATGAAATAAACTGGAAAACACAGGGATAAACATAGACAGAAAAAGACTAAATCTGCTTTGCAGATGATATCATGTTGATATCAGATAATATACAAGAAGCTCAACTAATGCTAGAAATGCTAAACAAAGAGGCAAGCAAGATAAGGCTGAAAATAAATCGAACAAAAACACAGTTATGACAAATCTGGTACGTGGTAAGTGACAGATTAAAAATTAAAAACGAAAGTATAGAACAAACATACGTCTATAAATATTTAGGACACGGAATTAACATTGGACGAGGCAACCAAACACACGAGATTTGACAAAGAATAGGTTTAACATGGGCGGCTTTTGGCAAGTTAAGCACAGTATTTAAGTACAAGCTGCCAATATATCTCATACATACATACATATAGTCACGCCTTTTTCCCGTAGAGACCACTTCCTTCCACCTCCGCTACGGTTCTTACACACATCTTTTGCTTTCTCTACTTTCATCAGTGCTCTCATGCATGCTCGTCGATTGTTAGTAGTCAACTTGTCCATTCACACCCGCCTTATAAATTTGTTTCGTCAATCTTCCTTCATCCATCCTTTCTCATATCTAGAGAAAAGTTTTTAACCAGTGTGTCATCCCTGTATTGACATATGACGCGAAAACGCTAACGTTAACGAAGAAGGATGCTCACAAAATACAGGTGATGCAACGAAAAATAGAAAGAGCAATGCTAGGAATCAAAATCTGACAAAATCCCTAATCGAACCATACGAAATAAAACAGGAGTACGAGACGCCGTTGACACTTTTTTACATCTGAAATGAAACTGGGCAGACCACGTAGCCAGAATGAGGGATGGTAGATGGACGAAAAATATTATAGAATAGCGACCAGGATCCGAAGCTTTTAGAAGTAGAGGCAGACCACTCACACGCTGGACAGATAACATAAAACGAAGTGCAGGAAACTGGATCCAATCGGCACAAGATCGAAATACGTGGCAAAATTTGAGAGAGGCTTTTGTTCAATAGTGGACAGTATAAGCTCAACATGATGATAATGATGATGATGATTAAAAAAAACATCCAGAAAAAGTTGACCATTTACAACAAAATTCGACTCTACTAAGAAATGATAACAATATGGACAAATAATTTAAACAGGTGTGCTCTTTTTTAATTTTGTTTTATCAAAAAAGTATCCTTTTAAATTTCTTTTATGGGCGATTAATTTGTTTTTGATTAAACTTATTACGGTCTTAAAAAATATTAACTTCTACTTGAGGTCTTTAGAATCAAAACTCTTTTTAGGAATTTTTTTTCTTTTAGGAGGTAAAAATCTCAAAGACATAAGAAAAAATAATTGAATCCAATCTACTAAAGGTTTAGATAAAGCACTGATGCAAGTAGAAAAATCGAAAGATGTAGATGTAAGAACCGTAGCAATTGGAAAAAAGTGATCTCTGCCTACCCCCATGGGAAAAAGGCGTATGTATGTATATAGACAAATATTTAGAAAAATGAGTTGTCGACATTGTTGTTACACTACAAGATAGTGAGGTTTGGCTCTTTTGAGTCGTCCTATGTTATCAGTCACGTTTATTCTCTTATCAGGAAATTAAAAAAATATGATAACTTAAAATTTTAAAAGTAGAGTCTCCAATCAGTTATGTATGATTAAATGTGGTTACTTCAGCCTTAATTTTGGCGTTTTTTTTTATTTTATGAAAACCGTTCATTTCTACCATAAAATACTTTGGAAAGTTGGATTTAGCGGGTTTTGATTCCACAAATTTTTATTTAGTATTGTTCAAAAGAAATACAAATTAATAGAACCTCAAATTTTTTTTTTGTATAATAAATTAATAATAATATATTCGAAATAATAAAAATATGAATAAACAAAAGAATGTTCGCCTGGGTCTTCATTTTTAGAATTAGTAGTTTCGTATTCTTTTTTGAGGACTTCTGCGAAGTATTCCAATGTAGGATTTGAATTCTATTGGTTTTCAAGTGTTTTCTTAATAAAGAATCAGCGTCTCGTAGCTTGATAGGAATAATGGACTACCCAAGTGCTGGCGTCATGCAATGCGCGGTTTTTAAAAAGGTTTCCTTGCAAAAATAAAGTGCTCTGAAAAACAGATTTTTAAAAGCATGGTCGCGCTTTAATAAACAATAAATACCGACTTTCTTGTTATTATTAATATAATAAATAATAATCCCCCCTTTTTTACAGCGACAGGTAATGACAGTTATAAGGAGGTGCTCCATCTCGCTGATACCAAGCTTTTCCAAACCAAAACCAAATCAAAATATCTTAGATTTAGGCGATTTTGATTCTTAAGGCCTCACTTGTATTTTGATTTTGTTGAAAAAAAAATGTACGTTTTAAATCGATAATAATGCTTCATGATTTCCGGAACTGGTCCTGCGGTTGTTTATTTAAATAATTTTTTTATGCTAATCTGGGTCTCGTCGAGAGAAAAATTTACGGTTACGACCACAATAGCAGTGTGTAATTTCGATAATTATTCGAACAACTGGGGCATCAGGAAGGAAATTTTTATCAAAACAATGGTAAAGGAAAGTAGCACATTTTGGTTTCATTGGAATTTCGCTAAATTTATAAGGCCGTTTGTTTTAGTTCTACAATTTAACAATATTATTATTATTATTAACAATAATCTACAACAGTATACTACGCCTTCGTTTCTTTCCAAAACAATGGAAATATGTTCAGGTTATTATGATCCCTAAACTCCCAATAATGTCTAAAGTGTTAGAGAGGCTCCTATTACATAAAATTGAATAAGTTGCTTCCATAAACGAAATTATACCACAGGCATTTGACAAATTTTGGCATAAAGGTCTCCTTTGCAAGCTGAAATTACACCTAACAGGTCAATAATTATACTTCATACTAAAATTGTACCTACCAACCGCTAAGTTCAAGTCAAACTCCTGAGAACTTTTGTGCAAGCCCTCTGTTTTTCAACTGTAAAATATGTATGCCCAATCTGGTGCAGATCAAGCCATGCAAAACAGGTTAATATTGCCTTAAACCAAACTTGTAGAATCAAATCAAGGAAAAATTATCTTCAATGTGCCACCGCGAAACCGCCCGACAACTTCTCTATCAACGAAAGCCACTGTGCAGGGTCAAATTTGGACTGGAAGACATGGAGAACGCTAAACAGAATACGAACCGGCGTGGCACCCGTAAAAACAAACAAACTAAAGTGGAAAAGTGAGAAAGACCAACAATGCCTCTGTGAATGTGGGGAGATACAAAACATGGGCCATCTGCTGGGATGCACATTATGTCCTGCAACGTGCTCCATCGATGGGATGTGTATTGCAAATGAAAATGCCATAGACGTAGCCCGGTACCGGGCAGAAACACTCTGAATGGAATGATTTCGGACTCGAACAAGTAAAGTAAGTCAAGTCAAACTACTAACTACTCAAATTACCGCATTATACAATTGGTGTACCTCAGGGTAGAGTTCTCGGCCCATTTCTGTAACTGATATTTACAGCAGACGTTCCAACCAGGAACGATACCTTCTTAGCAACTTTTGCCGATGACACGGGAATCATTACAGTAGATACTGACCCAGTAGCCTCAGAAAAACAGTTAGACCTATTACTGGCTTCATCGATGTAAAATCAACGTAAATGCCAGTAAATCAGTACAAATTACCTTAACCACGAGAAAATCTACCTTCTCACAAGTTTCTATTAATAGTATTCCGATTCCCATAAAACCTGTTGTCAAATACTTGAAATTGCATTTAGATTAAAAACTCACATGGAAAACACATACCAACAACAACTAAACTAAAACTAAAAACTATGTACTGCTTACTTAACAAAAGGTCTCAGTTATCTCTTGAAAGTAAACTGCTCCTCTACAAAACTATACTCATACCAGTTTGGTCATTCGGAATAGAACTATGAGGTTGTAGTAAACCTACAAACACGAAGATACTACAAACGTTCCAATCCAAAGTACCGCATGATAAGTAAAGCCCCATGGTATGTCCCTAACCAGACACTTCATGATGATCTGAACGTTCCACCAATTAAAGACGTGATAAGGCTTATTCCAAATGATACAAAAATCGGTCCACTAACCTCAACAACGAATTGATAAACAATTTATTTAACCAACCACTTGATGAAAGAAAAATGAAAAGACTATGGCCAGAAGACCTTCCGCATCGATAATCATTAGAGAACCTTTAATGGATGGTACCTAATTCACATTAGTGACTAATAGACTATTTACTTATTACTCTGTGCATAGAGTAGATTGTAACCGCACAGGAAATCAATAAAAAAAATTAATATTCTCAAAAAAATGTAATCTTTTAATAAAAAGAATACTTGCTCCACAAAACGCTTCCAATGATCAAGTAACTGGAGAAAAAAATTCCCGATATATGTGTCGCCCTGTACGTTTTGTCAACGCGAATATCAGTCCGAAGTGAAAACGAAATTGTTTGCGATAATTAAGATAAAATAAAAATGGCATTCTAGATATCGGTTCACTGATCTGCATGTATGTCAGTTGATTGTTCATTCTCTATGTTGCACGCAGTGACGTAGCTATATACCAACAAGGCTATCGAACGAAAAATTTGGACCGAAATGGGGGAGGAAACTAAACGAATTTTTATTTTGCACATTTATTTTTAACAATTACCAAAGTTTAAATAGAAATTTAACCATCTGTTGCCAAGTCGAGCAAAAAAGCGGCACGGCCTTACCATCCTTTTCTCGAAGCAGTTCAGGCCATTTTCGATCCCCCTATAACTTAGTTGTGGATAAAACTAGAAGCCTGAATTGGAATTGCATAAACACGGTATATTTCAAATTTCATTCAATTTAAACCGGTAGTTTAAGAATTATAACTAGTTAATGTTTCTTAATTTTGTCACTCACTGACAGACCAATCATCAAAACTCTAAGGCACTTTTAGCAGACATAGAAGCTTCAAATTTAGAATATAATTAGTGTTGAGTGTATAAATCGAGGAAAAACTAAAATATTATGCAATTGCGGTCCAGTTTTCTAGATAAACCATAAATATATAGGATTACAAAATTACATTTGCAGTCAATGAATCAGTGTACCTGTATATGTATAATAAAGGAAAAAAAGTAGGACTATCTACAAAATGAAATGAGATGCCATCAAAAACATAACTTGTAAAAAACACCAAGTCTCGCAACTCAGAGCTTCTACCGTAAAAAGACATCTTATTCGAATCTTAAAGCAATCGTCGAATGGGGAACCAACAATCTTGTTCAGTTCAACGCCCAAAAAACACAAAGTGCCAAGTTTTCCAACAAAGTGAATTCCTCAAATCATCCCATCACAATGTCCAGAAATACCCTTGAACAAAGTCCCTCTATCTCGATTTTGGGAGTCACGGTGTCCAATAATATGTCTTGGCATGACCATGTTGCTAACATCGTAAAGTCGGCAAGCCAGAGGCTAGGTTTTCTGTGGAAAGCCAGAAAGTTTTTTACTTCTGATCAACTGTTGACGACGTACAAGGCTCAAATCCGACCTCTACTGGAGTATTGCTCGCACATTTGGGGTTCAGCACCAAGGCATTCTCTTCGTCTTCTAGATTCCATTCAGAAAAGAGCCATTCGCTTGATAAACAGCTCAACTCTCACAGATACCCTTCACCCTCTAGAACATAGAAGAAGAGTTGCAGACCAGTCATTGCTCTACAGATATTTCCATGGCAGATGCTCCAGAGAAATAAAAACTCTTGTACCACCATTGGCCACATTCGGCCGAAGAACTCGGCACGCTGATCAGTCTCACACATTTACTCTCAAGCTTGACACTACCAGGACCAATCTTCATCAAGAATCATTCTTTTACAGGGCTGCTACGGAATGAAATAAGCTTCCAAAATCAGTTTTTCCAGAGAACTATGACCTGCAACTTTTTAAAAAGCGTGTCCACAATCATTTCCTTTCTATAATCCCTTCCCCTTCTAATAGTCGCAGTGCGGGCCGACCGCGGCTCACACGATAGGTCTACCCTTTTTGCGACTATTTTTATAAAAAAAAAAAACCCCCATTGCCATTTAAAAATTTTGGGGTATTTCTTACCCTCGCTTTGGGTTAAAAGTAGTGAAGTCAAAAGTACCGGAAAAGAGTGTCCCCCTTTAATCAAAAATCGACGGGTCTGAGCCTTTTTTTAAAATGTTGATGAGGTTCCTGCAAATGGCTCTGTTTCGTTTTCGGTTGGCACTTCTCTGTATAGGTATTAATAAATTTATGTATACTAGAAGTTTCCTCCGCCATTGTTTAAGGCTAAAATATAAAACAATAACAAAAATATATTTATTTAAATGTTTTTGTTAAGATTTTTCTAGTGACAAAGTAAAAACAACTGTTACCAAGATGATATTTTATAAAACGTATTGTATATATCATATAGTCTAAAACCGGCCTATGTGAACTACATCGAAGGTGGTACCAAAAAACTTTGGAAGTAAAATAAAAAACCGTGTTATTAAAATCATGCATTATGTCGCGAAAATGTGTCCTACCACTGGCATGTGCAGCGAGAGCAGCCTTTTATTAGAAAAATGGTATAGCGACCTCAATTTTTGAGGTTAAAACGCCACGCGGGTCGTTTACCCGGTCTGATATAATCACTTATGCATGACTGTTATCAATTCCACTGATAATTTTTATCGGCTCAAGGTCTCAGCTATTTGTTTATTAACGGAGGTTTTATGTTAAATAACGCGACTCGGTTATTTTTCCACTTCCACTTCGGGAAATCCTAAATTTTCAGGCGTTCGCGGTTCCAAAATGTATAGGTACACGTAGAAAATGAATTTGTGAATATTACGTAACCGCATCGGGCAATTTGCACGATTTGGCAATACCTTGGTTACGCAGGCGAAAGTGTGCTAATATCTATTCGTGCCGAGAGACGGTACATGCATATTTTTAAGATCTAATTTCTCAAATACATTATAAATCGTTTATTTTAACACACGTAATAAACATAAGAAAGCTATTTTTTCTGCCGAAATCGTAGTGGCGGATTTAGATCCGGCCGCAACTCAGACCCCACCCAATATCGCGCATTTTTTGCTTTATAGTTTTTACTACAATAAGGAACTGATATTCCAAGGGGTATACATTTTTGACAAAACTAATCACTTTTGATAAGTCAAATTTGTGACAACCTTACTTTTATTAATAATGCCTCTGGTGTTCTAAATAACAAAACATATTACGAGCTATGAAATCTAGAAGGCGATTTACCAGAGAAGAACTCATAATAAAACATCTAATTCGCGAATTTTAATTTTTTTTTAAGATTTATTAATTTAAATACTTGCCCCATTTCAAAATGTTCACCAAAATCTCACTGAGCTTAGGTAAACATGTGACGATATTCCAGGTAAAAGTTGCAGCAATACATCACTGTACCGAAGAGTTACTAAGGCAGGAGTTTAGGGAAAAGACCATTGCCATATACTCTGACAGCCAAATTCACGGATTACCTACTAAGCCAAAATAGGCGATCAACCAGGATCTTCTGACAGGGCATTGTAGACTCAACACACACATGAACAACATTGGACTGGCAGACACAACCATATCGTCGGTGAGAATTGCAAAACCGCGTAACAGCAATCTGCAATACCGCGTATCTACATTTTCACATAATTACAGGAGGAATAAAAAACTGATTATCTTGGCTATTACTAAACATTGTTTTAACTAAACGTATTCGTGATTTCTATGACTATTATTTTATATGAATGTGACTTAAATTTACCAATATCTTTATTTGATTTTGAAAAATATTCACAAATAAATAACAATAAATCAGAAACACGCGCCACTCGTGTCAAGACTTTTTCTAGCATTCGGTAAATTCGCTGCTTTGCTGCCAAACACTCGCCAACCGTAACGCCAACTACTGATACACGGAATTGTTTTAAAACGGCTAAATAGACGTTCCCTAGAGGCGATGGGTGGAAAAATGTCCCCTTGAAAGCAAAATCGATCTGCTGTGGACAAGAATCTTTGTCCAGAAGAATTTTTAGCTGAAATACCTAAGTAAATACGTAAAGCAATGTCTATATTAGGATAAACATCGCAAAGATTGCGGTAATGTAAAAAATTGCATGCAGATCACGTCTTCATT
Organism: Agelastica alni; assembly: GCA_950111635.1. Taxonomy (NCBI): domain Eukaryota; kingdom Metazoa; phylum Arthropoda; class Insecta; order Coleoptera; family Chrysomelidae; genus Agelastica; species Agelastica alni. The sequence continues at coordinate 51,312,168 of OX467709.1, forward strand.
ACTTTCTAATAATATTGCTTGAGTTGTTAATGTAATTGAATGCATTTATTACATAATGTCTCTTCCAAATCCTTTGGATACTTATTTTGACTAGTTTATTTGCTTGATTTGGTTATTTACTGGTATCAATTTCGAATAAATTGAAGTTTACGTAAAGCTGTCTACAAACATTTTTACGTTCAGCTAATTAACCGCTCATAATATTGAAAATGCCCCATTAATAATAATAACTAGGAAAAAAACTAGGAAGTGGTGATGTAATCGTAACATTTTAGAAAAAATTAAATGTTCTCATAAGACTTTAAGTCACTGCGAACCACTTGTAACTTTTCAGGTAAGCTGGCTTATCACTACCTGATCTTTTAATATACAAACCGATTTACAAAAGCTTATTAATCAATATTTTTATAAATAACGGGGTGAACATCAACAGCATCAGATACGCCGACGATACTGTCTTGATAGCAGACTCGGATCTGGGCTTACAGCGACTCCTCAATAGTGTCCACATGGCTTGCGAAGCATCCGGCATGAAAATAAACATAAAGAAAACCAAGGTTTTGACCATCAAAAGATCTAAGAATGTCTCACTGCCAATACAGTTCAACGGCGAGGTCCTGGAACAGGTGGGTAGGTTTCGATATTTGGGATGTTGGATGGACTGCAAGTTGGATCCGGACGCGGAAATAAGATGTAGAATAGAACAAGCCAGAAATTGCTTTAAGTGACTTAGAAAGTTGCTCTGCGACTAACGACTCGACCTGGGCCTGCGCTTGAGACTCTCGAAGTGCTACGTTTCTACCCTCTTATATGGAGCACAAACATGGACATCAATAAATTAGAAGCCTTTGAGATGTGGACGTACCGAAGAATGCTCAAAATAACATGGACATCGCACACCACAAATGAAGAGGTTCTTCGCAGTCTGGGGATAGAGCGTGAGCTGTTTAAACTCGTTAAGATACGGAAAACAGCTTATCAAGGTCACATTCTGAGAAACCCTAAATACCGTTACGCTCAGCTTATTGTTAAGGGAAAAGTCGAAGGCAAACGTGGCCTCGGAAGAAATAAAATGTCATGGCTAAGAAACATACGTCAATGGACTGGCCTGGACTTGGAAGAACTTATAAGAGCAACCGAGAAGAATTTGCAACTGTGATATCCAACCTCCTCTGATGGAGATGGCACATTAAGAAGAAGATAAATAATCAGTAAATATGAGTAGAAAGGACAAGGACGGAGAGAGAGATGACAGTGGTCAGACAAATCAAGCTAATGATAGCTCCGCTGAACCACTCTCTGACAAAAGACCTGATAACGCTCAGCAGGGAAAAAGCCCGTCTGATAACAGGACACTGTTCGGGACAATGTTCAACCAGTAAACACTTGGACCGTGTTGGAATCTCCAATAAGAATCCCATCTGCAGGAACTGAGGTGAACACGAAGAAACAGCAAGCTACATCATCTTCGATTGCGAAGTACTCGCTAGGCTAAGACACCATTTCTTTGGGACGCAAAAGGCCTCTCTCTAGACCGCAGTGTAAGGGAGGCAACCCGGACCAGTACGAAATGAATGATTGAATGGACGACATATTGTTCGGTTCCTGATTAACGAATTCTTCAAGCGCCGATGTTATCAAGAATTGTCACCTGCATATTTTAAAAAAGATCCTGTATTCAAATAAAAGTTTATTATAAATACATTCCCTTTTAGATTTTTCAATGATTTTCCTATTGCTAATAGTCATGACAGCTCCATCTGTTAATTAAAATCACTAATGCTATGGTGTTTATGAATAAGAAAAAATCGTAATTTCGAAAGATCCGGCAGACTAAATAATAATTATTATTAAATCTATGTCACAGAGACGTAAATCCCTTGTGTAGTTAGATAACCGTAGAACTAGACGACAGATTTTGCATGTTTCTGAGAGAGGATTTGTTGCGAGATCGTACTAGTAATAATGCGAGTAAGTACCGATAACACTATAATACAAAAGCGAAAAAACCAATTTCGATTTCGTTAAAAAATGATAGTCTCGTTAGGTGTCCGTGAGAAAGTACAACGTCACAAATTTGCTTACCTCAGACCCACTTTGAGTTTCTTGAACTTTATTGAAATATCTAGGTCGCTTTTTGGTATTGTCGCTGAACGTAGTTTTGGCTCGTAAATTCGGTCTGTATTCTTAACACCTTGACCGACGTGAGTAGAGGGTTGTCTAAATAAATTTAACTATTCGAAGAAATATTGATAATTTTGTACTTTACAAATGAGAGATGTAAAACATCTATTTTTGGGAGTAGGTAAATGTGTAATTGCAATGTAATCGTTTAAATTTACTGAAATATTTTTATGTACCCTGTATTGTATATTCTATGACCGCAATTTTAATTAGATATCATTTTTTGTATAATTTTTAACAAAATCAAAAATTGCCATAATTCACAGGCTAATTGTACGATTGCACGATTGTTTATTAATGCTTAAAAAAAATGATAGATGTATAATATTTTTGGCGAAGGATATATTTTGAAAAATTAACTAAAATTTCTGACGCTAAATATTTCACACACAACAAAAATACGTACAAACGAACGCATTGAAACATCTGAAACAATGAAGCTATCAAATATGAGACCAATCAACGTATAATTTGTCTCAAACTCTTTAATGATTTGCCAGTATAAGTAAAACAAACACTTGGAATTCCCAAAATAATAGAGCAGCTATTTCTTTACATCTCATAGTAAACTGTGAAGGCGATAAACAGCCATCGAATGATTAATCATCGTTTCTCGTTTTAAATGGTTCAAAATGGCCCCAGAAATAACAATAGACTAAGTGATGGCACAAGACATCCTAAGGTCCTAAGGCCAGACCATATTGTTAAAAATGAATATTAATATTAATAATACAGCCCCATAACTCAAAAAATAGAAAAGAAGTGCTGACAGTTGCCTAAGATTAATTGGTATTTGTGAATCGATTGTCGTACTATAACTTATCAAATCATATTTTATAAGTAGTGTAGCTAAGTACTTTCCTAACCTAATTATTGTTTGATTGCGAAAATGTTTTGACTAAATATATTTTATTCGCAATGTTCGTGACTGGCCTACGAAAACCGATTAGTTTTTGCATGCGAAGAAGATAGCAATATTGCAATTATTAGGCGTTGGTGAAAGACAGAATTGCTGATCATATTCGAGAGAATAAAAGTGACAGTGAATAATAACGAAATTCATTTGTAGTGAGGTGTTTAAAACTTTTGTTTTCATTTAAACTACACCAAGAAAAAAAGATATTTATTAAAAAAATGACGAATGAAACTAAGATGATATGGGATGTGCAAGCAGGATTTAGAAGAGGAAGGAGATCAGTATGGATCAGGTCTTTTCGTAAAGAGGTATAGTCAAAAAATTCTTCGCTAGAAGTCAAAAGGTCTATTGCGCTTTTAAAGACTTGGAAAAGGCCTATGACAGAGTGGTAAGGAGTAAATTGTGGTCGACATTGTCTATGTATAGGGTGAGCTTACACGGACTGGTTTAACATCGAAAAAGGTGTGAGACAGGGTGTGTGGCTGTTTAACTTATATATAGACGATTGTTTAAAAGATTTTAAAGAGTGCGTATGGATTGAAAATAAATAATTTTAATCGTCTAATGCCTTCTTTACGTCGATGATCAAGTCATATTAGCGTCATCTGAAGAGGAGTTGTAGGCGATGGTTAATGTTATGCATAATGCCCTGAAAATTAAAGGGATGAAAATAAATGTAAGCAAAACGAAAGTAATGTTTTTTGAAAGAGAAGAAAGCATATGACAAACTGTGAAGGTCTGATTAAGGGAGAAAGAGTGGAACAAGTAAATAAGTTTGTATACTTGGGTTCGACCTTGGCGAACATATCTCGATCAGATCAACATTGTTTTAAAGAATGGCCAGATCAAGAGTACCAACAACCGACAAGCATGTATGAGAGCACTAATAAAAGTAGAGGAAGCAAAAGATGTGTGTAAGAACCGTAGCAAGTGAAAGTGGTCTTTGCCTACCACTACGGGAAAAAGGCGTGAGTATATGTGTGTAAAAAAAAATGTTTGAGAAAACAATTTAGTTTATTTATGCAATAACAATGATGAACTGTTTAGCATATATTCAGGCAGCTATATTTTGAGCATTTCTGGTTGGAAATAATGGTAGAAATACGTAAAAAAATTTCCCCCTACTCCTATAGAAGAGATAGAGATTCGATTCGCACAATGTTGCCAGATCACTCTTTACTAATAAATCAGCTGGTCGAAGTTAGTAAATAAATAATACTTTAAATTATTATATCTTTAAAACTAAACGGTAAAGTGCTACGTTCTATTGTTTAATATATTAAGAAAATATTCTCAGTTTTTTATTAAATTATGTCGAGTAATTGTCTTAAAATAACAGCAAATAGTTTGGTGCGCTCGGAATTTTACATGCATTATACGGGAATTGACCTTAAAAATGTGAACTTTGACATAAAATATCTCACGTTTTGGACGGTCAATAATTCTGTAGTTTTGAAATTAGATAGCAAACATTAGACATAAGCTGTAAAAAAAATTATTAAAATCTGTCGAAAAGTGTGGATTCACGCTGGAACCCCAAAATTTTTACAAATGCCGCACTTCTTTTATCTATGTTGAAGAGTAGTCCTTACTTTTACATTTCCACAACACATTCGAATGTGTTTCGGTTTTTTCGGTGATGAGCAAGCGGAGAGACCTCCATGGTTGCTGCTAAACGCGTCACTAAGAAAAATACTGATCAAAACTCTTCTAGACGGTCAAGCGCCCATTTCAATTATTTGATACGTGATAGCAAGCAATATCTTGACATCATGTTTAAGCTTTTTTAGGAACAACATTTAGAAATGGTCAAGACTTTGAATGATATTTGAGAGGGTTGTAACTTTAACGAACTACTTTACATTTTGATTTTTAATGCTATACGACACAACATAAATGAGTCTTCTTCTTCTTATACTTGTTTGGGATGAGAATGATCTATTAATTCCGGGCTTGGCGTCGAAATAATCCTTGTGATGTGAATTGCCATCTATCTTTCCATCTCTTTGGTGGTCTACCGGGTGGTCTGCTTCCCACTGGTGTTCCTTCAAGTGCTATACGGGGTATTCTATCTTCAGCCATCCTTCTAACGTGGTTGTACCAGTCCCGTCTTCTTTGCCTTCCCCATCTTATCATGTCCTATACGCCACATAAATAAGTAATCTGATAAAAAGAGAGAATTAGGAAGTGAATAATTGTAGAATTCTCATCAGATATGGTTTTGCAACGTTTCACTAACTCATCTTCAATAAAAACCAAGACGACGTTTAACAAATCGATAATGCAAACTTTGATCGCGTCAACTTTTCTCGTTGTAGTATCGATGGCGACACCGAGGTTAATGACACGAATTTGGTGGCCAGAAAATAAATAATGAACGGTATACAACACAAATATAGTTAGGGTGACTGCTTTGACTTTGTTTTATAATCGTCGAGATTCTTACCTTAAGATACGGCCAGAACTATTATATGCAATTACTGACTAATAAATGTGCGAGTGTGTGTTTGTTAGGGTGTGTCTAGAAATTACACTCGGGTACATATTTCAATGACTGAAGCTTCATTTACACTGTATCACTTTTGATGTACATCCAAAATAAATCATCCAGATTCTTGTTCACATATTTTCATTTGCAAAGAAACAGATCTGCATCTATAAACTAGAATGTAAATTGGAGATTTTAGGGTGGAGTCGTGAAGGCTATGCTGCCTCTCCAGCACTTCAACCTATCAGGTCTTTTGTGCATAACCCTTAATCTATTCGAGGCCCGGAGTTCCGAGACTTCGTACAAAGTTTATCAGTTTCCTGGGAGCTAAGTTCCTGACATCGGAGGGCTTTAGGAAGGCACTTTTTAGGAACTTGAGCCTCTTGCAGAAAAGCGCTGGGCATTCGCAAAGCAAATGTTCTGCTGTTTCAGCGAAGTTCTCGTAGTAGCGGCAACTATAACTTTCTGTTTTGCCCACCTTTTTCAGGTGATAACTCAGAGGGCAGTGTCCAGTGAGGAGTTTCGTCACCAGTTTCAAGTCTTTCTTGTCCAACTCGAGAAGCTGTTTAGCTTTCTTTGGCGAATGGCTTACTAGTACTTTCGCTTGTCTTTGTTTTGACACTTTATGCCAGTGAGATTTTATTTCATCTGTTTCCCAACGTCAAACCTTTTCTTTCAAGTGGGCTTTGGAGAGTCCACAGAAGGGATCTGGGCTAAAAAATTGTGTATTTGTCCCTTTCTTGGCAATGCAGTCTGCCTTTAACTCCCTTGTAAACTTAAACCCACATCAGAGTAACCTGATTGTTTGCTGCCAGTTGTCTTAGGGATTGTTAACAGTCATAAGTGAGCTTAGACTTACAAGTGTATGACTTCAGAGCTTTTAGTGCTGCTTGGCTATCTGATAAAATATAGATATCTGCCCTTCGGGTGTTCCTTTCGATGCACTCCTGGGCACATATCTCTATGGCATGTAATTCTGCTTGAAAGATGGTTGGGGTGTTACCAAGGGGTTTTGAGAGCCTAAAGTTCGGCCCTGTAACGCCCACTCCAACCCTTTAATCCATCTTGGATCCATCAGTGTACCACACTAATAGACCCCTTTCTAGTTGAGATCCGTTCTCTGTGCAAACTTGGTGGTTTCTTATGACCACTTCAAACTGCATTTCGAAGTCGTACCTAACTGGCATAATATCTGTCGGCTTAGACATGGATTCAAGGGAAATATTTTTTAAAATCTTCATAAGTCCAATCCGATTTCCTGCTTTAAGATTTATTGTCTGGCTCAGTCTGAAAACACTGAATGCTGCTTCTTTCATTACACATATGTGCAATGGTGGAAGGTTTAGCATTACCTCTACGGCTGCAGTAAGTAACGTGAATATTGCCTCTGTGATTCCCAGACAAGCTAGCCGCTGCACTTTCTGCAACTTGACTTATTTAAACTAGAATAGTCATAAACTTCATCAACACCAGCTCCACTTCTTTCTAATTTTCTGATCTCGGAATGTTCTGCTACATAACGTGGTCGTCCAAATCAGTTTGATTTTAGTCTTTTTACCTGCTACGGTTAACCAATGAAAATTTAAAACAGTGACCATTAAGGATTTCGCTTTTTCCTGTGCATTTGATTTGCAGTAATCACTGCATTTGTTATTCCACAAGCACTCTTACTGTCGGTGTGTTTAAAGAAACGATTATATATGCTTTTCTGGCCACTTGAATGACATTGTATAAAATAACTGCTACGATTGGCGATTGTGAACTAAATAGTGAATGGGGAGATGAGCCTTTGCTGAGTGCCTTAACTGAGCCTTCACTCTGGATGAATCACCGTTCCGAGGAACGAATCTTTCATCAAAATTTGCTGGGTGGTCAATATGTTTCATCGTCCATCTCAAGTGTACACTTAGGATAAAAGAAATTAAAAGGAAATCTACACTTAACCTGTTTTATAATTCCTCCAAAATGAACAACCAAAGTGATAAGTGTAAATGAGTCCCAACTAACGAATTCATGATGATAGTTGACGAGTCACGGTTAGAGAATATTTTACAGTATTTTTACAAGGCTCCTACTCCTGGAAAAGTCACAAAGGGATGATACATTTTTGCTCCCTATTAATAGAAATCGCAGCGGAAGGCTGAAGCAATAAAATATCTGTCGTTGGCTCAAAATAGCACTAAATAAGTATCAAAGTAAAAATATACCCCACTAACAATTTTTCGATACTAGCGATGATATAGCGAATTTCCTAATCCACCATTCAGTAGCATCAAATTATGGTATAATTTTTTTTAATTGTATCTATTGTATCTCGAAAAATTATCTGACAATGACTCAAATAAGCACCAAATTATGCCACGATTCAGAGAATAGCCCTATGATACGTGCTTGCACAAGATATAATACCTCGGGCATGTTTTCTCTTAAAGAAATTTGTATTTTGAACCAAACTTGCTTTACGAAGTTCTTTCACCTTAGACTATGTTTGTCAACAACATCATCAGCCATTAAAAACCGATACCGTATTGATCTCGAACACTTTCCTTTTTGCACTCGATGAAAGTGAAATTTTTCAGTAAGACATCATTGTCGTAATAGTAGTCAACCGTGCAAAAAATATATTTATAATAACACTTTTTTCCGTAACGTTTGATGTGGTGATTGAGCCCTGTATATTAAGTTAACTTTATTTCTTAGCAGCATTAATTTTTTAGTTTACAACTTTTCGAAGTACTGTTTTGTGACTTTTAAGAAATTGCATCAGGAAAAATTAAAAAAAAATGTAAGCTGTTCCTTTTTTTCTTTAGTTTGTCATAAACTCCTAACAAACTGCACTGATAATAAATATTTGTTATGGGGAAGTAGGAAATTGAATGCAGAAGCGGACAAAATTGAGTCTGCCGTAAAGGTTTTCTGGTCATACTAGGAGCTTTTCTAATTAAGAAAAGGCCCTTCTCATTAATTGTGGTAGGCAAATTTATCTAAATATGACGAGACGAGATATACGCCAACTCTGATCTAATATGTCTTTAAAACAAGAGTTTTTTTTCCTTATTCTAAAATACAACAAATTTTAGAAACTTAAGACCTATTAATGTGACTTAAAAATTAATCAACATATTAAACATTTATTGAATAATTATTTATTTTTAATACACAAAAATTAAAGGTGACACGCGTTTTGATCCCCGACAAAACATCCCAAGGACCAAATATTCCAAGGACAAAATATCCCAAGGGTAGAATATTCTTCGACATAATATCCTGGACAAAATATGCCCCAGTATAAGGAAGAATCCAAAAGAGGTACGGTAAGAAGCTTATAATCATTATTATAATATTTAAAATACCCACGATTTTGCTAAAAAACAAGCTTTCCATATTAGATAGTTTCTGTTCCCACCCCTTTCCTCACTTTCCTTTTAGGGAAATTTACCTTCCGAAAGTTTCATTACAATGCGTCACAAATTTTACAAAATTTCATAACCTTAAATAATATAGGTAATCCTACAATTTTTCTAAAAAAAAGGGCCCAAAATAGTTGTGAATATTATAAACAAACATTCGAATTTTGGCGACAAATTGGTCGTTTTAAAGTCCTGCTGTCTGTCGTTGGATTTTCTATCTAACACTTTGTTATTTTTATTACCGATAATCTAGTATTTATCGTTTTGAGCAAAATTACGTATATGTTTTTTACATCACAATTTTCTCCCCATCATGGAAATCTTTAGTAAAATATTTACTATTACCAAAATTAATAGACTATATTTGCTCCACTTCATGGATATCTTTAGTAAAATATTTACTATTACCACAATTAATAGATTCTATTTGCTCCCCTTCATGGAGATCATTAGTGAGGGATTTAAAAGTTGTTTTGGTAATAAAAATATAATGTGTCTTTTTTTTATTAATTTTGTTGTATAATTTAATAATTGTTTATTATGTTAAAGACGGTGAGGTTATTTTATTATATTATGTTATTATTAAATTTTTAATATTTTTGGTATTTTATGTCACGTGGATATTTTTTCGGGGATTTTATGTCTTGGGATCAAAACGCAGGCGACCAAATTAAACTATTGCGGTAACTATAGGTATGTGGCTAAATTCAAAAGAGTAATGAAGGTTGTCTAGAAAATTTCATTTTCAAATTTTTAACAGAGTAATAAAACATGTGTTTTTTTAAAGCCAAATCCTTTTGTTCAATTTTTAAAACTTCCCATCAATATGTATTAGTTTACTTGCGCTTTTAGGTACGCCTTTGATGTATTTATTAAATGAAAGTAGCATTGAAAACTAAAAGTAAAATTTTAGTAGCATACCAGTAAATATTTCTCCCACACATATTTGTATCACTTTAATTTGCAATTTATTTGTGTGATTCGTGTTGTGTATATGACACTTCTAAGACTCTGAATTGTTCAATTGCGTTTTTATAGAAAACGGATGAAATTATCGTGTTTAAACAGAAGTACCAATATTACGTAAAAATGATGTTTCTAATCAAAATAAATAAAAAAATTCGTCAAAAAAAGTTACCAGTCGATTTAATCATCATCAGGAATCATTCAAATGGCGCCCACTACAAGAAAATGTAAAATAATATTTCTTGTCTAAAGTTATGCCTCTCTGCCGACTTTGATAACAATTGATAAATTTACAGTGAAATTATTGGCAAAAAATAAAAACAAAATTTCAAATTTAACGCATTGCATCTTTTTTCACAGCAATATTTTATTAAGGCATATTTGGTCCTATCGTCATATCACCCACCCTCAGTCTGTGTTCCAATAGTTATGAATAACCATGTAGTGGCAAAAATCCAAAAAAAATATATAGCAACCCAAGTAGTAGCATTTGGTATTTGTTGTGGTAACAGTAATTGTTGCTTGCTTCTTAATGAACAAATTTGAAACATTCAGGAATAAATAGGAGAAAAACAAAAATTTGCTCCATGTTGTTTTGGTATTGGTATGATCCCTACTTTGTAGATTGTAGATTTTAGGGTGGGTCGTGAAGGCCATGCTGCCTCTCAAGCACTTCGACCTATCAGATCTTTTGTGCATAACCCTTAATCTATTCGAGGCCCGGGATTCCGTGACTTCGAGTAAAGTTTATCAGTTTCCTGGTGGCTAAGTTTCTGACATCAAAGGGCTTTAGGAAGGCCCCTTCCAGAAACTTGAGCCTCTTGCAGAAAAGCGCTGGGCATTCGCAAAGCAAATGTTCTGCAGTTTTAGAGAAGTTCTCACAGTAGCGGCAACTGGGTTTTGCCCATCTTTTTCAGGAGGTACCTTAGAGGGCAGTGTCCAGTGAGGAGTCCCGTCACCAGTTTTAAGTCTTTCTTGTCCAACTCGAGAAGTTATTTAGCTTTCCTTGGCGAAAGACTTTTCGCTTGCCTTTGTCCTGGCACTTTATGCCAGTGAGATTTCATTTCATGATCCCTACTTTACAATTACCACAAAACTAAATTAAAATTCCAATAAAATGATCAATAACAACAAGCTAGAAATTACCATATAAATTAAAAATTGTTTTGCAGCAGGATTATTTTAGCTGTCAAACTAACACTTTGTAATTTCGCAACAAGTTATCAAAGTACAACTCGAGTATTAGTTCTGATGGTATCACTACTGATTAAAGAGGTTTTTTGCAAACAAATAAATTGAGTCAAATGAAAATTTTATCCAACATAATGACGTTTAATGTCATTAACACTTGAAGACAGTAAATATTATTGTATAAAAAATTACTGAAGTATGGAGATTCGAAAACGTGTGAGCGGTAAGCCACGATATATGTTAATACATAAACCATTTATTAGAGACAAATCGCTAGGTTTTACCTGTATTCATGGTTGCCGAAGTCTTTCCAAACTCCTTTCCATCTGTCACACAAAAACAACTTCGATTTTGAACCGGGGTATTTTCTGTGATTCACACAAAATAATATAGCTTACTCGGCCGTGAACTCGTCACTATTGGGGTTGAAAATACACGGAAACACGAAAAAAATATGTATAACCATTAGTCATCTGCCCGGGAAAACTGGGGTGAAAAGCCTTAGCACCACGTGTCTTTGCCCCGCGAAATTTGAAGGCCAAGTGCAGGCTACATTGATTTTGCTAAAAGTCATGCGCCAAAAAAATATATTACGGGACCAAATGCTTTCGGAAACAAATAAATGTCCTTAATAACATGTTCCGTTTTGGACAGAAAACTTGTGTCTGAAAAATTAGTTTGCGATTTACATTTTTAATTACAACGAATTTCGCATCTATAAACTGAACAGTGGGATAGTAAATAAATAAATTGGTTAGAATAAGTTTGTTCAGCGTTTAAATTGAAATTACATTCTTTAACGAAATTTAAAATGTTTGTTCCATTATTATTAATTCATTTTAAATCATTTTATGTCCTCAATGCCGTGTGAAAAAGGCCCTCAATGTTTTCACCTCGTTATTTCTAGTTCGGGGATTTTCAGGTAGGTGGCGCCAGCAGTTCAGATTTGCAGAATTTATGACCGGTAAACGAACTTGTGTGTTTCAGTTCAAGTTTACCCAATCATGTTCGATTATTACAAAATAAAAATGAAAAATTTAAATCCAATTACACAATTCTAATAACTTTAATGTTATTTTGAATTTTTTTTAATCCGTACTATATTTTTGTGATTTTAATAGTATGTTGTACAGTAAGTTCACCAATAATGTCAATTACAAGTAAATAATGAATGATGTCGGATGACATCAAGCGCATCCAGCACAACTGGAAGCAAAGTGCTCAAGACCGAAAGCAATGGAATGATTTAGGGGAGGCCTATGTCCAGCAGTGGACTCAAAACCGCTATCGATGATGATGATGAATGAATTAAAGCCAAATTTGTTAAAATGCACACTATACATACGAGTTTAAATTAAAAAATCTTAATATAAATCGGAATTTTTTAGTAAACTAATGAAAAACAATATAAAGAAGTAATCAACATAACATACCCAAGTAATAATGAAATAAATAATTTTTAATATTTAACATTAGGTTGAATGGAATACTAACCAACAAAATGACAAGAAATTTAAAAAACTTAACACACAAATATATTTTAAATTTAAAAATTTATAAATTAAATTGTGGTCAGTTCCAAAAACATACATAGGTCAAACAGGTAGGTTTTTTCTAACAAGAATCAAAGAGCACAAAACATCATTTAATGAGCAATGGAAACTTAAAAATAAAAACATTGATAAATGAACAACTGGACTTAAATTTCTAATCAAGCTGAATCATTACATCCCGAATGTTATTTTAAATTTTTCTTAAACTTTAAGAAAAACAGTTGTTTTTGCTCTTTGTTAATGTCAATAAAAAAATACCCAAATCAAGAATACGTTTATGACTGTAAAAATGGAACCTATTTATGTAAGAAGCAATGTAAACATTAAATTTATCAATCCGTTAGAAGTAGGTACTGTGCCTCCAAAACAATTATCACTGTATTTTAACTAATAAAAGGGCAATTTTTTAAATAAAATTTGTTTCAATTTATAATTCATATTAATATGAATTTCCTTCTGGTAAAGACTAAAACTATTATTAATTACAAGGGTCAGTAATTTCTAATGAAAAAAATATAATTTAAACTTATTTTCAATGTTTTAGCAAAAATAATTTTGTCCAGTATTTATTTCAACCTGTTCGTAGGTAAATAATATGCTCGAGTCACAACTTAATCTGGTTCCTGGGACTGAACTTGTGAACATGTTTCTTTTACAACTTTTAAATACAATGTACCTACTTTATCACTTGTAGGTATGTTGGAATAAGGTTTTTGATTAATATTTTTATTCTATTAGTAAATTATTACAAATATTTTACGCACTAATTTGGTTGTAATAAATCACGTAAAATCTTTAAAGAAATACCCTGTAGTTTGGTTGTTTTCGATTTCTTTGGAGTAAATGAAGGCAATAAGTCATTAAAGAAGATTTTTTAGACTGGAAAGTGCTGCAAAAGGTGTTGGCCTAAAAATAAATAAAGAAAAAACAAAGTATATGGCAACAAAGAGGTCTGAACAGAGAAATAGAATCGTACAGAACGTTGCAATGGACCAATATAACTTTGAGAGGGTCCATCAATTTAAGTATTTGGGGGCTACGGCAAACAACAACATGACTGAAGAGATCAATACCAGAATAAAGGGTGGCAATCGTTGCTGGTTTGCATTGCAAAAAATTATGAGGTCTAAGAATATTTCTCATAATACTAAGATAACACCGTAACAGACCCATTATGACATATGCCTGTGAGACTTGGACCGTTACAAGACGAAATGAGAACCGACTAAGAGTAGCGGAAAGGAAAATTTTGAGGGGCATATATGGACCAATCCTACATGAGAATACCCAACCAGAACTAACATGGAACTAGAAGAAAAGTATCGTCAAGGTGATTAAATCCGAGAGACTGAGATGGATCGGTCATATCAAGAGGCAGGAAGACAACCGAGTTATAAAGTTGGTTTGGGAGCAAGCACCAGTCGGCGTACATCCTTTGAGAAGACCAAGATTGCGCTGGAGGGATTTCCAGGTCTTAAACATAGACAATCCGGAACTCAGGATGACGTATAGACAACAATGGAGGTAAATCGTGAAATCAGCCAAGACCCACCCAGGGCTGTAGAGGTTACGAAGTAAGTAAGTATTAAGTCATATAGAAGCTGCAAGTCAGTGGAAATAATTAATAATATCTAATAATGATAATAAAATAAAAATAATCAGGATAAACGGAGCTTAACATTGAAAACGGTGTGAGACAGGGATGTGTGGCTTCGCCATAGCTGTTTAACTTTTACATAGACGATTGTTTAAAAGATTTGAAAGAGAAAGCGTATGGATTAAAAATAAACGATTTGATCGTCAAATGCCTTCTTTACGCCGATGATCAAGTCATATTAGCGTCATCTGAAGAGGAGTTGCAGGCGATGGTAAATGTTATGCATGATGCCCTGAAAATCAAAGGGGTGAAAATAAATGTAAGCAAAACAAAAGTAATGGTTTTTAAAAGAGAAGAATGCATGACAAACTCTGAAGTTCTGATTAAGGGAGAAAGGTTGGAACAACTAAATAAGTTTGTATGCCTGGGTTCAAAGTTTTTCGGCTATAACCTTTTCGGTATTTTGTCAACTTTTCTGGAATAATAGTTTGCATTGTTCATTACTACCACAGAATTAGGTGAAATGAGGTCAACATTTGTTCAAAATATTCTTCGAACACATCGCCGTTCATATTTTAATGGTAATCGGCAGTACCTGTGATTTGACTGAAACATTAACAAACCGCCCACAACAAAACCGTCAACACTTCCAATTTGGGTAATAATCAGTAGCTTTCCTTTCCTAGATGACAGCTTTAGTCCAACCTTCTAAGAATGCTTGACGAGAACTGGAAATATTTTTGTCTTGCCACATCTTTCCAACCTCTACAATATACTGTTGGAAAAATGTGGAGAACTGTAAAGTTCTGATTAAGGGAGAAAGAGTGGAACAAGTAAATGAATTTGTGTATTTGGGTTCAAAGTTTACGAGAGATGTAAAGTATGACAGTGACATTGAGCAAAGGGTGTTGGCAGGAAAACAAATGAATGGGGCACTGTATAGCTTTATGAACACCCAGAAAGTGTCAAAAAAGGCACGTCTGGCTGTGCATAGAGTAGTGTTGGTTCCTATTATGTGTGGTAGTGAATGTTGGGTTTGGCAAAAGAAGCATTAAAATAGGATTAATGCTGCGGAGATGAGTAGTCTGAGAAGTATAGCCGGAGTGACTCGGTTGGATAAAGTATAGAATAGTAAGATAAGAGAACGATGTGGTTAAAAATATAGATAAAGGAATGCTTAGATGGATTGGAAACGTAGAAACGATCGATGAAAGAAGATTGACGAAACAAATTTATAAGGCGAGTGTTAAAGGACGGAAGTCATTAGAGGTCGACCTCGGCGAACAGATTAGATCAACATTGTTTTAAATAAAGGCCAAGTCAAGAGAACCAACAACGAGCAAGTATGAGAGCACTGATGAAAGTAGAGGAAGCAAAAGATGTGTGTAAGAACCGTAGCAAGTGGTCTCTGCCTAACCCTACGGGAAAAAGGCGTGTCTATATGTATGTATGTATGTAATTAAATAATATTAGTCAACTATAAAGAATGCTGATCAAAAAAGTTCGAAATATGACTTATCTAAATTAAAACGAGAATAAACGTATAATAAATTGTAGAAACAAAAAAGAAGAAAATTTAAAGAGTTTTTTTAATAGTACCCCGTATCGTATAACTGGTTAAGGAAATGTAATATGAAAGACCAATTACCGAATAAACGTTGCGTGGCCCCTTGAGCTTCCTTCCTAAACGAAAAAGCCTTGCCATTTGGCTGTTTGCCTTTCGTTCATCACCATGGTAGCAGCCTTGAAAGTTGAAACATGTGGATGCTCGAAGCCACCTGACCATGAACTCGATCTGAGATGTTTTTCCGGCCCGTGCGAATTTCCCTCGCGAGCGTAACCAGGAAAATAATAACACTCGACGCGATAATAAATATTATTTACGTGGTCTTTTATGCCTTTTATGCAACAAATAAGTTTGTAAACTTGGGTATTTTTATTAATAAATACTGAACAATAAGCTGTTTTTAAAAATTTATCTATGAATGTTCAATTTTTTCAGCAACGTTGGGATATTGCAATGTTTTAAACGTAATTTGTCTAAAAACTTTGAAACATCCGGTATAAATACAATGATTAAAAACAAAATAATCATTTATGTTGCAACTAGTTCCTTCAGCAAATAATAAAGTCTTCGCCAAATAAGTTACGCATCCACCAAAATTTAACTTGAGCGCGTTCACCATTTTTTTAAAGCGTTTAGAATATGGAAAATTACTTTTTTTGTGGTTTGATATAAAAGGACCTGTATCACATACAAATTTACACAAAATTATTGTGTCACAGTTAATATAGTGCCTTTACCAAAATCTAAAAAAAAAATTGAAGTAAATAATTTTAATATCGATAAGTACGTTTGCCATATTTTCTTTACTTTGAAATTTATTATTTCGGGCAGCAACATCAGACAAGGTACTTTTTGTATTAAAAAGTGGGTTTGCGTCATTTTGGACCGATTAATCCATAAATTTTTAGAACTGAACAAAACAATTTTTTGTATCTCTATACCAGTTGGTACACTATACAAATATATAGGGTGATTTATAACTATTGGGACATAGGCTAAGGGCTCCTTAAGCCCACAACTAATAATGCATGAAATAATAAACCAGGTTAAAAGCACAGAGGGAGGTTATACACTCAAAAGTGAAATTAAAACCGTATGTTATGGCGATGACGCACTAATTATAGCGGAGAATGAGGACGATTCATAACGGCTCCTATACTCATTCTATGTAAAAGCAAAATCATTCAACATGCAGGTATCGACCAGAAAAACCAAAGCCCTTGTCATTTCCAATGAACCAATGAGATGTAAACTTGCCTGGAAAATAAAATAATAGAACAAGTCATGTCGTTCGAATACCTAGGCATAAAAATTACCTCAAGCCAAAATAGAACAAAGTGAGAGAACATGCCAACAAAGCCAGCTAAATTTTAGGTGCACTTCGGGACATTATCTGGAATAACACCAACATGAGCAAAAAGTCAAAGATTAAAATATACAAAACCTGTGTTAGACCCATACTAACGTACGCTATAGAAACAAGAGCTGACAACAAAAGAACAAAAGCAACAGAAATGAAAATACTCAGGGTACACACTAAGAGAGAGAAAAAGAAACAATGAAGTGAAGTGTAAAGTGGAAGACATCATCAGATGGAGACGCAAATGTAGAAGGGACTGGAAAAGCCACGTGAGCAGGATGACAGAAGGAAGACCATGGACAATAAGCCCCCTCGGAAGACCTCCAAAGAGATGGATGGAGTCATGGAAAATTAAGTTGGAAAATACAGGCCTAAGGCCTACAATATGAGGAAGAAGAAGAAAAAGCTAAGAGCGTGTGATTTGGACCAAATATGCCTTAATAAAATATTGCCGTGGAAAAATATACAAAGCGTTAAATTTAAAATTTGATTTTCATTTTTTGCTAATAATTTCACCGTAAATTTATCGATTGTTAGCAAAATCAGCAGAGATGCATAACTTTAAACAAGGAATATTATTTTACATTTTGTTATAGGAGGCGCCATGTGAATGATTCCTGATGATGAAATCGACTGGTAACTTTTTTTGACGAAACTTTTTGGTAATTTTGATTAGAAAATATGACGCAGACATCATTTTTACGTAATATTGCTTCTTTTGTTTAAACACGATAATTTTATTCGTTTTCGAGAAAAACGTAATTGAACAATTCATAGTCTCAGAAGGGTATTTTAAATATTATTTAATTTATAAAGACTGTGCTTTGGACTGTCAGATAATTGTTACTGGTAAATGTCATTTATTGTGAGTGAATGATTATTGCTATGATATTATAGTCTATTGTTGCATTTTTTTTTGATTAAAATGCCTCGTCACAATCATTTTACGAATGAAGAAATGCATAAGAAAATTTTTGCGGTCACTCTGCAGCAAGAAGGTATGAATTGTTATGTCCAGGCAGAAGGCAACAAATCGCAGAGCTTTTGCAAATCTTTTTTATCGTTTGGATAAAACCGGGTCATTTCACGATAAAAATCAGGGTGGTCGTCCGAAACAAATCACACCTAATCAAGAAGGTGAAATGTTGGTTTAAGTAGATGAAAGTCCTGCAGTTAGTTTACGTCATTATTTTTAATAAGCATAATGATGACCGAAATTTTATTTAGAATATGTTCACCGATAAAGCGATTTTTAATTGGCGAAACAGCCATTACTGGAAAGAAGAAAACCCGCATGCTATTAATGATAGACATTTTCAGCATGAGTTTAAGTTTAATGTATGGTGTGGCATTATAGGCGACCAATTACTAGAGCCATATGTTCTACCTCCAAACTTAAATAAAAATTCTTATTTACTTTTTTTGCAAAATACTGTAAGTGATATTTTGGATAATCTGTTACTAGATGTAAGAAGAAAAATGTGGTTTATGCAAGATGGAAATCCACCTCATTTTCCCTTAGGTGTTGGAAATCATCTAAGAGACATATTTTCTTACTTATGGATTGGCGGAGAAAGTAATTTTGAATAGCCACCAAAAAGTCCTGAGTATAACCCGCTTGATTTTTATGTTTGGGGACATATAAAGTCCTTAGGTTATGCCAATAAAATTAATTTACGAGAGTAACATACAAAATGCAGCTAATTTTAAAAGGGGACAGAATTCCTTTATTAAGGCCACGTAGAACATTTAATTTGAGTTTGCTCTGTTTGTGTTAAATTGTTTTTAATTCTACTTTATCGTCGAAATAGTTTTTTTGTTGTTTGTTCCCCTTCTGAGACTCTGAATCGTTCACTTGCGTTTTTCTCGAAAACGGATGAAATTATCGTGTTAAAACAAGAGTACCAATATTACGTAAAAATGATGTCTGCATCATATTTTTAATCAAAATCACTAAAAAGTGTCGTCAAAAAAAGTTGATAATTGATAAATTTACAGTGATATTATTAGCAAAAAATGAAAACAAAATTTTAAATTTAACGCCTTGTATCTTTTTCCACAGCAATATTTTATGTTTGGTCCTATCAATATTTTGGTCCAAATCATCCTCACTTAGCCTATGTCCCAATAGTTATGAATCACCCTGTATAGATGAAATTAGAATCATATCAATAAATATTAAAATTAAAGCCGAAAAGATATGTCCAATTTTATTTTATTTTTGTTTTGTTCATATTATTTACGTTTTTTAACATTCATATTTATTTAAAATATCCCAATGGAATTTTACTCATTGTAAGATTTTAGTTTACAATTTCAAACGGAATTATTTTATTATGATACTACTTTCCTACTTCATAGAAGATGGACGTGGAAGAGCCCGGACGGAAATACACAAAATGAGATCGACTACATAATAAGCGACAAGAAGTACATTATTAAAGATGTGACAGTACTGAATAGATTTACAATAGGAAGCGACCACAGAATGATTAGAGCCCATATTGAGATAAACACTAGGAAAGAGAGAAGTAAAATGATGACAAAAAGAAAAACACAAAACTGGAGACAACCCACGAACGAACAAAAGTTCCAAGAACACATAGACAACACACTAAAAAGAACACCAACGAATGATCTAAATATCCTGAATGACTCAATAATCCACGCAATCGAAGATGCCCAAAAAAAGTTCTGCCCAAGTAACGAGAAAGAAGAACGAATTACCCCAATGACAAAGTCGAAAATGGAAAACAGAAGGTTACTTTTAAAAGATAAAAATGCAAATCATCAGGAAATAAATAAGGCCAACAAAGAAATATCTAAAGCTATCAGAAATGATATCAGGAAATATAAACAAGGAAAAATAATGCAGACTATAGAGAACAATAAAAGTATGAAAGTATTGAGACGCAAACTAACGACAGGTAGACGAGAAATCATAAAGCTGAAAGATAAAAATGGGAAAATAGAATCAAACAGGGAAAAGATGCTAAACATAGTTGAAGAATTCTATCAAACCTTATACAAAAACAAACTAGAGCTAGAACCAGATGAACACGCATCTCTAAAAATTACAAACCAAGGATCTGAGGACATCCCCGGAATCTCTAAGGAAGAAATTATTCACGCCTTGAAGAAAATGAAAAACAATAGAGCACCTGGCAATGATGGAATAGTGATAGAATCCATAAAAAATGGAGGTCCTGCCCTTATTGAGGCAATAGAAAAATTGTTCAATTTATGCCTTCAAAATCAAACCATCCCGAACCAATGGAACAATTCTGTTACTATCCTAATTCATAAAAAGGGCGATATGACAGACCTGGATAACTATAGACCCATTAGCCTTCTCAACCACCTGTACAAACTCTACACCCGTATAATCACCAACAGGCTAGAGAATAAACTGGATTTCTACCAACCTAGAGAACAAGCAGGGTTCCGCTCTGGCTACGGGACTAACGATCATCTGCAATGCATAAAAACCCTCATCGAGAAAACAGTAGAATACAACAAACCGCTTACCCTAATCTTTGTGGACTTTTACAAAGCCTTTGACACCGTTGAATTAGTTTCAATATTACGAGCAATAAAAGAATGCAGAATAGATGGAAGATACTCTAACATTATATATAATATCTACAAAAACGCAACAACAACAATTGACCTGCATACATCATCTAGGGAAATAAAAATAAAAAGAGGAATCAGGCAGGGCGATACGTTATCTCCAAAACTATTCACTGCGGTCCTGGAACATGTTTTCAAAACTCTGAATTGGGAAAATAAGGGAATTATGATAGATGGGGAAAGACTGAGCCATCTAAGATTTGCGGATGACATAGTTCTAATGGCAGATGACATGCAGGAAGCCAGGGAAATGCTAAAAGATCTACAACGGGCAACACAAAGAGCAGGTTTGGAAATAAATTATAACAAAACAAAAATGTTAACCAACCTAGTACCAAGCGAACCTGTAGAAATAGAAAACAAAATCATCGAAATCACAGAAAAATACACCTACCTTGGCCGTGAAATCCGGATCGGCAGGGACAACCAGACGTGCGAACTGTCCAGACGAATATCTCTGGGATGGGCAGCGTACGGAAAGCTTAGGGACATATTTAAATCAGAAATTCCTGTAAGTATGAAAAGGAAGACCTTCAATCAGTGTGTTCTCCCAGTTATGACATACGGGGCTGAAACCCTAACCTTAACAAAAACAATAGTTAAAAAACTACAAGTAGCGCAACGGAAAATGGAGAGATCCATGTTAGGACTTTCCCTTAACGACCGAGTCAGGAACGAGGATATAAGGAGAAAAACGGGGGTAGAGGACATAATAGAGAGAATTACAAAGCAGAAATGGAGATGGGCAGGACACGTGGCTAGAATGAAGGACGGAAGGTGGACAAAGAAAGTTCTGGAATGGCGACCGAGATCGGATAAGTGAAGCAGGGGTAGACCATCGACACGATGGACAGATGACCTCAAAAGGATAACCACGAACTGGATCGCAGAGGCGCAAAATAGGGAAAGATGGAAATATTTCGAGGAGGCCTACGTTCAGCAATGGACAAGAGAATAAGGCTGAATGATGATGATAATGATGACTTTCCTTATCAATTAGCTCTGCGTATTTTTGAGAAATGTTTATTATCAAAAGTTTGTTTTTTTACACGGGTTTTTTCCAAAATAAGTTCGAAATAGAAATCTTAATTCCAAAAAAGGAATAACATAATTTATAAATCGAAACTTTAAAGTAGTGTATTTTAAAGGGTAATTAACCGAGGGTAGGTGTTTTAGACACTTCTTTTACTTGATTCGTAAGGTTTGTTGACACAAAGTAAGAGTACAAAAGCGACAGGAAAAGAGCGTTGATACACTTTTTACGAGGATATTTTATTTTATTTTTTTTTTTAAGATAAATGATGCATTCGTTTAATGATATTTTACACTTTAAACCGAAACGTTGGAAAGGAGCACTAAAATATTGTAAGCTCCTAATAAACTTTTTTTTAATAATAATTTTGTTTGCAATAAAATTAGTAGCAAGTTATGGACTTCAAAATTTTTACAATGATAACTCACATTTAATTCAAAAAAGAAGTTATGTATAATTCAAGTATTTTTCACAAAGTTTTGTCAGATACTTGTCAAAAAAAATTGAGTAGGTATTCAATAGGAGTGGGGTGTTGGTAGTTTATTTCCCGTCAGGCAATAAATTGGAAAGTTATTTGAGATGCTTGATAATTTTATGTTATTTAGTTCCCAGTCTCAAAAAGGTCATTGGCTTGGTAAATTGGTTTTCGGGGACTACCTGCGTAATCCCTTGTTCGTGTAAGTGAAATTTGGGAAAACCAAAAATTGATATTGTTCATTGTATTGCTTCTGTGACAGTCAGTTGTGTTTTTGAATCGTGCTTGATTAATCACATTCAGTGAAGGTACTGTTGAATTAGGTTAGGTAAGGCAAATTTTTTTACTTTTACTGCCTCAAATAAACAAATGTATTTTTATATATTCCTTCTACCAGTTGGATGCCAATGCAGTATTTTTCTTGGCCACCTGTTATTAGGCATTCTTTCTTTTTTTTTCAATGTTCTGAACTATCGTACCTTCTATTCCCATTTGTCATTCTGTCTCTTCGTGAAATTCGCATGGATCTTCTAATGGCATCCATTTCAACTGCCTCTACTTCCTTCTTTTGCCTGTATATAATTCTCCAAGTTTCTGCTCCATACAGAAGACTGCTTTTTACCATTGTCTCGTATAAATCATCTGCAAACTGAACAAGTGAACATGCACCTGTCATATATCTCTACACCCATACCATGGATCTTCCTCTTTTAATTTCTTGGTGCCACCGCTACATATACTTTGGAGTGTAGAAGAGATACAGCATCCAACAAATGTTTCAATTGGTTAAAACTAAAAATGTCGGGAACCAAATTACACATAAAAAGCAGGCAAACCTAAAATATCGGGAACCGAATTACACATTTTTTCTGGCCCTTCTCGCTCTGGGAACCAAATTACATGTACCCGCTACGTGGTAATAATATATTCTTGGTCTAAATCATCGTTTTATTTTAGTTTGTGGTTTAAATAAATTTTTTTTAAACTATTGATAAATTTGCTTTAAATGTCATTGATGTATTGGCGCTACCTTTTTTCCTAGATTTTCCAAATTTATGATACTTTATAACATTATATGCGTCGACCGGTAGTAACCATGGATACACCCCAGTGCCGCGGATTCCAGACGGTTATGCACCGGCAGTAGACTGCCCCTCCAAAATGGGAAGAGAGGGTAGCGGGATCTGCCGGGAAATCCGCACCAAAGTCGTATCCCGACAGGTTAAAAGAGGCGACGGCGATTTTTTAAGTAAAATTCGCTG
This sequence comes from Agelastica alni, assembly GCA_950111635.1. Lineage (NCBI taxonomy): Eukaryota > Metazoa > Arthropoda > Insecta > Coleoptera > Chrysomelidae > Agelastica > Agelastica alni. Next base: position 51,335,803 of record OX467709.1, read on the forward strand.
TATCAAACCAAATATCTATAAGAAAAGTTCTACGTGATTATCACTGTACCCTGCTGGTTATTTGAAAAATCAATCCTACTTCTCAAATTTAGAATGTATGAAGGTTAAGGTAAATCTTTGGGTAAACCTTTTTTTATTTAACAATTGTATTATCTGGTCGGTAGACATGAATTAATTCATTAAATTTTGACTGAAAAACCTTTAAAAGTAAAGTAGAATGTTTCCGTTCTTCTGTGAGCATCATTTTTTCGCAGCTACGCGGTTTTTTAAGTCAGATTATTTGACTCTTCTGCTAGCGGTAGGTTGGGACCCAGGTAATCCTGTGTCAATGACAGCATTTCTTGCAGATTCTAAAGGATTTACACTTGGACGGAAATGCGAGCCGGACCAGTACCAACTTTTCTTTTTAAAGACCCCTCTTGAATCCAACGTTGCTTAATTCTTGAAATTGTGTTTTTACTTTTTCCGGTAAAATTTGATAATGCACGTATTGACCACCCAATTCTGGCTATTTTTTAAGCTATTTTTTTTCAGTTTAATGACAAGGCATTTTGAAAAATTTTGTCAATCGTATATTATATTTAAGTCAAATTCAATCAAAACTGATTTACACTGAAACATTTTCTTCTGACGTTAAATCTGTCAAAAACCAACAAATTAAAGAATATGCAAAATTAAATCAAACATAATGAAATATAGTTAGTGTAATTACCCTTTAAAAGAACACAGATAAAGAAGAAGAAATCGATGTCAACTTCAATTCACGGTGATTTCTTCCGATCAAAGTAAAAAAATGTAGGAACGGCACTGGTCAAGGGGGGCAACGACCCAGACAGGTGAGGGTGGAAAATTCAGCGCGGCTGGGATGCTGAATTGCAAATTCGGAAGCGAGAGTATTTTGTTTTTGTTAGACTGGCAGAAAAGAGAGTTTAACCCTTGTTTTGAATGGGTTACTTTGACAGGAATTTGGTTTTTGTTTAGAACGAACCAAGAGACAAAGAGATCGAATTTAACATGTTTAATATTTATAAGAAAAATTGAATATGTTATGAAAACATAAAATCTTAAATAAATTACAATTTATTGATTTAAGAGAGCTTATTTTGTGTAAAAGAAATCATTACACATTGTTCACCAAAATTTACTGCCTTTAATGTTTATTCAGTGGTTAAATATTTGAATGTTATTAAATATTTTTGAAAGTGTGTTTCAAGTTTGGTAGAGCAAGTTTTTTTCACGTTGCCAACAATCGAATCAAATATTAATATATTTTCGAGCAAGATGCGGTAAATGTAAAGAAAAAGATCACTCCCCAAGTCGGCAATCTCGAGTTCGCGAAGGGCCGAAGGACGACCCTAGTAAGGCCAAGGGGAAAATAGAACTTGGGGCTGCCGATACAAGGTTAGGATTCCGTCAGAATGTGGGGAAAGTTTATTGGGTCTGGGGCGAGCAAGGGCTTTTTAAAGATGTAGGGTGGATTCTTTTGATTTTTCGCTCGAGTTATTATTCTTTGCTAGCTTAGGATCGAGTTTTATACAAGCAGCTGAATGCAATCAATAAAACAAAATTATTAAGTCACATTGGGTGTTTTTGTATCAGAGCGATTTATGAGCAACATTTTAAACCTTTCACTAATTTAGAAAGCGATTAATACAGAACTTATCAAATATCTGGAGAAATTTGAGATAATCCATGACAGACAATATGGATTTCGACAACTTCGGTCTACTGGAGATTTGCTGGCTTATGTCACTCAGCTCTGGACAAACACTATTGAAAAGTTTGGTGAATCCCGTGCAATAGCCTTGGATATATCTAAAGCCTTTGACCGCGTTTGGCACCAGGCATTGTTAAGTAAATTATCTGCCTACGGTCTCCCAACCAAACTGCGCCAATGGCTCTTGAGCTTCATGCAAGATTGCTCCTTACATGTGGCAGTTGACGGTATTTCTTCTGATGCGTTTAAAACTAATGCCGGGGTCCCCCAGTGTTCCATCCTGTCCCCCACCTTATTTCTTTTACACATCAACGACCTCTTGAAAACCACCACGAACCCCATTTACAGCTTCGCATCCTATCGATCACTTTCGGTGAATGATACAAATAGACTCAGGCAGGAACAGGTTGATTCCATCAATAGAGATCTTAAAGCAATCGTCGAGTGGGGAACCAACAATCTTGTTCAGTTCAACGACCAAAAAACACAAAGTGCCACGTTTTCCAAGAAAGTGAATTCCTCAAATCATCCCATCATAATGTCCGGAAATACCCTTGAACCAAGTCCCTTCATCTCGATTTTGGGAGTCACGGTGTCCAATAATATATCTTGGCATGACCATGTTGCTAACATCGCAAAGTCGGCAAGCCAGAGGCTAGGTTTTCTGTGGAAAGCCAGAAAGTTTTTTACTCCTGATTAACTGTTGACGACGTACAAGGCTCAAATCCGACCTCTACTGGAGTATTGCTCGCACATTTGGGGTTCAGCACCAAGGCATTCTCTTCGTCTTCTAGATTCCATTCAGAAAAAAACCATTCGCTTGATAAACAGCTCAACTCTCACAGATACCCTTCACCCTCTAGAACATAGAAGAAGAGTTGCAGACCAGTCATTGCTCTACAGATATTTTCATGGCAGATGCTCCAGAGAAATAGAAACTCTTGTACCACCATTGGCCACATTCGGCCACTAGCTCCCTCTGGCTGTGCTCACTTCAGCTGATGCTGAGGGTGGACCCAGCCATTGATAGCTGCGTTAACGCTGGCCTTGGGTATCCCTATCATTGGTTTTGGCCCAATAAATAGTGTTCCAGAACCCCGCCTAGCTAGTTTGTCCGCTTTTTCGTTATCACTGGAAGAAAGAAGAGTATCTATTGATTTTTGTGAGGCAATGAGCATTTCTTGCTTAATCTGTCGGCAGTGTCGAAGATAACTGTTCATTTCTGAGATAGTAATGAAGTGTAAAAGTTGATTGGGTGTTTTTAAATTGTTCTTGTGAGCGTTGGTAACGTCAGTAACTTTAAATTTAGTTGGTTAGATAAGAATAATTTATTTAATGAACCTTGCACAATATTTTAGTAAACTTAAGAAAACATTTTATGTAAATATTTTTGTTTTTGTTATTTGCTGCATTGACAAAACTCAGATAAGTTTAAGATACTAATTAACATTATTATTTTTTTAATAATTTACAGACGAAATACGAAAAGAAAAATCTATTTCTTTAACGTATTATGTATGCATCCAGTGAAAAAAATGTATGTTGAATGAAAAAAAATATATTTATAGATTACCGAATATTTTCTTTGAACTTCAAATATAACCGCTAGATGGCGGCACTGTCTCAAACATTACCTTATTTAAAAATTTAGTTTTTACGTTATTTATTTTTTCTTACTCGCTTGACCAACTAAACAGCGATTATGAATTCTTAAAAGTAAATGGCTTGGTATAACGGATCACCACTTATACGCGAATTAGTTTGCAAAACTACATACCAATCAAAATATATCTTAGATAATTAAAAACAATTAAAATCAATAGTCAAAGCTCTGCAGGTGATTTAAAAATAAATTTGTATTTTATTAAATGATGTTTTTACTGTCGAAATAAATTTTGAATGTGGTTAGATAAATTAAAAACTTTCGTAAATATTTACAATCGCGGCTTTTGCGAAAAATGACTCCAAATTTTTATTGTTGTTAAAAAATGGTATCCTATATAAAATTAAGGTGGGGCAACACATAAAACCCCAAAAACAACAACTATGAAAATCACCCGTTATCATCAAAAACGTTAGGTTAGGTTGGGCTAATAATAATCGGTATTAATTGAGGCAGTAAAAGTAAAAAAATTAGTCTCACCTAACCTAACGTCCTATGCTGTTTCCATTCTCCAGGAGGCGAAAGTAACTATTTGGGCGTAATAATCGAACAAAAACTGACATGGAACAGCCAACTCAAGCACATTCTTTCCAGAACTATAGCGGCAAGCTGGACATGCCGCAGAGTTTTTGGCAAGACATGGGGATCTACTGGTCAAACCAAAAGATCATTAAACCAATCAATGGTCACCTATGCTTCATTGATTTCATGAACAAAAATGCAACAAATTTCGGCAAAAGTCAAGCTGCAGAAAGTGCAGCGGCTAGCTTGTCTAAGAATCACAGCGGCAACATTCACGTGCCCTACTGCAGCCTTAAAGGTAATGCTGAACCTTCCACCATTGCACTTATGTTTTATGAAAGAAGCAGCATTCAGTGTCTTCATACTTAGCCAGACAAATCTTAAAGCAGGAAATCGGATTGGACATTTGAAGATTTTGAAAAATATTTCTCTAGAATCCATGTCTAAGCTGACAGAGATTATGCCAGTTAGGTACGACTTCGAAATGCAGTTTGAAGTGGTCATAAAAAACCATCAAGTTTGCACAAAGAACGGACCTCAACTAGGAAGGGATGCATTAGTGTGGTACACTGATGGATCCAAGATGGATAAAAGGGTGGGAGTGGGCGTTACAGGGCCGAATTTTAGGCTCTCAAAACCCCCTGGTAACACCCCAACCATCTTTCAAGCAGAATTACATGTGCCCAGGAGTGCATCGAAAGGAACACCCAAAGGGCAAATATCTATATTTTTTCAGATAGCATTGCCAAAGAAGGGGCGAATACACAATTCCCTTCTGTGTACTTTCCAAAGCCCACTTGAAAGAAGAGGTTCGACGCCGGGAAACAGATGAAATGAAATCTCACTGGCATAAAGTGCCAGGGCAAAGATAAGCGAAAAGTCTAGTAAGTCTTTTGCCAAGGAAAGCTAAACAGCTTCTCGAGTTGGACAAGAAAGACTTGAAACTGGTGACGGGGCTCCTCACTGGACACTGCCCTCTGAGGGTTTACCTCAGATGGGCAAAACAGAGAGTGATAGTTGCCGCTACTGCGAGAACTTCGCTGAAACTACAGAACATTTTCTTTGCGAATGCCCAGCGCTTTTCTGCAAGGGGCTCAAGTTTCTGGAAGGGGCCTGCCTAAAGCCTTTCGATGTCAGAAACTTAGCCCCCAGGAAACTGATAAACTTTGCACGAAGTCTCGGAATCCCGGGCCTCGAATAGATTAAGGGTTATGCACAAAAGATCTGATAGGTCAAGGTGTTTAAGAGGTTGCATAGCCTTCATGACACCCCCCCCTACAATCTACAATCTACAACTTAACGTCCTAACCTAACACTAACAGTACCTGGTGAAGAACGAACCTAATTTTTTTTAGGGGTCCTCCCTAATACTTGGGATACTACATACTAGTGGTAAAGAACGATAGAAAAAATTTGGAGCACTTTCGAGGTGGAGCCGTGATTCGACAAATTTACCTGGTTTATTGCAAATATCTCGGTTTCTATTGCAAATATGCCAAAAGTGATATAGACCAATTTTATAGGCAATTTTAATATTTACATTTTTGGTATGAGTTTTTTTCCGTATCTTTTTAAGTTTTTGAGATATTTTCAAAAAAGTTACTTTAGGGGTAGTTTTTAATTTTTTAGGGGTCCCAAAGCCATACGCCTCCTTAATATTACTTGGGATACTATTGATTATTGATAAAAAACATGTCATTAAAATTTGGAGCCATTTTTCGCAAAAGTCGCGATTGTAAATATTTACCAAAACTTTACTTTTAATAAATATTTTTAAAAATGCCAATTTTTCTTTATATAAAATTTGTCCAGCGGTTAATACAGATTTGATAACTTTCGTTTTAAATTAGATACAAAGATAATATTTTCTTGTTTTACACTTTTATTATACCATTTTTGTTGTTTGTACATTTGCAACAAAAATGGTTTAGTAAAGCAAAAAAATAATTATCTTTTTTATCAATTTTACTTTTTAATACACGAACAAAATTGCTGGAAATATGACGTGGTTTACCCCTAATGTCACTTTCCTATCGTTCTATTTTTAATTTACAATTTTCCATGCATAGACAACAAGGGAGTCGTCGGCAGTGTTGCATCTTTGTTGCGGGTTATGCATTTCGTTGTATTCATTAAATTTTCTAGTCTGTGCTCGTAGACGGATCGATGCCTGACACTGCAGGGCCGGGTCTTGTACTTTCCCCCAACATTTTATTGCGGAGTCCAACCTAAGAATTATATTAGATTAGATTTGTATGGTGCTTATGGGCTAGAAGCTTTTCCACTACGATCTTTGCAGCTCTATTGTGTGTGCCCTCATGTTGATTTAAAGTTTCTTGTCTAGTCTCGTCCTTATTGTGTCAATCCGTTTGAGGTGATCCAATAAAGGTTGCTTGATTATTTTTTGTTTGATTTTTTTTAAATATTATTCTCTAATGAATTAGCACATCAGATTTTTTTAAAAAATGATCTTAATCCAGCTCTGAGAGGCAGCCATTTTTGTCTGGCCACGCGAGTCAGTTTTAGATTTTACAGACATTAGCACTAAATTGAAAATCTCCAGACTAAATTATGCTAAAACAATTTAAAATATGCTAACTTTTTAGCAAAGTCCCAACTATGATAATTCAAGTCCTTACAACTAATAGCCTTGACCTAATTCTATTGAAATAAAATAGCCACTAACATTTGAATTAGAACCAAATACACATTTTAGAGCTTATATTTTCAATGAAGCAATAAAATACCAAAGCTAATTTTCTTATTACAATAAAATATAATAGAAAACTTACCTCTGTTAAGTCCAAAATGGGTTTAGACAAGTAAAATTTCTGGTGACCACAGTAAAATAAGGTTCTCAGTGTGTGCAAAGAACTATGAAATTAGATAGATAATGGCTTGATTATGGATATTAAAGTAGATCGAGAGTCAGACCCAAGGTGAACGGAGCTGAAGGAACTAAAAGGTCTGAGACTAGTCACATGGATAGTAGTGGTTATCATAGAGAAACAAAATTAATATTTTAGTCGTCTGTGTAAAGGAACGTATAATCTGTGTAAATGTACTTGTGTATTCAGATAAAGGCTATTGTTCTGTAATTCCTTATCAATTTGTAAATCTTCTAGCCTATTAAAATTTTTGCAGTTAACTTCTTTTAAAATTAGTGAATTACTAGTGGGACTAAAATTATGTTTGTTGAAATTAATATGGTGACCTAAAGCTGAGTTATCAGGTTTATTCAAGTGTTCAATAATCCGAACTTTTAAAGGTTTACAGGTTCTTCCTATATATGAATCTTCACTAAGTTTATAAATTCCACTTTTAAATAAATTGTTTATTTTGTCTTTTGATTGACCAAGTGTTAAATTAATTGTAATTTTAAAAGGAAATTAAATACCTGGAAATACCCTTGAATCAAGTTCCTCTCGTATTTGGGAGTCACGGTGTCTAATAATATGTCTTGGCATGACCACGTTGCTTACATGCAAAGTCAGCAAGCCAGAGACTAGGTTTTCTGTGGAAAGCTATAAAATTTTTTACTCCTGATCAACTGTTGACGACGTTCAAGGCTCAAATCCGACCTCTACTGGAGTATTGCTCGTACATTTGGGGTTCCGCACCAAGGCATTCTCTTTGTCTTCCTGATTCCATCCAGAAAAGGGCCATTCGGATGATAATCAGCTTAACTCTCACAGATACCCTTCATCCACTAGAACATAGAAGAAGAGTTGCAGACCAGACATTACTCTACAGATATTTTCATGGCAGATGCTCCAGAGAAATAAAAACACTTATACCACCACTGGCAACATTCGGCCGAAGAATTCGACACGCTGATCAGTCTCACCCATTCACTCTCAAGATTGACACCAAAGGACCAATCTCCTTTATTTACAGGGCTGCTACGAAATGGAACAAGCTTCCAAAATCAGAGAATCCAGAGAACTATGAGCTGCAACTTAAGCGGATCCCCAATCATCTCCTATCTATAATCCCTCCCTCTTCTAATAGTCGCAGTGCGGGCCGTCCGCGGCCCACACGATAGGTCTACCCTTTTTGCGACTATTTTTAGTAAAAAAAAACTTTACTATAAAATTCTATAGTTACGGCACAGATAAATGTTGTGACGCTACAGTTGGTTGACGAGTCCGGCTCTGATAAATGAGCCCCAGAGGCGCGGCCGTTGCCGGTTACCCCGATGAGTCACTCTCGCTATTTTATCAATAGATGGATACTATCAAAACAAGTGCACTACATTTTGAACTAGGCGACTGACTTCGATTGTTGAATTTTGTAGGGTAAAAATTGAAGGGTGCGGTGCAACGAAATGTTGCCAAATAATTTTAGTGAAAGTATTGTTTTGTTGATAACGATAAATAAAGCTAACGGAATTAATAATTAATTGTGTACTAGCAATATATTTAAAGCCTACTTACGAGAATCCATTAAAGAGTAAAAGACGTACATACCTGAAACAAACAAAAATCCAAGTACATTATTTCTTCAGTAAATTTATTTTTATACACATTTAATTAAAAGAATTTCAAAATGCTCAAAAATTCCGAATAAAAAAAAACAAAATAAAATTTAACAAACTTCCTACGTTTCCCACCCACCCCAACTTTAATAATATTTGCTATTACAGAGTAATAACTAATTTTTGAAGTGAAAACTTATTTAGGCAGGTTGGATCCGGTGACGTCATCGTCATCGACAGATGGATATTTACGATGTAGAAGGTAAAAGCGGCTGTCAGAAGTGGTCAAAATAAAACTATTCTGTAATACTGTTTGGCGGCTTGTTTACGGAATATTTGTTGTTATTGTATTCGTATATTTTCGGTAATTTTATCTGTCGAAGAGACAGTGTAAATTTTGTTCGCGAAAAATGGTATACATTTTTGAAGCTAACATATCTTTAATTAAGGGAGTTTTTCGCGACTGATCTGCGAAACATTGTATTGACATTTTAACCTTTATTTTCCCGCGCTGTCATTCTGTCGTTTTTGACGCCAAGTGTGATGTTTACTGAGGGAAGTGTACAATTTAGTGGAAATTTCCGATATTTGAACGGATTCTACTATTGTCCTTAATTTTTGTCTCCTGGCTGCTACTCCAAGTAGTCGATGCATTGTGGAGGGTGAAGCTGTTCTGGCAGCCAACCACGTTATTGTTTGTGGTGTCAAAGAAAAAAAGAATGATGAGTGAATTATCAGAAACAATTGGCTCTGCTGGTTATTTTCACTTTCAACAAATTATTAGTCACTATTAAACAACTATAATCTTCACACACATGCACGCTTCCAGGTAAATAAACACAAAGCAATCACATTTGCTGGTCACGTGATATTGATGCGAGTTTATTCCGCCAGATAGCGTGTTGCTTAGCATTAAAACTTAATAGGCAAATGTTTGATTCCTATTTTATATACTATAAGCCCATTGTATCGTTTTTGGAATATAGTCAAATTATTGACAGTACAAATAGCTTGAATATTGTTGAAGTAAGTGATAATGATGCAGAAAATAAAGTGAATTGAATACAGAATAATATGTATATACACTCAGTCCAAAAAGTCTCTATACACTACGTATTTTTATACATATTTTTTATTAGCTTTAACCAGCTAACTGGAACTATGAAAAATAAAATTTATATTATTTCAGTACTAACCAATAAAATATTGAATGAAAAATAGCTGCGAAATAATTTATTGAAATGTTACATCCTAATTTAGAAAGATTTAACAAATACTATGTCAAAAAGTCTCCATACACTTAACAATAGTCAATATTAATTTAACAGAAAATAACAGTATCTTTTAACCTAATAACCATTCATGGACACGAAGTTTTATGTTGCACATTTTTGTAACAATAGGGTACTTTCGCTGGTGAAAAATAAATTATGAAATTTGATAAAAATTAAAATTTATGTAGAAATATACTTAAATATTCTAATTTTGAGTCATAAAAGCACATTATTGTATTATGATATTGAAATTAAAAGCCGTCAAATCCGGAAATTCTTCGGAATGTGTGTGAACATTTTAAACAAAATCTTTAATATTGTATGGAAGCGGACGCTCATCAGTTTGAACATTTAATCAATAAAGTAAGTAAGTAAGCAACTAAAATAATTAGAATTTTAACATGTAATTTTTTTTAAAGTATTGGGAGGAAATGTAAAATTTAAAGATTATTGTAAAGAGAATTGTCAGAGCTTTCAAAAGACTTTTATTCGATCCCCAATACAATTTAAAAATTTTGGGGTAATTATTACCGTCGCTTAAGGTTGAAAGTAGTGGAGTCAAAAATACCGGAAAAGAGTGTCCCCTTTTAATAAAAAATCGACAGGTCTGAGCGTTTTTCTAAAATGTTGACGAGATTCCTACAAACGGCTCTGTTTCCCTGTATAAATAAACCATATGGAAATGATTACCTAGCCTTTTTTTTTGTCTACTATTTACAAACGATAAAACTTTTTTTAAAGAAATTAGAACGTCCACTTGAGAGACACATATAAATCATTTTACTGGGCGCTAGAAAGCTCTTAAACGTGTATTAGTAATTAAAAGTAATTTTAGAAAAAGTCCAGTAAAAAATTCCCTTGAACTTTTTAGGATAAGGGATCATTATTTCTTTCTTTTTTCACAAACAGCACGTGCTGTCATTCAACTCGACGCAGTTGCATCCTTTGTATTCAACTTGAATTCTTGTAAAGGTTCCAAAAAAAGGGCTCCAGACACATTTTAATAATATGATAATTGAACAGAGATTATGTTCCCTACCTACTCGACGACGTGGTGGTACCTCTAGACATAAAAAAATCCGATCTAAGGTCAACTAGTTTTTTTTTTGTTCTTCAGGGTTATTATCGTCTTATGTTCATATATCCCTTTTAGATGGTATGTAGAGTACCTAATTTCGGAGATAAAATATGCCGAGCGTTTTATAAAAGGTCTGATATGTAAATAAATAATGTGTACACTCAGAAAAAATATTGTAACAACAGTTTTAGTTGCCAACTGCACCCGATGAAATTCGACAGCCCTTTTTGTATGTTAAATAATAATAAAAATTAAATGTACAAGTACATACTAAAATGTGGTGTGCGATTCACATGTAATTTATTATTGTTTTAAAAATTTCTGCATATGGCATAAAGTGTAAGAAATAATAAAAACGTATTCTACTCAAAACCTATATTTATTTATCGTTAAGCATATTCAAACTATCTCTCGATATCCAAAAGCTCTCCCCGAATACAGGGTGAATCCAAATATATCTTAAAAAGTTAATAATAATTTTCTAAAAAAACAATCTAAAAAAATACTTGTGTCGACTTCTTCTTCTTCAGCCAATTATTGCCCACTGCAGGACATAGGCCTCTTCTTATCTCTTCCATGCGTTTCTGTCTTGAGCTGTTTGCTGCCAATGGCAGCAAACAGCTTGTGTCGACTAGTTCTTCGTTTTTCGGCTGATATTTTATTTATGGCATATTTTGATAATAGGTACATATTTCTTTTTGATCTCACATATTTTAAAAAAAAAATTTGAACAAAACAAAACACGTGTGAGGTAAATCATTGGTGAAACTTTTTTCAGTGTACGTACGAAGAATGGCATTTAAAAATAGTGCGTCAACCGGCTAAGTGTTGGGAGGGTTAGAGTCGGAGTTAGAATTATTATAAAACTTGTTTTATTTCATGGTAATGTATTAACCCAGACCCAGACAGTATCGTAGGGATAAATGTAGGTCATGGTTACATTTTTGTTGATTGTTTTGTTGCTCCGCAAGGGTGGTTTATGTTTTAACGGTCGACAGCAAGCCAAAATGGAACAATTAAATGAATAACGATAATGGAAACAACATAAATTTACGAGAGAAAGCGGCCTTTTATGATTATTGTATCCTTTAATTTGCTGTATGTTTTTCTTATTAATTTACTAATTTTTTTATAGTCTTTTATTATAAAGAAGCATGCTTTAAAGATCATCGCATTGAGACAATATGGAAAAAACTAAAATAAAATTTCAGTGGTCTGGGTGCAACCCGAGACGTCCACGCGACCAACTTCCCAATGGAAAGAATGAAAAAATACCCTTTGTTTTCTTGTTATAATTATTACTAAAATTATAAAAAACGATTTCAAATTGTTTGTAACAAATTATAATTGTCATTAATAATATTCTGTTTATGTCAACCGTATTCTTTCAAACTTTTTTTTATTATTTCATAAGCGGGGGTTATTTTATTATAAATTTTTAATTATTATGATCAATAATCATTTGTTAGTAACAATATTCAATTGTTATAAACAATGCTTGATTATTACCAAAAATAATTCTGAAAGTTATAGCGTCTTCAATGCTATTCTCTCAATACTACTGTAAGAAATAATAAAAACGTATTCTACTCAAAAACTATATTTATCGTAAAGCATATTCAAACTATCTCTCGAAAACAAAAATTCGTCTATTTATTGTCGTTCCTTCATCAAGACTGCCGCCAGCCCCTTTCTCGTCCTTTTCTCTAAATACCTGGCCTCCAGATGTGCTTGTGTATCCAAAAGCTCTCCCTGCATACGGGTTAATCCAAATATATCTTACACTCGGCCATCCTGCATTAGAGGTCTGTCCTCAGACCTATCGCTGCTGAAAATAGAATTATCTGTTCCTAAAGGAATAAATTATACCTAGAAATAATTAACACATGACAATATCTGTCCTTAATAAATTAAGTGTGAGCGTAACAACTCCATTGTGACAATATCTGTCCGCAAAAATCGAATATGAGCGAAACAACTCCTTTGTGACAATATCTGTTCCTAAAAAATAAAATATGAGCGTAACAATGCCTTTGTGACAATATCTGTGCGTAAAAATTAAATATGAGCGTAACAACTCCTTTGTGACAATATCTTGTCCGTAAAAATTAAATATGAGCGTAACAACTCCTTTGTGACAATATCTGTCCGTAAAAATCGAATATGAGCTAAACAACTATATTGTGACAATATCTGTCCGTAAAAAATCAAGTGTGTGCGCAACAACTCCATTCTGAAAAATACAATAACGTAACAATAAAATGCTTAACAACATCTGTCCCAATATATTTACAACTACAACAAAAAAAATAAAATACCGTAATACTCAAATGTTTTAACAATATCTGTCCATAAAAAATCGAATGTGAGCGTAACAACTCCATTTTGAAAAATACAATAACGTTACAATAAAATGTACTACTGCAAGAAATAATGAAAACGTATTCCACTCAAAAATTATATTTATCGTAAAGCGTATTCAAACTATCTCTCGAAAACAAAAATTCGTCTACTTATTGTCGTTCCTTCATCAAAACTGCCGCCAGCCCCTTTCTCGTCCTTTTCTCTAAATACCTGGCCTCCAGATGTGCTTGTGTATGCAAAAGCTCTCCCTGCATACGGGGTGAATCCAAATATATCTTACACTACTGATTTCCAATTCCTATTTTTGTTCTTTAAAACTATCTCTTTTTATGAAAAAATATTGTCATCATATTTTCATACAAATATTCCTAACATACAATAATCATATTATTCGAAAGATCTTAAAATTGTATATTAAAAATACCATAATTTGTAAATTGCAAAATTAAGGTAGTTTACCCGAGAGGGTCTCGGCGAATGTGTCCAGCCGCCATAAAAAATGTTCATCATTATATCTGCAGCTCTAGTAATCGCAGCGATATAAAATATATAGCAGTTATTATGTCCAATCATAAGCTTTTATACACAAAAAGTTTTATCAAAATTAGTACAGTAGTTTTTGCGCGATGCTCGAACAAACCAGCAAAATATCCAAAAATGGGTGATATGGAGTTAGGAACACCATATCTAAACCATTTTTTTTGTAAATGCACAGACACAGTTTAATAATAGTACCTATAAATTTAGCAAATACAAATTTTTTTTTTATCCATTTGTTGTTTTTCCATAATAACGTTATTACAATTTGTTTTAAATGAGCACAACATTTGAATCGAATAAATAGGGTGATCGGTTAATGTGTCCAATATATTCTTTTATTTCGGTGGCATTTTTTAATTTTTTATATTCAAATGTACAACGTGTTACACTGCGTTGTAGTTGACCAGATTATGTTTGAAAAACGTTTAAATTTGAATTCCTCTCCTGCTCCTACTCAATACGTAGGGGAGATTTGGGCAAGAAAAACTAAAGCTCTGCATTATTTTTTTGGCCTAATTTTACGATTTCCACACGTTTCGCCTAACAATCTTAGCTCAACCGGTACAAATAAAACTTATCGAATCCGCAGTAAGTTATTGAAAATTATAAGCGCAGGATATGGTTAATTAACTGAAACACGTATGGTTGGTTCTTTGTATATTCTATTTTGTATTGTCGATCAGAACAGTATGAATATTTACAAGAGACTAAAATTACTTTTATTATTTTGAAATACCCTTCCTCACTAAATTAGAGGGCCGATAAATATGGAGACCAGATGTTTATTGATTTCAATCTCTGGGGTAGTCTCCCTTACCTAACGGTTTATTTTATTACGCCGCTTTAGTAAGTATCAAGAGTTTTATTTTTGAATCATAAACATTATTTATTTTTCAACATAAGTTGCCTGCATAAGAAGCAATAAAAAAAAAGATCGGATAAAAGAAAATCGTCGTAATCCGTTAAATAGAGGTCGTCTGGCTGCCCTTTTAATCACGAATTGAATCGTGTTCGGTACAAAACACAAGAGAAGGAAGTAATTGAAAGTAAAGCGAATGCGGCTAGTAAATAGGTGACTCGGTAGAGTTTTAGAGTTCACTGGCACCATCATCAGGGTTAATAAGGGCATATACCGTCTGTAGGGCGGCCGGGGGGAGAGGTGGATATTAAAACGGCGGACAGTATAGGGTGGGGTTATCGGACGGACAGTGTTGCCGATCGCATAAACGGCGCTAGATTAAATTCGAAAGAATGACATCGGCATTTTTAAAACCCCGTATTTTGTGATTTTTAGTTGTTTATAAAGAGGTAGGTATATCTGTACGCCGTCATCTGTGAGAGTAGGTGTTAAAGTTCTCCAACTAAAAATTAACGATAATCTATACATACAGTGTGGAACAGCCAAATGGAATAAATTCGATAACGAATAAATGAGAGCGTGTGGGGAAAAACGCTTGGACACGTCGATTTGTATTTTTAGATGCGCATTTTTTTACAAAAAAAAATAATTATATAGGATGTGTCATGTGACAGTGGCCGATACCAACTTTCTTATTTTAAATACAACCCCCTGTATATTATTTATTTTTTGGATTCTTCAGAAAATTCTAGACATAATTTATGTACAATGTCCCATGCCTATCTTTAACTGTTTCGGAAATATTAAGTGTTTTTAGATGTATTACAAAAATTAACATTAAAAAAAGAAAATTATTTTATTTCACAAATTCGCTGTAAGCCTCACTGTTCAACATTAGCCACACATCAATTTTTCGAATATTAAAGGGAAGTAAAATGCATCCCTATAAAATGATGCCAGTTCAGGAGCTCATGGAAGACGATTTCGACAGGAGATCGTATTTTTGTGAACAAATGATGGAAATGTTAGATAACAATGTGATCCAATTAGAAGATGTTTTGTTTTCTGATGAATGCACATTTAAACTTCACGGTCATGTTAATCGTCAAAATTGCCGCTATAATAATAATGAGAATCCTCACTGGATGAGAGAGGAACATACGCAATATCCTGAAAAAGTTAATGTTTGGGCAGGAATTGTTGGAAATCATATCGTAGGTCCGTTTTTCATGGATGGCAACTTGAATGGAGATAAATATTTAGAACTGCTCCAAAATAATGTCGCGCCAACTTTGACAAACTTATATCCTGATCCAGCAAACCCACAAGTTCCTGCCAATATACTATGGTTTCAGCAAGATGGAGCACCGTCCCATTCCCAAATCAATGTCCGGCAGTACCTAAACCAAAATTTTCCAAATTGGTGGATAGGGAGGCGCGGATCGATAGAATGGCCAGCACGATCTCCTGATCTGACGCCATTAGACTTCTTTTTGTAGGGATATGTCAAAAGTATTGTATACAAAACTAAACCACCCAACTTACATGACTTAAAAAGACGAATCACGCTTGCGATTAGATCAGTCACGCCTGAGATGTTGAGTAACGTTAGAAGACATTTCTATACCAGATTAGCATGTTGCCAAGACGTTCGCGGCGAACATTTTGAACATCTCTTACATTGAAATTAATGTTTTTTGTTTTTTTTACATTATTTGTGAAATAAAATAATTTTCTTTTTTTAATGTTAATTTTTGTAATACATCTAAAAACACTTAATAAATCCGAAACAGTTAAAGATAGGCATGGGACATTGTACATAAATTATGTCTAGAATTTTCTGAAGAATCCAAAAAATAAATAATATACAGGGGGTTGTATTTAAAATAAGAAAGTTGGTATTGGCCACTGTCACTTGACACACCCTATAAAATTATTTTTTTTTGAAAAAAATGCGTATCTAAAAATACAAATCGACGTGTCCAAGCGTTTTTCCCAACACGCTCTCATTTATTCGTTATCGAATTTATTCCATTTGGCTGTTCCACACTGTATAAAATGCTTTGCCCGGAATGAATGACTGACGGATCAACGCACAGCCTAAACCGCTGATCGTAGAGACCTGAAACTTAAAGGGTGTGTTCTTTGTATGACGTAGGCATCCGATAAGAAAGGATTTTTAGGAAATTCTGCTCCTAAGGGGGTGAAAAACGGGGGCAAAGTTTGTATGGGACAACGTGATTCATTGGTTTAATCTTCTTCAAATTTTGCATAAACATTCTTTCACAGAATTGATGGAAGACGTGTTTCGTATTTTATTAAAACTCATTGCTCAATAGGTTTAAAAAGGGGTAGAAAGTTATTTTGGGGGTGATTTGCATCGAAGGTTTTAAACTCACATAATTGCAATTACTCTTTAAAATTGGAATGTCAAATATAAAAGAATAATTTTGGCCTTCAGTGACAAAACTGAGCCTTACCAAAAATATGAGAGTCCATCTTAGGGGAGATGTTACTGCCGGACAGTTCTCAGACCTGTAGCTTAAAATAGGAAATTGTGATTTCCTGGAACTGGATAATAATATAATTCTCCCTACAGAGTTAGGTACAATTGTTTCCACTGTAGAAGAGCTTATAGCTAAAATTTACCCAAACATTAATAATATTCACGATAAACCTACAGAATGGTTTTGCGAGCGTGCCATCCTGACATCAAAAAACGAACAAGCCTCAGTCATAAATGAAATACTTTTGAGATCATTCGAGGAGGTAGAATATCAATATAAATCCGTCGATTCAGTGATAAACACCGATGATGCCATTCATTATCCAGTCGAGTTCCTGAATACACTGAAGCCTTCCGGTCTCCCAACTCACATATCAAAATTAAGAGTTGGCGCGCCAATTATGTTGCTACGCTATATAAATCCACCAAAATTATGCAATGGCACTAGATTGCAAGTGAAAACATTGCATCGCAATGTAATCCGGGCAACTATACTGACAGGTGGTTCTCGAGGAGAGTCGGTATTTATTCCTAGGATTCCCCTAACACCATCAAATTACCGCTTCGAATTCAAGAGAGTGCAGTTTTCTATCAAAATCTGTTTCGCCATAAACATAAACAAAGCTTAAGGTCAATCTCTTAAGGTAGCGGGAGTAGACTTGAGAGAAAGCTGCTTCTCCCACGGCCAGTTGTATATGGCATGCCCCAGAGTAAGCGCACAGAGTAGCCTGGTGATTCTAGCACCCGAAGGAAAAACATAAAATATTATTTGCAAATAAATACTGCGGTAGTGTAGTATTTCGATTTCGTTGTAATAAGATAATACCCCCGTGTCACTTTCACCAGATTAAAGGCCGAGCTTCATGTACATAAAATATAACAAAATTTTATTTTATTTTCACGTTTATTTAACCTTTAAATCCCTACACTATAATAAAGATTGTTATATATTTTATAAGTATTTAAACATTTTAACATAATAATTTATGTTATAAAAAATTAATAAGTAAAAATTCAATTAAAAATCTTATTAGAACCATTTTCGACTTCTACGCTGACGAAGTCACGGGCAAAAGCTAGTACTTCATAAAATTTTACTTTCTTTACGTCTAGATCCTATAACTAACTCTTCATTCAGTCCAAAGAAGCGGCCCAATTAAAAAATGACCTATGATACCGATTTAAAAGTTGACTTTGAAGAATAGATAAGGTTTGTCGAAAATTCAAGCGACTCGACACCGTCGCCATGTAGGTTCCTGACCTCCAATAGCCCCGCCCCACTTGGCTTGCATTCCACTTGCATCAACTACAGCTCACACTCGCTATGACCCCGGGAAAGGGGTTGCTACTCTCGGCGGGTGAAATTGGGGGGTACATACCCCAGCCCATCGTGTCTGGCTCTCGATTGTGAATTGCGGACGGCATTGGCAGAGATAAATAACATTAACCGAGCCGAAATGTCATTGGTATCAAATCAAATCATCTTTGAATGAAATAATAATAAAAATCTAAAACGTTTCGAATTGATTTAATTCACCCGCGACTATGAAAATTGACAACTGACATCACTGACGATAATTAAATAGTCCTGGTTTCTAGGGAAAGTACTGGTTTAACACTTACCTTAAAACGTCATCTGGGCAATGACAGTGTTACATTTATAAGACAAACTAAGGTTAGATAGAGGGCGTACCAATACGAACATTAATTAATTTTGTTTGCAGAGTTTTTATTAAGACTGCTGTGCATCATTTTTTGTATTAACACAAAGGTGTTTTGCAATAATGTTTTGTTTATTTATTAATTTTACGGTTTGAGTCAATTGCTATTAGTGTGTTAACTTTGATAATTACGTGTTAATGTTGTTTAAAAATATCCATTTATTATTCACGTAGGTATATTGCCGTAAAAATTATCCTTCAAGGTGAACAAATCCCATTGAAATCTCCATTAATTAAACCAGATAGTTACCTAAAGATCTGGAAAGGTGCACCAATTTGCACCAGAATTTGCTTAAATTTATAGTTTGTAAACTGTTAGTTTAAAAATGTCATACAAAGCACCCAATGCTTTTATAACAGTGACATCGATTTTCTCGTCAGTAATTTTATTCTTGTTAAGAATTATTTTTTACTTTTTAGTTTGATTAACTCTAGAAGCATGTTGTAACGTGCCTATTTTTTCCCCTTCTACAGTTCCATTATAATTGGGTCTCTGATAGTTTTGTATTCCTCAGGTACTCGTAAATAGTGTCGCGTGCCGACATATATCATATATCATTCGTTGTAAATAGTGTTGCATACCTTATTGTGATAGGATTCGATTGTTAATGGCTGTGGCATTTTTTGTTGATCGCTGGAGATTGAGTGGGGGTTTTCGTTATTAGATTTTGCTTTGGTTTTTGGCCTCGATTGTTGTGTGTTGTCGGTTATATTATTGTTTGGTTTGCATTTCTGTGTGGATGGGGCTGGCTATCAACACGGACGAGCGCAATTCTTGATGTAGAGCATGGACTTGCGAATATTGTTGGTTGACGTCGGTTCCGTGTCATTTCTTGATATCCGGCTTGGGAAGTAGTGGCAGTCGTTTGGTGAGAGTCTTGGGAGTGGTGTGGTGAGAGTTTTTGGGACGGTGTGATATTAACAAGTGTGCGGAGCCTCTACGGTTTACTTTCATATCTGGCTGTATTTGGGACATCTTAATTGGATTTTGAAGTAAAACCATTTAATTTTTAACTTGACCATTCTATCTTACCTTCGTTGTTGATATTTTGGATTTTGGTGTCGAGTTAAAATAACCGCATGCGGGATTTATTTGAGGGAAGCCATTGTTAATTAGCAGGTGCCGTTCCATAACCAAACCGGCCACAGGAGTAGTGCATACGTATCATCCATATCGACGATAAATTGCAGTGTTATAAAGACTTGCATGGTGTTTTTAGCAGGAACTCCGTATTAAGGTGTTCAAGATTAAAGTTATTCTTTTTTTTTATATTTGATCTACAATATACGTTTACCCAAAGGTTACAAGTGATTTATTTTTAAATATTTAACGACGTGACTTATTTTTGACACCACGATTAAGTTTTGTTTTAGTTTATTAATATAGTACATTGTTGGAAACTATTTATTGCATTAGATAATATGCCAAAACTGAGTACTTTGATTTATTGTTAGCTGTTGATTTTGATTATATTTGTTATAAGTTTATTATTGAACTGAGTACTTTGATTTATTGTTGGCTGTTAATTTTGACTATATTTGTTATAATGTTATTATTGAACTGAGTACTTCGATTTATTGTTGGCTGTTGGTTTTGACTATATTTGTTATAATGTTATTATTGAACTGAGTACTTTGATTTATTGTTGGCTGTTGATTTTGACTATATTTGTTATAATGTTGCTATTGAGCTGTGTACTTTGATTTATTGTAGGAGTAAAGTATCCAATATATTTTTGCTATAATTTTATTTATTTGGTTCACCATAATCTTAGTTGTTTATCGTGTGGCTCCAATAGTGCCTATAAGACCTAGGGGTTTCCGGCTAAACCGTCTAAGTCGGTGGCGCGGCTCACTTTTATTTTCTTTTTATCTTCTACCTACTACGGCTGAGCTCGGGCATAATTTGCCAGTAGAGAGACCGCTGGCAGAGTACTCTATAGAGAACGAAAAGGACGTGGCAATGTTTTTGGTTTTTTTAAACTATAATTTATTTTCTCTGTATATTATTTAATTACTTTTGATATCCTTCCATATTATTTAAACATTATTGAAACTTCACCAAGAGACATTTCAATAAACCCTTTAATTAATGCAGGATTAATTATTTAAGTTCTGGTTATTTTTAAATATTACGGAAAACTACACAGGAAAATAGTATATTTTGCAACGATCATGTATTAATAGCCATTAAATGATCATTGCATATACTATTTTTTCTACTACCAATAAGTAATAAAATAGCAAAATAGCATAAACAAGAATTCACTTCATATTCTAACAGATTCCAAAATTTTTACAAAAATGAAAACACATTATTAATGTCAATCTTTTTTGTAGACATATAAATTATTAATGGTGCAATATGACAGTAAAGCATGTAATCTTGCGTATTTTGAAATGTTAGTTTAATGATTTATATTCCGCATCAATTTTAATATCAAATTAGTGTTGTTCATAAAGTTGTAGATTTGAGTTTATTTGCAAGTTCTTCAAAATAGTAATCGTGAGTGCTCAAGTACAATCAGAGGAAGCAGTTTACAAATGTGAAGTATATTCAGCCGAATATTTGTTATTTTAGAGACTAGCCGCCCGCCAAGCTACTTCTGTTGCACTGTCCGTGTTTCTATAGGCCAAAAATTCGTTTTATAATGAAAAGTACGTGTTTTTATTGGCCGAAATCTATTTCGAAATGTAAATCCTTGTTAAAATGGACAATATTTATAAATAGGTAGCTGATATTTAATTCGCGTATTATAATGGAGTAGAAAAACACTCGTTTGCAAACACTGGATACACATTTAAAGAAATTCATCTTTTAAAAAATATTTGCAATCACGCAAAAAAAGTTTACAAGGCTAATATCTAGATAATAAGCTGGCCAGTCGAAAAATTTGTCTAAACATTAAATGTTTTGAGTTAAAAAAAATATAATATAATATTTAAATAGAATTATAAAAGAATGTTTGATTAGATTTAAGAAAGAGATGTCCACACAAACGCCTCATTTGATAGTAGATGTTTTTAACTTTTATTTATACAATTTTTCTTTATACCGAAACTGATCTCGTGGTAGACCACGTATTGATCATAAAAAGAGACAAACACTTCATCTACTACTGCCACATGCAACTCGAAGACCTTGTCGAAGAAATTAACTTCAAATAAAGAATAAATACGTGCGCAAATAAATAAAAAAAAATCGAAATTGATCTTTTAAATCTCAGAATCTCATTCGCATTGCCACGTGTGAAGTCAGAAAAATTGTCGAGGTATTTTCAGGATGGGTATGAAGAAGAATGAGAACAAAACTCGCAAACTGACCTTGCTCAGTCTGAGAACCTTGATTATAATCAGTCTTTGTTTCGTTCTTTATTTTACTTTTTTCAGATGTAAGATTGTCAATTCGTTTTACTTTTAGAGAGTGAAAGTCTCTTCCACGGTATTTTCCTAAGTTAAACAACACAATACATATAAATATGTATTAATTTGCAAATTTGGAGAATTAAAAATAAAAAAAGGGAAAAAATTTATCCGGAACATTGTATTTCTTAATAAAAAATCTCAAGTTTCTAAAGATCGCATGTGGCTTCGTGGGGTATTTGATTTCTTTAAAATAAATTCCAATAAACAATGGGATTTTATTTGCAGGTCATTGTTTAAGTGAATCTCCCCGGTTGCTACGTAGCAAACTGATGACAAAACAGGGTAATGCAAAATGCGATGGAACGATGCTTAACATTAGTCTTAGGGACGAAGAAATCCGACAAAGAACCAAAGTCGTAGATATAGCGATACGTGTCGCTGAATTGAAGTGGCAATGGGTGGGTCACGTGGCTCGACAAGATCAATTAAAATGGACGTCTAAACTAACACACTGGCGACCAAG
This sequence comes from Agelastica alni, assembly GCA_950111635.1. Lineage (NCBI taxonomy): Eukaryota > Metazoa > Arthropoda > Insecta > Coleoptera > Chrysomelidae > Agelastica > Agelastica alni. Next base: position 51,358,413 of record OX467709.1, read on the forward strand.
AGAGACAAAGCGTAGCGTGGGAAGACCACAAAGAAGATGGCTTGATGACATCAAACAACAAGCAAGAAATAGGTAGTTTCAGACAGAACAGCATGGAGAAATATGAAAGAGGCCTACGTCCAGGAGTGGACAATAGAAAATGCCTGTAAAAGAAAAAGAAGAAGAAGATTCCAAATTATATGCACAAATTCTAGAGCTATTTTTTATACTTTGTTATTTTCTTATAAATGTCTGCTGCATCAATAGGCAAAATAAGAAAACAATGGGATAAAAATAATATACTTTAGCCATTTCTGCAATCAGGAAGAAGAAAATGGGATACTTAAAGGCTTCTGACATTTTTAAAGTTCCAAGGAACACTTTATTTAGATTGGCGATTGAAGAAGCACCTCTTGAAAATATAATCAACAAAAAACTAGATCAAAAACTAATATTAGATTATAATACACAGAAAGAGTTAGTAGAGTATTGCATTGACATGGCTATTGCATGTATGGCTTAACCAAAAGTGACCTGCGTCATGTAGCGTATCAGCTACCAGCAAAGAATGGTATCTGGAGTAAGTTAAAATAGGGTTTTGCGGTTATAGATATTGGCTTTAAAAATTCTTGAAACATAATCATATATTTTATCAATAAGTCAACAGACAGGAACCTTTCGAGCAAGTGTTAATGGATTAACTTTGTTACCACAAAGAGTGTTATAAAGAAAATACTATGATTATTACTCTTAGAATAAATGAGGTTTTTGTTACAAGATAATTTTATTTAGTATTTCATATTACCTTTACTTCCTCTATACTACAATATTTAGCAATTAACCACCATGGAGTTATTGTATGTTGTCCTCAAATTCTAAATAATTGCTTGTTTTTTGATTCATTTTGTTGTTTTTTCCTCAAAAGTAACCAATCTACGTTTTCCCCACAGTATATGTATTAATCGTTTCTGTGAAATTGAAATGTTAATCACATTCGATCAATAGCACAATTCTATATCTCCCTTTAAACATTTCCTCTTAGAAATTTTAGAAATGGACCGTAGGGTAAAATATCAAACAACTTACATTCAAATTAATCTGGACCCTCATTTTCGTTTAGGGGGACCGGCTGCTTTTTTGCGAAGGGTCCATCCTCGGTAAACCTAAAACGCAGAGACTTTGGGAAGTTGGATGGAGGCCCTTGAGCAATTATAAGGTTACGCGTTGAAATTTGCTTATTAATTGTAGCGTGTTGACTCATTTGAATTTTGACTGAAATATTATCATTTGGTTAAAAAATAATTGCATTTTTTCTAATTAAAAAAAAAATTATTATTCAGCAAAAGAAAATATACTTGAACTGAAGTTACCAAATGTTCTCAGTGTTTAGAAATTAATATAAACAAAACTGAGATAACCTAACTAAATAATTAAAATTACTTTAAAAATTAGCCTATTAAGTTATTTAATTTGTTCTAATCTACATCTATATTTATATATATATATATATATATATATATATATATATATATATATATATATATATATATATATATATATATATATGTGAGGATTATAAGTGCTGTATGTACCTACATATTTTTAATACATAGGTATAAGTGGGTCGATTTTAAATCAGAAAACAAAATACTCCTCTGGCTATATGCCAACGCCAGGCATTGAATTACATATGATATATAACCGTGTATACTACACCATCACAAGAAGATACAAGAAGATACAAATGCTTGTTAAATAAGAGAAAGGGTTATTGAATTTATTTGCACGAAGAAACCAAATGTATTCTAGTTTCGGAGTGTTTGCTCCTCATCAGTACAGGGCAGGTTTTCTCGAACAAATACATTCAATCCAAGACTCCTATTAAGTACACATGAAGGATGACGCAAAAGCGTTAGTGGCGACATCTGTACTTTGCGTGGTCCTTCATGTGTCGCGAGTGATTTGTTAAAATATAAGCCTACGAAAGAGATAAGAGGGGGTTGAAATATAAAAACTAATAAAAACGCAGATATTAATGTAAAATTCATATTTTTCGGGGTTCTGAGTTTGATAGTGATATTCCCAAAGGTGAAAGGGTGTTGAAAACTATTAAAAACGCCGATATTAGTGTCAAGTTCATAATTTTTGGGGTCGCTGAGTTTAATAGTGACATTCCCAATTTTATTAGCATCTATACGAAAGAGGTGAGAAGCGATAAAATATAAAAACCATGAAAAACGGCTAATATTAGTGTCGAATTAATAGTTTTTGGGGTTGCTGACTTTGATAGTAACATTATGTTAGCACCCATACAAAAGGGGTGGAAAGGGGATGAAATATAAAAACTACTAAATAAGCCGATTTAGTGTCGAATTCATAGTTTTCGGGGTCGCTAAGTATGCTAGTGATATTCCCAAAGCAGGCAAGCTAACGTTCGGGCAGGACAGCGGCTGCCGGGTTCTGCTAGTTAACAATAATTGCAGCGGTTTAGGAAGTTTTCGAAATTTTGGCGGGAGCGCGAACCACCGAGCCTTAAAGAAAATGTTGCGAAAAGTGCGTGATTATCGATTTCTTCCTTGCAACACGGTGCGTGACCTTGAATTCCCTGCGATCCCTTTTGTAGAAAACAGAAACCGGGAAAGGCCCCTTCCCGAGACGGCTTGGAAATGGTTAGTAGAATTTTCAAGGGTAAGAAACATTTGTCGAATATATTTTCCTGGTGTATGTTAATCGTTTTTTACTATTCGCTTTGAGGACCATTAGAAAGTTTATCGTAAAAAACAAGTTCAAGAAGAACAATTGGCCTGCTCCAACATTTCGTCAAAAAAAAACCAGTGTATCTTGGATGATCTGCGCTAGAAGCATCGGTGAGGCGGGTGCATGAAATCGTCAAAACGATGACAGCAAAATAAAACAGACCGTATACGATCAACTGGCCTAATAGACTTAACCTTGATTTCACTTTCCGACTGATTAAAAATAGCTCTCTCACATCCACGCATTTGTGGCTTGAGCGCGCGTTGTCTATCTGTGTTAATAAACCAAACAGGGATGAGCTATCACAAAAAAAATTCGTGTCAACGAACTTGGGCGGGGGCCACGTGGTAATCGAAAAACAAAAATAACTTGGGAGTTAATTTTTATGTATACCTACTGTATTTTATTTAGAACTCCAAACGATATGGTAATTCATTTTTTTTCTGCGACCATATGGATGTTTAAGATTTTAACTGGAGTGAGGAATAACAACACACACACATTAATAGGTTACTAGAATGTGTGATACGAGGGTTGCATAAAAACTTAAGATGTGACGCTAAAACTTATTTTCTGTAAAACTAATTAACGCAACCATATAAAATTATCCAAAATAATAATTTATCTTTTTCTTGTGCCCGTTTTTGAAGTTCATCGAGTATTTAAATAGTAGGTTATGCATATTTTATCTCGTTGTGTAGGAAATTATTGTAGAAAGCCAGGGCAAGGGCGAAAACGATGCACTAACGTCCGAGATGAACATTTTATAAGACAATACGAATTAAGAAACAGGACTGTCACTAGTTCTGTGATCAGGAGACTAGCCACTGCACCCTTGCTTACGTTTTACTCGAAATCATCAAAATTGGTCTGTAAATAATTGGAAAAAAGCTTTATTTACAGATGAAAATATGGTAAGCCTAAAACATTGCCACGTCTTTTTCGTTCTCTATTGAGTACTCTGCCAGCGGTCTCTCTACTGGCAAATTATGCCCGAGCTCAGCCGTAGTAGGTAGAAGATAAAAAGAAAATAAAAGTGAGCCGCGCTACCGACTTACACGGTTCAAGCCGGAAACCCCTAGGTCTTATAGGCACTATTAGAGCTACACGATAAACAACTAAGATTATGGTGAACCAAATAAATAAAATTATAGCAAAAATATATTGGATACTTTACTCCTACAATAAATCAAAATACACAGCTCAATAACAAAATTATAACAAATATAGCCAAAATTAACAGCCAACAATAAATCCAGGCACACAGTTCAATAATAAACTTATAACAAATATAATCAAAATCAACAGCTAACAATAAATCGAAAATCGAAAAAAAACGTATACAAGTCAACTTTTTAATAATACTTAATCAAACGTTCACATACGGCTGCTAATTTACTCACGTTTTTTTATTACCATTTACATAAAGATTTACACTGTTAAAACAATCGAGCTTATTTAAAAATATTTCTTTTTTACAATGGCTGTCCTTCAAAATAGCAATATTGTAGGATATTTACAAATAAGTATGAAGAAAACATTTTTACTTGGACACAAAGAACTATTGAGAATATTACTTTAATCAAAGTTCAGCCTTGGCATATTATCCAATGCAATAAATAGTTTTCAACAGTGTACCATATTAATAAATTAAAACAAAAATTAATCGTGGTGTCAAAAACAAATCACGTCGTTTAAATATTCTATAATAAATCACTTGTAACCTTTGGGTATACGAATTCACTACTCCTGTGGCCGGTTTGATTATGGAACTGCACCTGCTACTTAACAATGGCTTTCCTTCATTAAATCCCGCATGCGGATATTTTAACTCGACACCAAAATCCAAAATATCAACAACAAAGGTAAGATAGAATGGTCAAGTTAAAAATTAAATGGTTTTTCTTCAAAATCCAATTAAGATGGCCCGAATACAGCCAGATATGAAAGAAAAAACCGTAGAGGTTCTGCTTACGTGTTAATATAAAATCGTTCCAAAAAACTCTCACCACCACCCGACTCCCAAGACTGACACCAAACCACTGACTCCCAGGCCGGATATCAAAAAATGACACGGAATACGCGTCAACCAACAATCTTCGCAAATCTATGTTCCAAACTCATAATCGCACTCGTCCGTGTTGATAGCCAGCCCATCCACACAAAAATGCAAACCAAACAATAATATAGCTGACAACACACAACAATCGAGGCCAAAAATCAAAGCAAAATCTAATAACAAAAACCCCCACTCCATCTCCATCGATTAACAAAAATGTCACAGCCATTAATAATCGAATCCTATCACTACAAGGTATGCAACACTATTTACAACGAATGATATATTTAAGTTACAACAAAATACGGTATGCAACCCTATTTACGATTACCTGAGGAATACAAAACTATCAGGGACCCAATTAATAATGGAACTGTAGAAGGGAAAAAATAGGCACGTGACAACAACCGGATGATCGTAAACGAGTCCGGCGAAAACCAGAAGAAAGGTTTGCTACTTGCAATATCTCTGTAAGAATTCCATTCGACGGTGGCTCTTTTATGTTCTGGGGTGGTTCCTGTTTATGCAAAACAATGCTCGATCTCGCATTGCTGAAAAGGCACTCGATTATCTTAATCAAGTTGGGATACCAGTTATGCAGTGGCCACCGAAAAGCCTGGATCTGGATCCGATCGAGCATTTATGGGATCACCCCAAGAAAAATGTTAAACGTCAAATACCTGCACCTAGAAACCTGAGGAAACTTAAAAATGTAGCATGGAAACGAACCCCTCAAGATTTCATCTAAAATTTAATTGGAAGCAAGCTTAGACGCATAAATCCGCTGTGATCCGCAGTAGAGAAGCCAGTTAGTGAGCTACTAGTGTCGCACTTACACCATTAATATTGCTACTATGTGTACTATTTCAACTTTAATTTATTTTTTTCAACATTACAATTTTCTTATTAATTCCAACCTTATAGAGAAATATTGAAGCTAATTCACTTTTAAAGTATTCGAATACGTTTTTTCCTACTTTAAATGTAACCAATGTCCATAAAAAATTATTAAAATTAATTCATTATTGCAATTTGTATGATTAAATATGTTGCTGTGTTAATTTTGTCCAGGAGTTTACTTAACTAGAGATAAATTTCTAAATAAAAGTACGTGACTAAAAGGCCCCACTTTATTACCAAAGAAGCAAATATCAAATCCAGATTCAAACCGTGTTGGTTACCACACAACCACACCTTTACTACTTTTACATTATTACATATTCCCATAAAAACATTCGTGTTTTGTTGACGTTTCATCCGACTATGACCAAATTAACCACTTCTCATCCCTTTTAATGGTAATTTTTCTAAGACCTATGTTTGCCTGAAATATAACGATTTGGTATTCAAATAACTATTGCTACAAAATATTATGCGCAAATAATTTATGAGATAAAATTAACGAGTGATATGCTAATGAAATGTTTAATTTTTTTAATAATGTGTTTAAAAATGAAAAAATAATTGGGGAAGGTCAAGCGCACTGACTATTACGAGATAAAAAATTCACAGTCTGAAAACAATAAACTCTACATTTAATGCGATATTGACAAGTTCCTGATGCAAAAACGTTTGAAAAAATAATAATAATAAACGACTATATAAATAGCGGTATTACCTAAATAGCGCGCAGCATTGATTTTATCTAAATAACTAATGTGAATTTTATAATGAAATTATACGAGGTCTGACAACAAAGTACGATACGATAAAGCTACTTTCTTTTCAAGGGGTCCTAGGGGTCATGGAAAATCTCCTAGACTTTGGGCTTACAACACTGTGCGCACCTAATTAACCGGCAACAAAAATTGACACTGAAAACATCGCTCTAATCATCTATGCCATGGGTTAAGTGCTAATCTTCTTCTTCAGCCCACTGCAGGACATAAGCCTCTTCTAATCTCTTCCATGCGTTTCTGTCTTGAGCTGTTTGCTGCCAATAGGTGCCCGCTGTTCTCTTCACATCATCTAGCCATCTTTTTGGAGGTCTACCTATGCTTCTTTTTGTTTCTCCGGGTCTCCACTGAATTAACTTTTTTGTCCATCTGCTGTCGTTTTGTCTAGCCACATGTCCAGCCCATTGCCACTTAAGGTGTGCGACACGCTCTATGATATCGGTGACTTTGGTTCTTTGTCGAATGGTCTCATTACGTACTCTGTCCCTCAGACTTATCCCAAGCATTCTTCGTTCTATTGCTCGTTGCGCCGTTCCAAGTCTTTTTACGCTTTTTTCAGTTAATGTGGCGGTTTCTAGACCGTAAGTTGAGACTGGCAGTATGCAAGTTTCATATACCTTCCTTTTCAAGCTTATGGGCATATTGGCATCTTTAAATATATATTGGAGCTTTCCAAAAGCCGACCATGTCAAAGCTACTCTTCTGCCAATCTCCGCCGTTTGATTTTCCTTTCCAAGCTTTACTGCATGTAAAGTGCTAATAGTCCAGGCAAATTAATTCACATTTGCAAAATTGATATTGCAATTACAATATGTGTTGAAGTACAATGCACTCCTGTGATATACTCCATTTTTTTAGTCAAGTTAAGTTTTTTTATTGTAGATTGTACGGGCGGTCGTGAAGGCTATGCAGACTCAGGACTGTACCCTGTATCGGTACCATTTTTTCATTTTGAAAACTCATCCAATGCTTATTAAAAACTGAAAACAATATTTTGTACAGCACTAAATACATTTCTACTGTAAGCATTTGAAATAAATAAATAATAAAGACGTATCATTTAATCAAATAAAACCCAAAACCCAGAGCTATGCCTATTTGTCTGCCTAAATGCTGGTTGCTGAAATTTAATATTTATGCGCGCAAAACTATTTCAGGTATAAAAATAAACTGGTTTTATTTTCCCCATTGAGCTTAGAGGATTTTAAGGACAGTTGTGGAAATTTCAGGTTCGCCAACAATGTTTTCTTGACATAACCAACAAATAAATTAAATAATCCACAGTAGTTTTTTTATAATTATTATCCTGATACCTGTACCTGTACCTCTGAAATTACTACCTGAAACAATAATTAAATAGTGTTGTAGATTTGTAGATTGTAGAGGGGTGGTCGTGAAGAGCTCTCAAGCACCTCGACCTGTCAGACCTTCTGTGCATAACCATAACCATCTATTCGAGGTCCGGGATTCCGAGACTTCGTACAAAGTTTATCAATTTCCTGGGAGTTAAACCTCTGATATGAGAGGGCTTTAAAATGGTCCCTTCCAGAAACTTGAGCCTCTTGCAGAAAAGCGTTGGGGATTCGCAAAGCAAATATTCTGCAGCTTCAGCGAAGTACTCGCAGTAGCGGCAACTATCACTCTCTGTTTTGCCCATCTTTTTCAGGTGATACCTCAGAGGGCAGTGTCCAGTGAGGAGTCCCGTCACCATTTTCAAGTCTTTCTTGTCCAACTCAACAAGCGTTTAGCTTTCCTTGGCGAAAGGCTTACTAGCCTTTTCGCTTATCTTTGTCCTGGCACTTTATGCCAATGAGATTTCATTTCATCTGTTTCCCAGCTTCGAACCTTTTCTTTCAAGTGGGCTTTCGAGAGTCCACAGAATGGTTCTGTGCCGGAAAATTGTGTATTTGCCATTTCCTTGGCAAGGCAGTCTGCTTCCTCGTTGCCTTTAACTCCCTTGTGACCTGGAACCCACATCAGAGTAACCTGATTGTTTGTTGTCAGTTGTCTTAGGGATTGTTTACAGTCCCAAGTCAGCTTAGACTCACAAGTGTATGACTTCAGAGTTTTTAGTGCTGCTTGGCTATCTGATTAAATATAGATTTCTGCCCTTCGGGTGTTCCTTTTAAGGCACCTCTGGGCACATATCTCTATGGCATGTAATTCTGCTTGAAAGATGGTAGGGGTGTTACCAAGGGGTTTTGGGAGCCTAATATTCGGCCCTGTAACGCCCAATCTAACCCTTTCATCAATCTTTGGTCCATTAGTGTACCACACTAAAGCATCCCTTCCTAGTTTTTTTTTTAACTTTTACTAGGAATTTTAATCGACACGTTGCTCAATTTTTTTATTGGGCATTATTCGCTGCGACGCTTGTAAAGGGACCCTTTCATATTATTTTTCTTCTTCTTTCAGTGCCTGTCCGTTACCGGACGTTGGCGATCATTCTGGCAATAATTATTTTATCAACTGCGACCCTAAATAGACCCGTAGTGGAGGTTGCAAACCAAGTTCTCAGGTTTTTAAGCCATGAGATCCTTCTTCTGCCTGGTCCCCTCTTTCCAAGCACCTAACCCTGTAGGATAAGCTGCAACAGACCGTATCTTTCGCTGTTTCTCATGATGTGTCCTAAGTATTCCAATTTCCGACTTTTGACTGTACTCATGATCTCTATTTTCTTGTTTTAATTGTCAAGTACTCTTTTGTTTGTAACATAGGCTGTCCAAGGGATTCTTAGTACACGTCGATACAGCCGCATCTAAAATGCGTCCAACCTTTTACTGGCTGCATCTGTTACAGTCAATGACTCAACTCCATATAGGAGCACAGGAAACACATAGCATCGGAGAAGTCGTATTTTAATTATTAAGTTTAGAAAGTGATATTTAAACAATTTCGACATTTTAAGGAATGCAGCACGAGCCCTCTCTATTCCACAACGTATTTCGAGAGAATGATCCCAACTCTCGTTGATTGTAGTTCTCAAATATGTTGTAGTCTCTACCTTTTCAATAACTGTATTATTTATAATAAGCCTTCTGGGTGGTGGTGGATTTTTGCTTATCACTATGTATTTGGTTTTATTCATATTTATATCTATTCCATATTCCTGACTGTGCATTGAAAGCTGGCTCATCATATTTTGTAGGTCCTCTAGTTTGTCGGCGAATATTACTGTATCATCCGCGAATCGGATGTTGTTGATTCGTTTACCATTTATAAGAATTCCTGCTGATGAATCACACAGCGCATTATTAAATATTTCTTCTGAATATATGTTAAATAAAAGTGGTGACAACACACACCCTTGTCGCACGCCCCGTTGAATTTTTATTTCATCAGTCATCTGACTTGACCGGCTTATTATTACTACACCTAAAACGGTATAAGTAAATTGGGCACTGGACATTTTTACCATATATGTAAACTTTTCACATACATTTTGACTTTTTTTATATATTTATGACCGAGTCGGGACAATGAAGTGCAACAGTGGATCCACCTTGCACATGTTCCTCCTGGTACAAACGAAGAAAGGTATTCTACACCGTTGTTAAACGTTTATGGTGCCTTTTCATTGTATACAATTTCAAAATGTTCGGGTATCTTAGTGATACATTCTGCCAAAATCTTGAGCTCTTCTTAGCATTTTAAAATGACTTTGGATCATTATCTTTGGATTTATATTCTCCCCATTATAACCCCAAATCTCCAAGTTTCACATTTTCTTTTCTTTACAGATGATCCACTTGGGTTTTCTTTATCAACTGGTATCATTCGTACGTGCCCTAAATCAACCCAATTATCTTGTAGTTTTTCATACAAAATGCAATAAAAATGTGATTATTACTTGTCATAAAATTCTATAAAATATTTTAAATTTTGCATTATCAAATCGGCAGACATTTTTGCGCGTTATTGGCAACACCGTTGGCTTAAGACCTTTGGAAGGTCGTTCCTCTCGCGAACGAAACACTGCGTAGTACAACGAACTGCCGATGAACCCTTCAAAGGCTTTTCGCAAAAGTTTCGACAGTCGCGCGCCCATAGCCACCGTGTACGTCGACCACCCGTCGAATCATCTACATGACATGGTTCTTAATTCGATATACAGGGCGTCGGTACCCGAAAATTTACAGCAATGTAAATTATTATTGTGCCAGGCAATGGCGTCACCATACTATTAAAGTCTTTACCGAACTATTTTATCAAAATTACACATTACTTATGCGAAAAATATTTGTGCTCTATCTACCCCAAATTGGTGAATACCATTATACAAGGAAAGAAAAAAAACATAAATCAACTTACTTTTTAAATCAGATTGGAAATATTATTTTTTTCCTGTAGAAAACCGGGAATAGTAAAGATTTTAAATAATTATTTTGATAATCATTTTTTTTTTAAATTATTTTAATTTCAAAACAAGGCTAAAAATATATTAATTAGCACAAAGGTTTTAAAATTAAATCTTCATTAGTTTAGGAGGTACAAAAATTAAAGTGTTAGTGATCGTGTAACATCTGTACGATTCGACTGATTAAGGTCACATCTTTTAATACATTTGTTTTGTTAAGACGATGGTTCATAGCTATGCTTGGAAGCGATAGCTGGCGCTGTAGTCAAGTTATTAACATATACTATATTCACGAAACAAAATAAATCAGATTCACAATAATTGTCTGTTAAGTGACAAAAAAATCACAAAATGGCGCTGGGATTAACAAAATTGTTTTGGTATATACTTCCGTTCTATAGATGGCGCTATTTTTTTGGTAGAATTGAATTTTGACTTATAATTATTCGGCATAATTATTATAGTAAAAGTGGAAACATTAGTCCATTTTAAATACTGTTTACTGTATATAAATTAGACCATTTGCGTGTTTTTGTACATCCTCTTGCTCAGTGCCGAATCAGCCATATAGCAAATGCTACAAGCCCCGTGTTTCTAAGTCTGCGTTTAAAATAGAAAATGTTTAATTTTGTCATACGGGATAAACATATATAAAGTCACGCCTTCTTCCACTTCCGCTACAGTTCTTACGCACATATTGGGCTTCTTCTAGTTTCATCAGCGCTTTTATAAATGCTTGTCGGTTGTTGGTACTCTTGACCTGTCCTTTTTTCAAAATAATGTAGATCTAATCGAAATATGTTTGCCGAGTGATATGCCCTTTTTAAATTATTGTGCGGGTACGTTAACTGTGAAGAATTTCAGCAACAAACTTCAAGACGATGCAAACACTCAAATAAAAATTAGAAAGCGTAACATAGAGTGACTGGTGTAAAATCTTGGGGATCTTCAACTGCAATTTTATTAACTAAAAAATTCATTAGAATCGTGTTTCCCTAATAGCCTTAAAATTTTATTAGTCTATAATTATTAATGCAGAAGAGAACGTTCTTTTTTTTAAAAAGCGTATAAAAAGTGAGTTAAGAGACACCACGGAACAAGATCTTTTCTAATGAATATCGAATATAATTTATTTAAAAAAATTAATTTATCTGTAGATAATTTAATACTATTGTATTATCTCTAATATTTCAGTTTGTTTATTTCTTTGTGTCCATGTCAACGAATTCCATGAACCTTTTTAACCTTTTTTATCCTTTGCATGAGAGTAGGTATCATGTGAGTGGGGCGTAGGTCGCCTCTCCACTGCAAGAGAGTAAGAGAGATAGAACTAGTGCGTGAACTACGCATGCGCGCAATTCTAATGTCATATTGTAATTCACCCAATCCAATATACTGGTAAGAAACGTGCCAAAGGATGAATGGCAAGAGGGTGAGTAAAACAGTTCAAACTAAAAAGCAAAACATAAATTTTAGTTTAAAAAAACTAAAAAACACGCTTTTAGAGTTAATCAAACTAAAAAGTAAAAAATAATTTTTAACATACGAATAAAATTACTGACGAGAAAATTAATGTCACTGTTCTAAAAGCGTGGGGTGCTTTGTATGACATTTTTAAACTAACTCTGCGTTTCGGAATGAAAGCATTCCACGCTTTTAGAACACTGACATTAATTTTTTGGTCAGTAATTTTATTCTTATGTTAAGAATTATGTTTTACTTTTCAGTTTGATTAACTCTAAAAGCGTGTTTTTTAGTTTTTTTTAAATATAAACTATTTGTATTGTAGCAGTATCTAGAAATTGTTAAAAATTTAAGTTTATGTTTGCACTTGAAAATGTTGCCATTTTAAATATAAAAAGTTTTTTAATAATATAACACACAAAATTAAAAGTATGTAGTTGCATTGAATTTAGTTTTGTAATTATTACTTTAGTATAGTATTTTTTAAAAGAAACCCATTTTGGGTGAATTGTGTAAGTTATAGAATTTATTTTTAAAAATAAACCCGTACGTAAATACGCATTTCTTTTTGCTACAAAACAAACAGTTGAGCTTAATAAAAAGAAAATTAGCAAAGAAAAGCTATTAGCATCTGCTGTACCCAGCAATATATTACTTTAAAAAATATTAGGTATTAGACGACATCTGCCAAGGAGACATTATGCTGGTACGTAGAAAAACATTCTAATGGCAATTTTAAATCTGGTTCGCAGTACATTGAAACTATTTTAAAAAGTCTGTGCATATGTATATTATAAACTACCATCATCGTTACTTTTTAATCTGGATGTATTATTATGACTTTAATCACTTTTATACATAATGTACAATAAAATATAATTATCACGTTTAATTTTAACACTTTTTATTCTCCATAAAATCTTAATGATAGATAATGTCAGCTTTAGGTAAATTGCACCCCTTAAAACACCCTATACAAAATGAGGTAGATTAAAGAAATTTAAGTTGAAATAAAACCAAAATGCCGATAATGCGGCCGCAACAAAATGTTTTTAAACATTTTTCAAATTACCGATATAACTTTTTTAATGACCATCGTATTCCAAGCAAAAGCTGATTAATAAATTTAAGAGCTATAAATTAACTTAATTTCACATTGCTTCGTTTTTATTATAAATTTTGAAATGATTTAAAATTGTAGAAATTTTTTAAAACGTTTACGTGATATTTTCGTATCTATATCCCCCTGATGAAACTTTATGTATATTTTTAGCCGTTGTTTCTTTTCGTATGGTCCGGAATATTCAAGTAGTTTAGTGATGATGCACTCAAAAAATTTGGCTTTCGAGTTAAAAACAAAAGTTAAGGTCATGGTTATTGATTGGGCTTTATTCGGGTTAATGTGAACGATGTTGAGATACGTACAATTTGTACGTTGTCATAGGGAATTCCAATAACGATTAGAAGAATTGGGATTTTTAGGAAAGTCGCCTGTTTCATTATTTTTATCGACTTGCTGGTTACATTAAATTGTTTTTTGCAAAAACAATTAAAAGCTATCTCCGCACTTTCTATTCGATCAGCTCCTGTTAGAGGCAGGGTAGGGTTTGTTTTGGCAGTGTCCGTGCTCAAGAAGGTACTCGATACTAATTCTCCCAGCTGCTCAGAAGACCGTGAATACGATTTACACAAGGTACATTTTATGTATGACAGTGACATTGAGCGAAGGGTGTTGGCAGGAAAACAAATGAATGGGGCACTGCATAGCTTTATGAATAGCCAGAAAGTGTCAAAAAAGGCACGTCTGGCGGTGCATAGAGGTGTGTTGGTTCCTACACTTATGTATGGTAGTGAATGTTGGGTTTGGCAGAAGAAGCATGAAAATAGGATTAATGCTGCGGAGATGAGTAGTCTGAGAATTGTATAGCCGGAGTGACTCGGTTGGTTAAAGTTAAGAATAGTGAGATAAGAAAACGCTGCTAACTTAACTTTTTCCGATCTGAAGAAAGAGTAAGAAGAAATATTATTCCAGGATGTTTTTTAAAAAAATTTTCGTCAACATTAAACGGAAAACAAATGTGTAATTTCGTTTACTCCGAAGATAAAACGATCACTATCGAAACCAACTGAATCGAGTAAATGTGAATATGTATTGTAGTCAACATCTGCGAAACTAAGGGATGTTTACCCTAATTAAGTCGATATAAGTTGGCACAAACTTTGTGCGGTACAAAATAAGTTCTACAGGGTGTAAAGGGCATATTTTGTGAAAGTAGGAATTTTCAATATTATCAGTTTAAAAAACAATACCGTATTTTCCAATAAAAATTTGTAAGAGAAAAAGTAGAGCAAATAGTTAATTCGCACTAAAATATTGATCTTGCACTTTTGAAACACTTCGTATAAAAGTAAAACGATGTATAAATTAACGAGTGCAAATAAATTTTTTTAAAACAATTTTTTCGACATTTGATGTTTTGATATTCTTATTTTTTAAGAAAATAACCGTACACCCTTCGAATAAAACCACAACAAAGGATGTTGTTTTCACGTGGACTTCAATTTTTCACGTGTACCTGCACGAATAACATTATTGTTGTTCAATAATTTGAAATTATAGATTTTGTAACAACCAAAGACGTTGGTAATAGTTTTGTGCTTTCAGTGCTTGTGTTAGAATAAACGGAGCCCACACAGACTTGTTTGACATCAATAATGGTGTTAGAGAGGGTTGTTTAACTTCTTCATAGACGGTTGTTTAAAAGAATTGAAAGAGAGTGCATAGGGATTTGAAAGAGAAGAAAGCATGAAAAACTGCGATGTATTGATTGAAGGAGGCAGAGTGAAATAAGTTAAAGAGTTGGTATACTTGGGTTTAAAGTTTTTCGAGAGACGGAAAGTATGACTGTGATATTGAGCGAAAGGTGTTGGCTTGAAAATATATAAATGGGGCCTGCATAACTTTATGGGCAGCAAGAACGTGTTAAAAAAGGCATGACTGGCGGTGAATAGAGGAGTGCAGGTTACTACACTTATGTGCGGTAATGAATTTTGGGTTTGGAGGATAAAGGAATGCTTAGATGGTTTGGACACGCAGAGAGGATGGATAAGATGAGATAGCGAAAGACGTCATAGACTAATAAAGCTGTATGATACGTTCGTTTGTAAATAGGGTCTAGAAATTGTGGAACTCATTTTAATATTTAAAAAAAAATTCTTTATATCTTGACCTGCAATGCTTTGAAATCTGTTTTATAAAATTCTGAAAAATTCACGGTACTTTTTAATACTTGAGCATTGCCTTCTTAAATTGTTTACCAAAACAATCATGTTACTAAGATGATAAATATTAATATAGTGGCGACAATACACAAAAAAAAGTTGGCCATCTTTTGTTCTTATTCTTATTTCTTATTTTATCTTATTTCTTGTATAAACTTTTTCATAGTTTTGGGCATGTTTATCTTTCTTATTTTTATTTTATTTTATTTTATTTTATTTTATTTTATTTTATTTTATTTTATTTTATTTTATTTTATTTTATTTTATTTTATTTTATTTTATTTTATTTTATTTTATTTTATTTTATTTTATTTTATTTTATTTTATTTTATTTTATTTTATTTTATTTTATTTTATTTTATTTTATTTTATTTTATTGGGTTGCACTCTGGAAGTGCCGGCAGGAGTGAAAACTTAAGTATTAACGTTGTGCGTTTTGGATATTTTGGAATGGTTAAACGAAACAGCCGGCGCAGGCATACATTTTCGCCGCGCCGTAGAAAGAGAGGGAGATACTCCCTCTCCTACGCCACGCCAGCTGTCTACTCTTCATCCGTCTTACGAATTTTCGATCAGGTCACGTGTCCTGACGCGAGTTTAACATTTTTTACCCATTACAACATCCGTCTTACGAATTTTCGATCAGGCCACGTGTCCTGACGCGAGTTTAACATTTTTAACCCATTACAAAAAAAGTGTACAACGCCGCTAAAGAAGTTTTCACTTCAAAAAATTTCTTAATTCATGTTACCTCAAGAGTTATCTGAAAATAGCAATTATCTAAAACTGTTGCTGATCAAGAGAATAAACAGAGATTAAATACATCTGCGTTCGGAGAGGAATCGTCGAATTCAAATACCGATGAATAGGGACCTTCGTAACCCTTCTTTACCCTTATCTAAAATTGCACATTTCCACCCCCGTCTTTAAATGAATCGAATAATCAACGCTTTATTAGACTGACGCAAAAACCGTTTACAAGCAGTGGCGTAATACATGAAAACTGAGTTCTAAATTCTTCGCATACTACAGGATTTTCATTCTACCATTGAAAATATTGTTGACTCTTTATCTGCCCTTAATACGTGTCCCAGCCATTTTATTCTTTGTTATTTCATTTTTTTACTGCGCCTTTCCAATTTGTTCTTTTATAATCCTTTACTATTTTTTAGGTCTTAAAATTGTTCTTAATATTTTTCTTTCTTGTATTGTCAGATCCTCTTGCTGTTTATTGGTCATTGTTAGTGTTTCTGACCCATACATCATCACTGGTCTGATTATTATCTTAAAAATTTTCATTCTTGTAGTTTAACCAATTATTTTACTTGGAATATCCAATCAAATAGTATTTAAATAATTTTAAAATGGACATATTACTTCATAATCAGTGTGATGCAAAACTTTTGAATGTACCTAAGTTCATTAATAAACATGATATGTCTGGCAAACTTTGTCATGAAGAAATTAAAATAAATTACTATCACGATAGCATTTCAAAAAATAACGTTTCTAATTTTTTAAATAATTATAACACAACTCATGATTTTTGACGAAAAACTTAAGCAAGACGATAAAAATGACTCGTTCGCCCCTGCATCGAGTTTATTCCAGATAGCTGCTGCGTTTATCGGATGGTTGAGTCTGTCTAGTGTGATTCTGGGAGTAGCGCCAAAGGGAAACGACCTAGTGCTCGGATTGTTGCATCCTTTTTCACTTTTACACTCTTCGGTGTTAGTTGTGTATGTGTGTGCAAGTGCATATTGCAATTGCAATTATTCCACCGAGTTTTTCATCGCCGTGTTGCCATATCCAATTCTAAATTTTTGCCAGCGAGAACTAATGTATTTATTACATTTATATTTACACGTCTCAGGATTTTTTTGCTTATTCTTAGAACTAATACGACTTATTGAAGGTATACTTTTTTTGGCGCGTTTAGTTGAGAGTAAAATTGGACAGGATGGAACCCTGGGGGACCCCGGCATTAGTTTTAAACGCATCAGAAGAAATACCGTCAACTGCCACATGTAAGGAGCGATCTTGCATGAAGCTCAAGAGCCATTGGCGCAGTTTGGTTGGGAGACCGTAGGCAGATAATTTACTTAACAATGCCTGGTGCCAAACGCGGTCAAAGGCTTTAGATATATCCAAGGCTATTGCACGGGATTTACCAAACTTTTCAATAGTGTTTGTCCAGAGCTGAGTGACATAAGCCAGCAAATCTTCAGTAGACCGAAGTTGTCGAAATCCATATTGTCTGTCATGGATTATCTCAAATTTCTCCAGATATTTGATAAGTTATGTGTTAATCGCTTTTTCCATAACTTTGGATATGACTGAGATCGATGCAATAGGGCGATAATTTGCAGGAATAGTCTTCTTTCTTTTTTTCGGAATCGGTTGGACTTTAGCGTTTTTCCACATGGACGGAAATACTCCTTTGCTGTATGATAACTTGAAGAGTCTACAGAGAACTGGGGTGAGCTCTTGAGCACAGGTCTTCAGGACAATTGTAGGAATCCCATCTGGTCCTACTGGCTTATTAGAGTCAAGATTTCGTTTTCCTGATAGTGCGATGGCGGATAGTGACCTCAGGCATTGATGCGTTTATTCTAGGTATCGTTAACTCATATACACACTAATTCATTTATTTACAATTATTAATTGAACATTATTGATAACTTTCATGCATAAATGAACGAGGGAAAATTTTTGGCCTTTTTCGCCACCTTCGATTTGCGGATGATATTGTGCTAATAACGGACCGTATAGACGAATTTGAAGACTTACTGAACAGAGTCCACCGCTCCTCTCTAGAAGTAGGACTGAAAATAAATATGTCTAAAACACGAATTATGACAAATCTAATACTTAGCGAAAGCATAAACATTGCTGGAGCAGCCATCGATCGGACTACTTCTTACAAATACCTAGGACACGAGATTTGCCTTGGAAGAGATAATCAAACGTTTTAATAGATTTCTTTCAATAGTACCTAATTCATTTTAAAGGGGCAGATTTTAAAGCCGAAGCAACAAGTTTTTTATGGGGACTTTGACAGGATTGTGACTTGGTATTTTATATAATTGTCAAATATATTTCTAAATACATTTTATTAGTTATTGACCAGACAATAATAGGAAAAATATGTCTTTTGCGTATGCGGCTGATTTTAAATCTCATTGTGTTAAATTTTAAACGACTTTTTTAAAAACCCAAACTTTTTTGATAATGTCGAACAAGAACGATAACTCTTAATCAAGATTCCTGTATTATATTGTCGCAGTATGCCGTTTTCTTCTTCTTCTTCCTTCTTTAATCTAGATGGATCGCCTGTTTCTTTTCATCGTCCCTCTGCCTATTGCACTGCTAAGTTGTCGCTCCATCGTTTTCGGGGGCGTCCTAAACTCCTGCGACCCATTGGTGATTTGTCGCGTGCTGTTCTGACTATTCTGTCGTTGTTCATTCTACTGATGTGCTCATTCCACTTCCTTTTTCTGCCGAGAACCCACTCATTAAGGTTTTCTACCTTGCATGTCCTTCTTATATTTTCGCTTCTTTCTCTGTCCAAGATCACCTTACCAGTTATTCTACGAAGTTCTCTTATTTCGGTTGTTTCTAGAAGTTGTTTAGTTCTCGCTGTGTCTGGTCGAGTTTCTGCCGTGTATGTCACAGTTGGTCTTACTATTGCCTTGTAAATTCTTGATTTGGTTTCTATTTTAATGTTTTTATTTCGCCCTATTGTGTCATTTAGGCATCCTGCTATTCTTGTTGCCTTCGTTGTCTGTTCTCTCACCCCCCTCTCAACATCACCATAGCCTGAGATTTCTATGCCCAGATACTTACATTTCATTTCCTGTTGGATAACTTTGCCTTCAACTTCCAGTTTGCACCTTAATGGCGTTTTTGATGTCGTCATGCATTTAGTTTTTTGGGCCGATATAACCATATTAAGTGATTTGGCGGTGCAGTTAAATCGATGTAATAGTCGCTGCAGATCGTCTTTTTTTTTATGAAAATAGTCGCAAAAAGGGTAGACCTATCGTGTGGGCACTGCGACTATTAGAAGGGGGAGGGATTATAGAAAGGAAATGATTGTGGACACGCTTTTTAAAAAGTTGTAGGTCATAGTTCTCTGGAAAAACTGATTTTGGAAGCTTATTCCATTCCGTAGCAGCCCTGTAAAAGAAGGATTCTTGATGAAGATTGGTCCTAGTAGTGTCAATCTTGAGAGTAAATGGGTGAGACTGATCAGCGTGCCGAGTTCTTCGGCCGAATGTGGCCAATAGTGGTACAAGAGTTTTTATTTCTCTGGAGCATCTGCCATGGAAATATCTGTAGAGCAATGACTGGTCTGCAACTCTTCTTCTATGTTCTAGAGGGTGAAGGGTATCTGTGAGAGTTGAGCTGTTTATCAAGCGAATGGCTCTTTTCTGAATGGAATCTAGAAGACGAAGAGAATGCCTTGGTGCTGAACCCCAAATGTGCGAGCAATACTCCAGTAGAGGTACGTCGTCAACAGTTGATCAGGAGTAAAAAACTTTCTGGCTTTCCACAGAACACCTAGCCTCTGGCTTGCCGACTTTGCGATGTTAGCAACATGGTCATGCCAAGACATATTATTGGGCACCGTGACTCCCAAAATTCTTCTTCATTTTCAGCAACTAGTACTGCGTCATCGGTATAGTATATAACAGAAATTTCACGGTCATCCATTCTGCCTCCTTTCAGTAAACATACTTTGCTTATTACTTGAAGAGCAGAGGGCTCAGGAAATCCTCTTGTCGAATACCTTTGCCCACAGCTATTGGTTCGGTCGAGGTCCCATTTATTTTTGCTTGAATCTGATTTAATTTGTATATATTTTCTATGTTTTTGATGAGATTATGCCGTTTTGATATTTATATATTTGATATCGCCAATTACCCAAGTTTTACTAAATGCATAAACTTTTATTAAGAATAAAATCTAACAAATGAATAATAAATATCTTACTCAAATACTTTTGGACTCGGTATATTTTCCGCGGGCGTGGTAAATTTATTACCAACTACAAAACTCGAAAATGACCTGGTTCTTGCCAAAATAAGAGCAGCGTCTACTCACTCCTAAGTAAACAATTTAGTATTATAAACTTGTTTATATTCTGCAAACGTGGAGGCGGTCACGACGTGTATTTCGAAGGGAAGTTTTTATCTTAATCTTGGAACATAATCTTTTCGACAAGTAATATCATGGTGCAGTGCGATACTAATGAATATAGTTTGGTAACAACCGACAATAAATATGCACCGAACGTAAATAAACAATTAAGATAACTTAAACTATACGGTCATCATCATCATCCGTTTTAGTGACGTTTGCAGGTTTAATCATCATAAAATATTTTCTTATTAGTAACGATATCGTATTGTCAAATATTCCATAATTATTTCGAACGTAAAAAAATATTCACACGGAATAATGCACAAAATGCAATATCTATATACGGGGTGCATACAAAAAAGTTATTCAGAAGGTAAAGTTGCGGCAATATTTAAATAATAATAATAACACAAGAGAATTTGGTAAATTTGTCGAATGTAGTATCCCAAGTAATGGGCGCAGCTATTATTCTCGAGGATAATACCTAGCTATCATTATACGCGAGTTGAAGACTATACTTTCTCAGAGTTTTAATGCAAACTAAATATTGGGGTCACCGCATTTTCAAAGTTCTTCATCAGCTACTGTTGGTGTTAGGTTAGGACGTTAGGTTGGGTTGGGCTAATAATAATCGGGATTAATTAAGGCAGTAAAAGTAAAAAAATTAGTCTAACCTAACCTAGACTCAAAAATTGTCTGGAAATGTGCCGTAAACCTACGAACCTTGGCTAACCCTAACAAGGTCACTTTGGCGTGGGTGCCAGGGCATAAAGGTATTTTTGGTAACGAAGAAGCGGACAAACTAGCTAGGCGGGGCTCTGGAACACTATTTATTGGGCCAGAACCAATAATAGGAATACACAAGGCCAGCCTTAAAGCAGCGATCAATGGCTGGGTCCACTCTCAGCATCAGCTGAAGTGGGCCCGGCCAGAGAAAGCTAGACACAGCAAGTTAATGCTGAAAGAATCCTCATCTAAGCAGGCAGGGAAGCTGCTCTCGCTAAGTAGTGAAAAACTTAGAACAGTTGTAGGGCTTTGTACCGGACACTGGTTTTTGAGGAAGCATCTGCACAATATAGGCATGTCTGACAAAGAACCTATATGCAGATTATGTAATGAGGAGGAGGAAACAGCCACTTATATTATCTTCGAATGTGAAGCCACCGTCCAGTGGAGGCACTACCTGGGGTGTATACCAGACCAAGGGAGTGATCAACCTGGAGTAATATCAGTACATGAAATCTACTCCTTAATAGGAGAATTATAGAAATAGGACTAAACTAAGGAGTTGGAAAGGTGCAAAATGCAAAATGCCTATGAAAAAAATTAGACCTCTTCCAAAACTCCTATTTATTCATTTATGTGGGGACGTATTAGAAAAGACCCCAATAATTAGATTGCATTAAAACTCTGAGAAAGTATAGTCTTCAACTCGCGTATTATAATTATACGCTCGTTGAAGAATATAGGGGTCCAAAGCCATATGCGCCTCCTTAATATTACTTGGGATACTACATACTAGTGATAAAGAACGGTAGAAAAAAATTTGGAGCACTTTCGAGGTGAAGCCGTGATTCGAAAAATTTACCGAGAATTTTACAATCTAAATAATTTTATCGGTTCGTTATAGTTATTTCGATTAAATGCGGTTGGTTGATGGCAGTATAATTTTTATATAAATATTGCGACTTTAAATGTTTTAAAATGCTGGTACTTTATCAAAAGGATGTTCAATGGTTACAAAATTATAAACCGATATTTGTGAAATTTAAATAGTAAAAAATATGACTTTATTTAAAAATAGCTTTATTTAGCATGGGTTCTTAGGACAAGCTACCGATTTTGCTATTTCTCGAACAATTTTTGCTTATACAGATTTAAAAAAAGTTATATTATAACGTTAGATTGTCTCTGGTAAGTTTGCTTAAGCATCTTACACATAATTTTACAAAAAAAATATTTATTTTAATAACTGTGTCATAGATTTTGCAAAGGTTATATTTTGGAACTTCGCTTATTGAAACAATTGATTCGTGAATTATCTGTCCAATGTAAACAATTAATTTGTAAGTTAATACTAGAATTATTTTGACAGAAAAATAAAAACTGTATGATTTAAAAGGAAGTTTATGCTGCTAAAAATCAAAAACGAAACAAAAATTTATTTGAATGATATATCTTATATACCAAGTTTAAACTTATATGTAAATAATATAATAAAACATTTTTTTTCCAATTTATTGTTCATTTATAATGTGTTATGGTAATTGTATTAAATAATCTAATCTTTTATTTAAAATTATTTAAGAGGTATTTGCAGATGTCATCTGTAAGTAAAAAGTTCTGCCAACATACTTACGCTGTTGTCACATTAACAACGTCATATATCTACGCGTTTAAAAACATTAATATTTTATTAAAATAATAGTTAAAAACATTTTATTTATTCAAAAAACAATAAAATAAATAATTGTCAATTAATTTTTTAAAATGTTATTATTTAAAAGCGTTTTAAATATTTTTTTTTAAATTAATATTTGTAACGCTGCTGATGGTCTATGTTAAAGCGTC
The DNA here is from genome assembly GCA_950111635.1 of Agelastica alni. NCBI lineage: Eukaryota > Metazoa > Arthropoda > Insecta > Coleoptera > Chrysomelidae > Agelastica > Agelastica alni. The sequence goes on from OX467709.1 coordinate 51,381,703, forward strand.
TTTATTGCTATTCCCTCAATACTCGCACAAGTTTAAAATTCTACAATTCCTTTTTTTGTTTTTTTAAAACTATCTCTTTTTATGAAATATTGTCAACATATTTTTCATACAAATATTTCTAACATGCAATAATCATATTATTTAAAAGATCTGTATTAAAAATAGTATAATGTATATATTGCAAAATTCAGGTAGTTTACAATTTTTTTTCAGTTTTTTATTTTCCATAAAAAACAGCTCGACCGATTTTGCTGAAAATCTAATCGGTTCAAGTTGCGTAATTATGCGTCGAATGCAATTGGTCACATGTCGATATCATTTTTTGTTCTCGAGATAATCGAGACGAAATATAATTCCGAACGCACACAGACGTCCACTTAAAAACCATTGTATTCAACTCTTGGGACCTTGAAATGTGGAGATGTGTCAAAATTCGGGATTCGCAAAATCGGACCCATTACTATAACTTTCCGCTGGGAAGTTAAAAAGAATTTATTATTTCCACTTTTCCGATTATTGAAATCAGCCTGCGAATATTCCCAACATTTACGATAACTAATTGAGCCGGTGAATGTTTATTTTCTCCGTTAAAATCAGACCATAGAAGTACAATGACAGTCACGATTAAACTAATGAGCATAGAATTTGAACTAAAAACGATTGATTTTAATGAGCCCGTAGCTGATTTCGCACCCAAGAAATCACGAAAAAAAGTTTTTTAAAAAGTCTGTCTATAATTAGTTTATTTTATTACAAAAATAAAATTTTAAACGAATATTTTTTAAGACGTTATTTTACACAACATATATTTTGCTATTTTTGTTTATTATAGTATAACTTCTAACTTCTTATTTAAATAGAACATCTTTCAGAGCCGCGGGGCCCATTACCATCTTTGGGCCCCGGATCAGCTCTGCGGGCCCAGCCCCTTTCTCTACCCCCCTAAAAGTACCAGTGAACATCCCCAAGAATATACGAGGACTTTACCAAGCATAAAATGATTAATAATGTGCTACACAACCAACAATGTTATTGTTTATAATGACGACTTTTTTGTATATTCATGCACTGAAAAAAAATTTAATCGGTAAATTTTTAGTAATTTTAATATTGTTATATAATTTTTAAAAGTAACATTTTTTGTTACGGGTATTTTATTATTTTAATAATTTTAAATACACACTGAAATCTAAAAATTTTGTTTATAACTTTCGAAAATGTGATTTATCAAAAATTGTAAACTCGTAACATTACCACGGTTCTATTCCCTAAATAATTTGGAGTACTTCCTGTATGATCCAAAAATAGCAACGACAGTGGCAGCGATTTTACAAAGTCAATTTAACAAAATATGTTAATAATAATAGAGATATTATCTATCAACAAAATAAAAATAATTACGGCAATTTTTGAGTAGCAACTATTTTCATAATAAATTTGGTTAGTTACAATACAATGTTTTGTCCGGTCGAATGAATCAAGTATCTATGACGAGTGTTTGCAACGCCTCTACAAATAAATTTAAGTAGTATCCTCATTCTGTGATTTCACGAACTGTTAAAAAAAAATTCGCCAATAATATTTTGATAAATTATATAATTTTAGCAAATCGATGCTACGTAAATATTGTGTTACGAGCACCAAAAAATTATTTTTAAAATCTCTCCCCCTCATTATTGGCGAGTTACAATTTTTTTGTTGGAAAAATATTGCTCTAGGTAAAAGACAGTGGTTTTTAATTAAGATGAATACACTTACCGAGATCAGGAATAGAGCTGGTGGGCTCTTCCAATTTAATGTCAACCAACTTAATTTTCGGCGGTGGGGGAGGAGGGGGAGGACGCATATTTCCAACCCCAGGAGGCGACGAAGACGTCGAAGAAGAAACTATAGCACCAGAAGCGATACCGAACTCTTTGCTCTCAGTTTTAAACACTATCGTAGCCGTTTGCATATTGCACCAATCCCAAAAAAAAACGCAAACAAAACAAAATGCACTAAAAATAAATAAATATCAACATGCCAGAGGGTTGTCTCGTGTCGGCAGCGATGAGTCAGTTGAATCGCGCGCGCTTTTAGTTCCAAAATCGGAATGAAAGTGAAACCGAAATGCAGTTCGGATATTAAAAGTTACGAATAAGAAAAAAGGGGTTGCGCAGGCGCTGCATCCGTACAGCCCCACGTCTGGCACAAGGCACATGCACCGGCGGCCGGTCGAGGGGGTGAGTTGTACTGAGTTCCCGATATTTGTCGTCTCAGCGAGAACTGGCGAGAGAAGATCAAGCGAGCGGTGCGGCAATTCGGACGATCGAGGACTGTTTAACGCTCTGGTTAGAGGAGTGCGATCCGGCCGCGCGCTTGGCCTTGTCCTTGAAATAGGATTCTGAACCCAGAGAACTCCGCTTATCGATTTTGGGGTCGCGGCACGGCATAACGTCAACTTAAACACACACATACAAACTACGCCTCGCGCGTCTATTCTTATTATGCGTCGTTGTGCGTGTTTTCTTGATGGTATCCATTTTTTTAAAATATTTCTTTCTCTTCAAGGAGTAGCGTGTTGCACCAGGGCCTTGCTCTCACTTTTACTTTACTTGCACTTGGTGCGGCGACGATGATGATTCAAATCGGAGATCGTTGCCGTAGGCGGAACCGCAACTATATCTCCCTTCCATATTTTTTATCGTTATTAAAATGGTGCATTTAATAACTCTTGTTTAAAAAAAAATTATTTTAGGTTTTTTATAATTGTAAAAGAAAAAGCGAGCAATGTATTTATTCTAACTTTCGTTTCATGTGAATAATGATGCTCCAAATATAAGATTATCTCCATTGGCGAATCTACGATAAATCACTATTTTTCCAAATATTTTTTTTTGGTTTAAAAAGTTTGTTTATTCTTGATTAAAACAATTTTATTTTAGTTTTTCTCTGGAGGATAAGCGATTAATTGTTTTCACTTTCGTTTGATGTTCATGATGATGCTCCAAAACGGAGATCGTTGCCGTAGGCGGAACAGCAACTATATCTCTCTTCCATATTTTTTTATGGTGCATTTAATAACTCTTGTTTAAATAAAATTTATTTTAAGTTTTTTATAATTGTAAAAGAAAAAGCGCGCAATGTATTTATTCTCACTATCGTTTGATGTGAATAATGATGCTCCAAATATAAGATTATCTCCAATGGCGAATCTACGATAAATCACTATTTTTCCAAATATTTTTTTTTGGTTTAAAAAGTTTGTTTATTCTTGATTAAAACAATTTTATTTTAGTTTTTCTCTGGAGGATAAGGCGATTAATTGTTTTCACTTTCGTTTGATGTTCATGATGATGCTCCAAAACGGAGATCGTTGCCGTAGGCGGAACAGCAACTATATCTCTCTTCCATATTTTTTTATGGTGCATTTAATAACTCTTGTTTAAAAAAATTTATTTTAGGTTTTTTATAATTGTAAAAGAAAAAGCGCGCGATGTATTTATTCTCACTCTTGTTTGAGTGAGCATTATGATGCTCAAAATATAAGATTATCTCCATTGGCGGATCTGCGATAAATCACTATTTTTTCAAATACTTTTTTTGGTTTAAAAAGTTTGTTTATTCTTGATTAAAACAATTTTATTTTAGTTTTTCTCTGGAGGATAAGGCGATTAATTGTTTTTATTTTCATTTGATGTTCATGATGATGCTCCAATTCTGAGATCTGGCCATGGGCGGCAGCACCTTATACATATCACTCTTCCATATTTTTTTATCGTTATAAAAATATTGCATTTGTTTACTCTTGCTTATTCTTGTAAATATTTTATTTTACTTTTTTTTTAATTGTAAAAGAAGAATCGCGAGAAGTACTGTTCTCACTTACGTTTGATATTCATAATGATGCGACAAATCACCATAAGTGGTTTTGGAAATATATTACTCTTTTTCAAAAATTTATAATAGATATAAATAAAATATGCATTTGTTTATTCTTGATTAAAACTATTTTACTTTATGTTCCTCTAATTTTAAAAAAAGCGCGCTCAATTTCGTTAATGATAATGCTCCAAATCTGAGATCAACGCTTTAGGCAGAACTGCATACGTATCACTCTTTTTTTAATTATTTTTTCTGTGGGCTGTCGGCCAAATCTGGAGAATAAGGGAGTTGTTAAAAAATTTCAAATTCCGCATCGTGAATGGCAACCATTGCAAGACATTTTTTGTGGGCCGGAGCGTTGTCCTGATGGAAGAGCACACCTCTATTCAATTTTCCTCTTCTCTTTTCTCTGATCGCTTCGCGTACTTTTGGTATTAAATTCGTATAATATTCACCTGTTATGATCCGTCCACGCGTTAAATAATCCATGAAAATAACACCTGCAAAATCCCAAAAAACTGCAGCCAGGATCTTACCAGCTGATGGGACAACACGAAATTTTCTAGGGGAGGGGAACCCCTATGCCGCCATTGCATGCTTTGTTTTTTGAATTTTGCATCAAAGTGATGAACCCATGTTTCGTCGACCGTAAGAAATTTTCGTTTAAATTCATCGGGATTCCTGTTAATGATCTCCAAATTTGTCTTCGCTGCAATCTGGCTAACACGTTTCTGGTCTGCCGTCAGCATTCGTGGAACCCAACGTGCAAAGAGTTTTTTGAGACCCAATTCCTGATGTATAATTTTTTTAACGCTTCCAACAAAAAACATACATGTCTCTGCTGTAGCCTTGACAGTAATTCTTCTGTCATTTAATACCATGTCTTGGACTAAATTCACAAATTCTTTAGTCCCCACAGTTTTGGGGACTCCTGCACCTGGTGCATGTTTCCCTGTTTGAAATCTCGTGACCAGTTTTTGATTATCCGGTACGAAAGGGTTAGAGTCACCCATTACTTCTACCATGTCCTTATAAATTTCTTGCGGTGATAACCCCTTTTTACAAAGGTTACAAAGGTCGCACCTTTTATCTTAAATTTGTACATTTTTATAAAATCGCACACTCCTCAATGGAAAAAAATTAATATTTAACATACACGATCTGATGCGCTGACACTAATTAGCACACACTAATGTCATACAATAAGCTTTTGCCTGACATTTTATTTGCATTTGTCATTCAACGTGAACTATCCTCGTATATTATTTTCACTTTCGTTTGATGTTCATGGTGATGCTTCAAATCAGATATCTTCGCCATACGCAGAACCTCAGCTTTATCACTATTTTTGCATTTTTTTTATCGTTATAAAAAGACATCAACTTCATTGGCGGAAATGCAGATATATTACTCTTTTTAAATATTTTTTATAAGTATACAAAAACTATGAATTTATTTATTCTTGATTACAATTTTATTTTAGGTACTCTTCAATCGTAAAAGAAGCAGCAGATGAATTTACTCTCACTTTCGTTTGATGTTCATGATGATGCTTCAATTGAGAGATCTTTTCCATAGGCAGAACCTCAACTATATTGCTTTTTTCCATTTTTTTTATTGTTATAAAAATACAATGCTTTTTTTTGCTGTTGTTTAAAACTATTTTAATTTGGTTTTCTCAAGAGAAAGCACAGATACCCTTCACCCTCTAGAACATAGAAGAAGAGTTGCAGACCAGTCATTGCTCTACAGATATTTCTATGGCAGATGCTCCAGAGAAATAAAAACTCTTGTACCACCATTGGCCACATTCGGCCGAAGAACTCGGCACGCTGATCAGTCTCACCCATTTAATCTCAAGATTGACACTACAAGGACCAATCTTCATCAAGAATCCTTCTTTTACAGGGCTGCTACGGAATGGAACAAGCTTCTAAAATCAGTTTTTCCAGAGAACTATGACTTGCAACTTTTCAAAAAGCGGGTCCACAATCATCTTCTTTCTATAATCCCTTCCCTTTCTAATAGTTGCAATGCGGGCCGTCCGCGGCCCACAAGATAAGTCTAACCTTTTTGCGACTATTTTCAGTAAAAAAAAACGCGATGGATTGCTCTCACCTTCGTTTAACGTTTATGATGATCCTCCAAATCGGAGATCTTGGTCAAAGGCAAAACCTCAACTATATCACTCTTCCATATATTTTTGACGTTATAAAAGTACATGCATTGTTTTATTCTTGTATGAAACTATTTTACTCTCTAATTGTAAAATATGAGAACATCTTTATTGGTGGAACTGCAAATATATTTCTGTTTTTCATATTTTTTTTACCATTTTAAGATTTATTTGTTTACTCTTGTTTGGAATTATTTTATTTTGGTTTTTTTCTAGTTGAAGGAGCGCGCGATGTAATGCTCTACCACTTTTATTTGACGATGCTTCAAATCGAAGATTCTAATTATCATTGTTAACATACTCGATGTTCGCTTTGCGTGTGTTTTTTTGTGCACTCGTTTTCTTTTTGAATATATTTTTTTCTATCTCTGTAGGAAGAGGTAAGCTGCACTGCTTTCACTTTCATTTAACTTGCACTTAATAATCATGATGATAATGATGATGTTCCAAATCGAAGTTAAGTCCATTGACGTGTATTAAATAGTTTAAATTTTTTTTCGATTTATATCTTGCACTTGCACTCTTAATTCATTTATAAAAATGATACATCCCCGAAAATTACTGATCAGTCTGTTTAATAATAATGTTTTTTCAAAATAAACAATCCACAAACACGTTGTTGTAAGTACCAAAAAGTCCGTGGATGTTTCAGTAGATGTTCATATTACTTTGTTTATCCGGGACTTTAGTGAAGTGTACTTCACAATCTTCTGGATCTCTACAGCCTTAAGTATCTGGTCTTGTACATAATAGTGGATACACTCAAAGATCGTTGTGATCCTTGACAGCAGATGCATTTCATGTGAAGCGGGCAGCGAAAAAAAAAATTAACGTTCTTAATGAAAGGAATTTTTGGAAGCTGTTTTCCGAATTAAACAAATTAAACTTTATTAGTAAAGTTATTAATTTCTACTTACTGCTTCTTCTTCTTATATTGCATATCCTATCGGAGGTTTGCTATCATCACAGCAATCTGGATCTTCTTGACTGCAGCTCTGAACATTGCTACAATTAAACCAATCCCTTAGGTTCCTTAGCCAGGACACACGGCGTCTGCCAATGTTCCGCATTCCACTAATCCTTCCTTGGACTATCAGTTGTAGAAGTGTGTATTTCTGTCCTCTCATTATATGTCCCAGATATTGAAGCTTTCACTTATTTATGGTGTTAACTATTTCACACTTCTTCTGCATCCGGTTCAGGACTAATTCTATCGGTCCAGGGAATCCGCCACATCCTACGGCAGTATGTCCATGTGGTTTTTCTTAAAGATCCAAGCCTCAACTCCATACACAAGCGCGGAAAAAACGTAACAACGAAGCATCCTCACCCTAAGTTCCATGTTTATAACCCGACTTGGCTGATGTAAAAGAAAGTGGCTGTGCAATATTGTCGGTTTTCTAGTGATTCATTAATGATGTTAACTATACATTGCTGTATTGTTGAGTGGTTTTGTCGGAATCCGAATTGATGGCTTGGTAACCAATTTTGTGGATTTAACTCTGCGTTGATTTTGTTAAAAATAAGGCGCTCAAGTAGTTTTGCAATTGTTGATAGTAGACTTATGGGGCGATAAGAACTGACATCTGTTTGGTTTTTTGCAGGCTTCAGTATCATTATGATTTACCAATCTTGAGTGGTTTTGGCCAGTAGTTAAGTCTGAGTATTGCGTTGGTAATATGTAGCAACTTGTTTAGTCCTTTTTTAGGTAATTCCTTTAACATTTCTGCTGTTATTAGGTCTATTCCTGTAGCCTTTTTTGGATTTAATATGTCAATAACTTCTTTTATCTCTTTTGGTGCAAGAAGACTTATTGTTTGTTGTGTTTGTAATAGTTCGCCAAGAATTTGGTCCACTTCTTGTACCGGAATATTATTTAGTGGTGTAAAAACTTCATATAGATGCTCAGCATAGAGGACAGCCTTCTCTTTATCGCTTCTGGCCCATGGTCCTGGTGGTATTTTCATATTGGAGGTGATGTTGTTTGTAGTTGGAATAAAAATAAAATGGTTAAAATTATAAAAATTTGGAAAACAGCTTTCAAAAAAAATCCTTTCATTAAAAACGTCAAGTTCTAAGAAAGTCATGTGTTGGCAAATAAGCTTCATACAAAAAAAAATGTGTGTTCACGTTCATACCATCTAGAAGTACCTACATTTTTTGGGTCTAGTATGAACGAATTTCAGAATCTAGCATTTTTATTGCTGCCCGCTTTACATGAAATATCACAGCAGAGAAACAGACAGTGACTTCCTCATAGCTTGGTCCATGAAAGTATCTATAAATTCTACCATTTTCAAAATGGTGAAAAGGGATGAAATATAAAAACTACCAAAAGTTGCCGATATAACTATCGAATTTATAGTCTTTGGGATCGTTGAGTTTGATAGTGACATTCCTAGTCCGACACCGGCCTTCCATTATATTTCGGAACCTTCAAAAACCTTCCAGAAACCCTGGGCAATGCCGGGTAAAACGGCTAGTAGTTTATAAAATTGTCCATTAATCAGTCTTGTCCCAATTGATTGACACATTTTCAGTATTTCTTTCTTCTTGAGACGCAAACATATGCTTCCCTACTAAATTCATTTTGCAACGGAGTAAGTGAAAGGTATTAAGGGAAAGTAACTATTTGGTAGCTATTGGATGTTTGACATAGGAAAATCGACTTGAATTGTTAATAATCCATAATTAAAAATTTAAACGTGCTGCCTTAGAGTAAAAACTTTTGAAAATATCTCATCAAGATATTGCTAAATGTTCGATTGTCTCGTAATATTTTAATGCCCTTGGTAAAATGTGTGTTAAGCTTAACAAAAAAAAATTAATTTTTTTTATCTTATCATATGTATCATCTACTTACACGCGAAAAAAGTGACCTTGTGTTTATTTTTAATCGTGTATAACATGTTCGACAATATTTTCTACTTTTTTTATTATTATTATTATTATTAATTTTAGTATTGTTAGATAAGGAAGTAAGTAAAGTAGATCCTTAAATCACATTATGCCTGCGTTACAAAATTAAACTTTTAAAGTATACATTTATGTGGTATTTCTCTGATCACAATCCAATAAAAATAAGGAATGTTTTTATTTATTTAGTATTAATTTTCATTTGCAATAAAGTTTATGCAGCTCTCCTACGCGATTTTGGTGAGTTACGGTTGATTAATTATACACATGAAATATAAAATGAAGCTCTAAAGATATAAATTGAGTTTTTTACAAAACGTGAACAGAAGAGAAAAAATTCTTTCAAAAACATTTTAGTTAATAAGTGACGCATGTTTATAAACGTATTTATTTATTTAGCGTATGGCATTTCACATGGTACATAATAGTAGTATAAGCAGAATATATGTATATATATATATATATATATATAAAATTTCACATACATACATACATACAAATAGTCACGCCTTTTTTTGTTTCGCCAATCTTTCTTCAACCATCGTTTCTATGTCTCCAAACCATCTAAACATTCCTTTATCTATCTTTGTAGCCACATCTTCTTTTACACCACAGCGTTCTCTTATCTCACTATTCTTTACTTTATCCAACCGAGTCAATTCGGCTATATTTCTCAGACTACTCATTTCCGCAGCATTAATCCTATTTTCATGCTTCTTCTGCCAAACTCAACATTTACTATTATACTATGCACAGCCAGACGTGCCTTTTTTGACACTTTCTGGCTGCTCATAAAGCTATGCAGTGCCCCATTCATTTGCTTTCCTGCCAAAACGCTTCGCTCAATGTCACTGTCATACTTTCCATCTCTCGTAAACTTTGAACCCAAGTTCACAAATTAATTTACTTATTTCACTCCTTCTCCCTTAATCAGAACTTTACAGTTCTGACTTCTAGCCAAGAATTTTTTGACTATAACTCGTAATGAAAAAACTTGATTCATACATCTCCTTTCTCTTCTAAGCCCTGCTTACACATCCCATATCATATCAACGGTTATCCTGTCGTACCCAGCAGCTTTACCCAATTTCATTCTGTTCAACGCATCCACAATTTCTGTCGTACTAATTTTACTTTTACTCAAGTCTCCGAATGGGGCCTGTACTTGTGTATCCTCTTTTTGAAATAAACTTTCAAAGTATTCCTTCCATCTCTTTAATACGCATTCCTATCCTCTTACCATACTACCATCTTGGTTTCTGATTTTTTATTTCACTTGCGAGGCAGTATTTTTAGCTCTTGCTATTTTTATGGACTTCCAGGAGAGTTAAATATTGTTCTGGAAATCGTCAGATAACCTTTTATCACATTCTTCTCTATCACTCTCCTTTCTTACCACATCCTCTTTTGCCACACATTTTAACCTTTTATACTCATTCTTTGCCTTGTTTATATCATCAATCGTTGCCTTTTGCGTTCTTTGATTGGCTTTTGTAGCCAGCCAATCCAGTCAGGCTTTCTTCTTCTCTGACACTGCTTTTTAAACCTCTACGCACATTTTTTGTAACTTGCATCCTTTCCTTCTTTTACTTACATCACACACTTTAATAGCAATATCCACTTTTCCTTTCTTGAATGGCTTTCAAAATTCTTCAACCTCCTATGCTTCATCTAAACTGTCACATTTCTTGAACAATTTACTAACAAACCTCTCTTTTATATCTTCTTCTTGTAAATTCTCAACTTTTACAAGCTCTAGTATACTACTTGATTCCTGCACACGATGCCGCCACCGCTTCAAGAAAATTCTTATTCGGCTCATTACTAAGAAGTGTTCTGTGTCAATACCTGCACCTTGGTATGCCCGAGTTTTACAAATGGTTTATAACACAAACATTCTAATTACAAACTAAAATAATAATAATGGGGTGTATTTCTAGCTCGCGTCCGTAGAAGAAATCTACACGTGCACCCTGACTAATGCTAAATGAGCTAGAGCGATAGCTGGCAGCCAGACCTATCTTTCTAAAAGATCTCATGGCCACGAAACAGATGGAACCAAATATAAAAGTATTTATTGTTGTTAATAAATTTTGTAATAATACTACTTAATGAATACAATAAACTTAATAAAAGTATCACATAATCTCCACACGAAAGCGTTGACCTTGTGTTAAGATCAGATCCTATTTTTTTTGCATTGAAAAAGGATTTATTATCAAAAATAAGTCAAATTTGGCAATTATCTCATTATTACATAATTGTGCTAACAGATGAAGGATGTTATTATCTTAATCATACCGCTCGTAATTTTTTTAATACAATTTTTACTTCTACAATGGTGAAATTTTTGTTACTTGAGATTTAGAATATTATCGCATAGAGGGTGTGTAATCAATTATAAGAACTAAACAAGACTTTTAAATCCGGCCCTGATCAGAAACGAACTCGAAGCTGTTCGAAATGTCACAATTTCTTCTATAGCAGTTGGAAGACGGTAAAATAAAGCTAGATTAAACAACCAGTAACTGCTATCTTGCTTACTAGAGAGAACAGAGTTACGTTTTGATTAAAATCATCAAAATTGTTTTGTGGATAATTGGAAAACAGTTTTATTCACAGGCGAAACTAGGGTCCAGATGGTCGTGAACGAGTCTGGTGAAGACCAGTAGAGAGGTATGCACCTTGCGTCGGTGGCACTGTTATGTTCTCGGGTAGTATATTCTTTCCTAATACCATAGCAGAACTGGGCGTACGGAAAAAGTTGATCAGTCTTACAAAAGCTTGTGTAGAGGGATCTACAAGTGCAGTAAGACTTGAAAGAAAATTGTCAACCTTCTTTTCAATTAACGGTGGTCTCAAACAAGGAAATGCGTTATTCCCACTCCTCTTTAACATCGCTTCGGAAGGCATCGTACGAAGGGCAAACATAGAAACGCTCCTATTTGGAAATCAGGGTCCACGCATTGTAGTAGCTTTTGCTGATGATTTAGATACAGTAGGAAATACAACTATCAACGTTAAGGAAGAGTTCATTAAACTGGAAAATGCTGCAAAGAAGGTTGGCCTACAAATAAACGAAGATAAAACAAAATACATGACTACAACAAGAACATAACGAAGAGAAGGATAGGATAAAATGTGACAATGGACCACTTTAATTTTGAAAGGGTCCATAAGTTTAAATATTTGGAAGCTACATCATCACTGGCAGCACGCACTGATTGAAAACCCTTCTTTTTAGATTGACGGGGATGTCACTCTTGAAAACGTCTTTAAGTCTTCTGAAAACTACACATGAGAGAGTGCGCCTTTTCTTTAGTTCGCATGTCTGGTTATCCCTTGAGATGCTGACCTCATGGCCAAGGTACACATATCTATCTACTATTTGAATTTCAGCTCCGCCAATCTTCAAGCCACAGCTGGGAACAATGTTTGTCATGAATTTTGTTTTTGCCATATTGATATTAAGACCGACTTTTCCACTCATATAACAATATAAAACAAGAGATTAACAACAGAATTCAGGGAGCCAATCGCTGCTGTTTTACACTACAAAAAATAGTGAAATAATATTGTAATAGAACTATTGATGCTTTTCGTTCCTTTTTTGGAACCCAATTTCCTGTTTATGCAAGACAACGCCCGACCTCACATAGCTGGGGAGATATTCGATTATCTTAATCAAGTTGGTATAATAGTTATGTCATCATCATAATCATCATCATTCAGCCCTTTGTGTCCACTGTTGGAAATAGACCTCCCTAATCATTTTCCATTCCAATCGATTTTGTGCTGTTTGTATCCAGTTGCTGCGGGTCCTTTTATTATCGTCCACACACCTCTTGCAGGTCCTGCAGCATCAGTCGCATTTCTTCTAGATTTTCAGAGAATAGCACCATATCATCTGCAAAACGTAAGTTGTTTAGGTTCTTGCCATCTATGTTTATACCTCGCTGACTCCAGTCCAACTGTTTGAATGCACTCTCCATGACTGTAATAAACAGCTTTGGTGACATCGTGTCGCCTTGCCGAACACCACGTTCAATAGTTATGAGGTTGGTATTTTCAAGTAGTTTTACCGTCATTGTTGCATTTTTGTAGATATTGTGGATGAGCTTGGTATATCGGTAGTCGACTCTACTCCTAAAGTGCAGTTATGCAGTGGCCTCCAAAAAGCCCGGATCTAGATTTGATCGAGCATTTATGGGATCACCGCAAGAAAAATGTCAAATGTCAAGTACATGCACCTAGAAACCTGAGAGAACTTGAAAATGCAGTTATCACAGCATAATAACCAATTCCTCATGATTTTATCTAAAATTTAGTTCTATTTATACGAAGCGTTTTTTCTAACTTTAAATGTAAATGTAGTCCTAAAATTAATTCATTATTGAAATTTGTATGATTTAATATGTTGGTACGTTAATTTTAACCAGAAGTTTATAATTTTTTTAATCCTCCCAAACCTGTGAATGCGTCTGCTAAATAAAAAACCAAAACTATCAAAAATTTTTTAGAAATGTACAAAAAATCTGGTGCAGATGTTTCAATCCAAACTTTTTAAATATTGATTGAAACTTTTACAATTTATGTGTTATAATGAAGACTGAGCAATTTGTATCAACTAAATAATTTGTTCCAATTACTTTTACTTTTTTAATATTAATTCGTAAGTTTAGGCTGGGAAAGAAACAGAGTAAGACAGATTTAATCTAATAATACACTTTCCATTTCTAAAAATTTTCTATGATAAAATCCTATTTAGAATGCGTTTAACTGCTCTTCATAATGAATGGCTATTTACAATTAACTTTCGATGTTAAAGTGTGCGATAAATATGTTTTTAGTAAGCTAATCACGCGCTATTAGATAATTGCAAGTATTTAATACTATTTTAAGCTTATAATAAATGTTTTTCCACAAATAACACCTTCCAATAACAACCACCATTGGGTCGTTAAAGAGTGGTGGTCGCTTAATAGTAAATTTAACATTACCGACGTGTGTATCATTTTAAAATAATCCCTAGGCACTTCAAATAAATGTAAGCAAGACGAAAGTAATGGTTTTTAAAAGAGAAGAAAGCATGACAAAATGTGGAGTTTCGATCGAGGGAGAAAGAGTGGAACAAGTAAATGAATTTGTGTACTTGGGTTTAAAGTTTACGAGAGATGGAAAGTATGACAGTGACAAAGGGCAAAGGCAAAGGGTGTTGGCAGGAAAACAAATGGGGCACTGCATAGCTTTATGAATAGCCAGAAAGTGTCAAAAAGGGCACGTCTAACTGTGTATAGAGGTGTGTTGATTCCTACACTTATGTATGCTAGTAAATGTTGGGTTTGGCAGAAGAAGCATGAAAATGGGATTAATGCTGCGAAGATGAGTAGTCTGAGAAGTATAGCCGGAGTGACTCGGTTGGATTAAGTAAAGAATAGTGAGATAAAAGAACGCTGTGGTGTAAGTGGAAGGAAGTGGTCTCTGCCTACCACTACGGAAAAAAGGCATGACTTTATGTACGTATGTATGTATGCACTTCAGCGTTGTCTGCTTTTTGTAGAAATGGGTGTCTGATTATATTTTTTATGGTTGTTTGCCCATATGTTTTAGTACCTTTCCAACAGTTCTGTTGTTCTAGTCTATACGCGCATTGTCTTGCCTCACCCCATATGTTAGCTTGGGTTTTATCACAGCCGTGTATAAGCCTTCTGAAATAAAAAAACATCCACGGTATTTTTGTGTTATTAGACATCGTCTTCGTGAAAATGTTCACCCTAAAAATAATCATGAAAAAATTACAAAAAAATAGTATTTCTTTTCCATAAAATACAATTCACTAATTCTTCCACCATAATGCATCATTAAAATACTAAAACATTAAAAAAAGGGTGTGCGTCTCGGCACGCCCGACAGAAGTGATAACTTTAAATGATTTGCGTGGAAACTATTAAATATTAAACGTAGCAAATACTTGGTCTATATATTATAGATATTCTCTTAGAGAGGGAGGCCAGGATAGTCTCCTACAGATTCCTGTCTTTGGAAAAGCAAATTAATGGAGAGCAACTCGGGGATTACTCCGGGGTACTGAGTGAAACAAAAAACCACACAAATTCTCAAGATGGTTCCTGACTTGCTGGCCACAAAAATACACGTAGAAAAGTCGTTCAGAGTCCTCTTTCCGAAAAAAGACGAATGGGTGGGAATCCTCTTCCTATAGACTGAATACGTAATGTACACAGATGGCTCAAAAACCCCAAATAGAGTTGGGGCCGGTGCTTTCAGCAGAAAACCAAAGATTGAAATATCTACCAGTCTTGGCAGGTATGCTACAATCATTCAGACTGAAGTCTTCGCTATCGAATTGTGTGCAAGAGAGTGGACCAACAGACCTCTAGCAAACAAAACGTAAGTATAATATCAGTCAGCCAGGCTGCTTTAAAAGCACTGAGCTCCAACAAGATAAATTCTAAACTTGTATGACATTGCATCGAATCCTTAGAGTACCTTGGTGCGAACAATGGGGTGACCCTACTGTGGGGGTACCTGGGCACCAGGGGGTAAAAGGAAACAAAAAAGTCGACACCCTTGCAAAACAGCGGACCGAATCTTCGTTCACTGGACCAGAACCGGATTTTGGAGTCACCACAGGTGGCGCCAAAACAATTATTTCGGACTGGGCGGAGAGGAAAATACTCACGTACTGGTCCGATATACCAGAGTTAACTTACTCGAAGGCGTTTCTACCTAAACCCTCAAAAAACACAACCAAGCAGATCCTAGAATGGAGCAGAAATGACCTGCGTATTTTAACGGGACTGCTTACAAGACACTGTTGTCTAAGATACCACCTCGGAAAGATAGGTCTGAACCAACAAACGGACTGTCGGTTTTGTTGCGTGGAAGTCGAAACTGCTGAACATATACTATGTTCATGCCCCGGCCTAGGAAGAATAAGGTTCAGCCTATTTGGTTACACCAACCTAGAACCTACTGATTTCAAAAAAATCTCACTCTATACAACCATGAACTTCGTAAGAAGGGCTGGATTGTGCGGTAAACTATATCCTCCAGGGGTGAGCCACAATAGACCTACTAGAGGTCGCAGTGGAGCCCCACTTACATGATACCTAACCTAACCTAGTTTATATTAAAATTAAAATGATCATTCGGGTGAGGATTATGAATAAATACAAAATTTTTGGTAAATTAATGACTTAATTAAAAATGTTAAAAAAGTGAACAGCTTATTTATTTAATATTAAGTATATATTAAGTATATTAATTAACATTCAGTTATCTGTTTAGCACGTCATTGAATTCAGGTTCAAATTCCCGAGTATCCAATTTTTTTTAAAATATTAAAATTTCGTTACGCTTTTAGGAACGCGGTAACGCGCCCGAAAAGTTCACAGCTTGCCATAAAAAGTTATCATTTCAAAAAGCAAATATTTTCATATTTGTTATTGATAAAAGAGGTCATATTTTCTAACAGGCCTCGTATATGTCTGTAAAGTAATAATACTTGATGGTTGTATGCGGAATTTTTTATGAGGAATAACCTTTTTTCATAGAAAATATATACAAAGCAAATCAGATTCAAGCAAAAGTAAATGGAACCACGACCGAACCAATAGCTGTGGCTATGGTGATGTTGAGACGGAGGTGAGAAAACAGATAACGAAGGCAACAAGAATAGCAGGATGCCTAAATGACACAATATGGCGAAATATAACCATTAAAATAGAAACCAAATCAAGAATTTACAAGGCAATAGTAAGACCAACTATGACATATACGGCAGAAACTCGACCAGACACAGCGAGAACTAAACAACTTCTAGAGACAACCGAAATGAGAGTACTTCGTAGAATAACTGGGAAGACGATCTTGGACAGAGAAAGAAGCGAGAATATAAGAAGGACATGCAAGGTAGAAAACATCAATGAGTGGGTTCTCGGCAGAAAGAGGTGAGTGAAATGAGCACATCAGTAGAATGGACAACGACAGAATAGTCAGAACAGCACGCGACAAATCACCAGAGTCGCAGGAGTTTAGGACGCCCCCGAAAACGATAGAGCGACAACTTAGCTGTGCAATAGGCAGAGGGACGATGAAAAGAAACAGGAGATCCGCCTAGATTAAAGAAGGAAGAAGAAGAAGAAGAACCTTTTTTCGTAAAATTAATAATAAAGTCTTCCATATGTTGCCAACTTAAGTGGACACACTGTATTAAGACGTATCAATATTTTAATCGACAGTAATAAAATGTTTGATCGTTAAGTCATAAAATTAATTTCATCAAAGATCGCACCACCATAAATTTTGCTAATATAAAACCAATGTCGAAGCGTGTCCTTGCATTGTAATTTCTAATTAAGTTTATTAGATAATTTCACCTTCCTAGATAACATACATGTTTTAACATTTACTAATTTTGTATTTTTCGAGCACTTTTTCACGGTCAACAATTATTAGTATATTATGTTAAACAGGGTACCGTTACAGTTCGTAAATATTATGTATTTTTACATTTTTAATTCGTTAAGAGATGATTGAATTTTATTGTTCTTTTTGCCAAACTCTATAACCGCAAACTTAAACTTATTCTACCTATCGAAATGTGAGTTCAATAAGCCTTACCGTTCTTCTTGTTTGCCGGTTAGTAAGCGTTGTTGCGCCGCTTTTCCCATTAACCTCTCCTTGAACGAGCCACATACGTGTACAACATTTTTTACCATCACTTTCTTCTTGCTTACATTTACTTTTATCCTTTTGATTATTAGGGCATCATGCATAATATTAACCATCGCCTAAAACTCCTCCTACGATGATACTAATATGACAAAGGTAGTTAATAAAAGTGTCCTCTAATACCAGCAATTTAATTTTTTTTTTGTTTTTTTTGTTTGCAGAGGGGGAGAAAATCCTTTATGGAGAGGTTATGAGTCTTAAAGCTCAAGGTCTACTGTGAGACTCCACCGACTGTGTCAGGTCTACTCACTAAAAACTCCACCCCTAATTAGGTCCATCTGGCTATTGTCTCCAGTGACACTTAGACCTGTTCGCTCATTGTATCGTGCCTATTGTATTGTATTATTGTAGAATGGAGACCCGACCCGCAGACCAACCGGCAAGGACCCTAAAATAGCAAAACACACACTGTTCCGCCGCGAGGCACTGGTCCGAAAAAGAGGCAATTCCCGGGACCTAGAAACACGTTGCACCCAACCCAATACCTTCGTACCTTGTACAAGTTCTGTACTGGTTGGGAACAATGTAGTCGCCCAAGAACCGCCCATTCGCTCCAGCGCTCCACCGCCCCCGGATCTCCGCCGCACAACTCGCAGGCCAGGCCTCCTTTATACAGTCATAGCTGATTCCTGTTCATCGGTAACAGTTCTTCCGTCCTTTTGTGACACGGACCTTTGATGTATTATGTCCCATGTTTGTTTGCTGGTATACTTTTCCAGTAGTTTTTGTGCGTTTTCCGAACCTCTGCTTGCAAGTTCGTCTACTTCCTCATTACCTGCAACTCCCTAACGTCCTGGAACCCAGTTTGACGTGATTACGGTCTACCAGCGTTATCTTTTCTTCTTTGCAGTCAACGAGTATGGGGGAAGGAGTGGTCCGACCCTGAGGTGCCCCGTGCACAGGACTAAGGCTGTCTACTACAGGATTTCGCCCGGTTTCCTGTAGGCTTCGTTAGCTAAGGTGCTCCCCCACTGCCATGCATCCATCAGCACGGGTCGCATAACACTTTGGATTGGGAGTCTTTTAGTCGCCTTTTACGACAGGCAGACCATACCTGTGATCTATTCTATTTTCCCCGTATCCCCAGGGGAATAATACTACCAATATTAACATTCATAATTTTTTATTCTTCCTAGGTGAATTAATGTTGTTTGTCAAAGAGGAATATTACTTTAGAGTTCTTAGAATAATTTGGCTCATTCTCCTTTGGATGGAATTGAAAAGTTTGAGCGATAAAGTACATGTTACAACTTAAATATTTGAAACAATATATAATCTAAGCCGGGAGAACCATTTCCCCGATTCCCTTACTTCAGAATATAAAAATAAAACGTAGGACATTTGTTTGTGTATGGTTTGCATTAAAAGTCTGGAGATTAGTGTTTTTAAACTTTCCAAATTATGAGCTTTGTTGTTAGTTATTTTTGTGGAAACGGTTCAAAGTTTTGAGGATATCGTTCATTCGTGCTTTGTTTGTACCGCATATTTTATATTATTACTTATAATTTTTAGCAATTATTATATTGCAACATATATTTCGACCAATAAGGTAAGTAATATGAAGAAAAATTAAATTGTGTATTAAACATGCTCACAGTACCCTGTATAGTTGATGTGATTAGGAAAAACAGTTTTTGTACTTGACCATGGCAAAATACGACATGTGCGTATAGATAGCACAATTTAAACGTATCATTTTGACACGTGGAAACCTACAACCTTGGATTTTCTCTTTGAGATACTTGAATTGTTCGTTTATTTTTTACCTAAAATAAATAAAAACGAAACATATGGATGTTTATGCAAGATTGAATTTGGGCAGGGCTTAATTTTATTTGTTATCGTTATAACAGTGAAAACTTGGAAATCTATCGAGTAGTTTGTTTAAATATTCAATTAAATACAACAATTTTGTGAAAAACTGGAAATTTCATTGTGGTCGTGCTTATAAGAACGATAAATTTTGTGGATGTCGACCAAAGTTAAGTTGGCAGGGCGTACCGGCTGAAAATCGTTCGAAGACTTTAAACAAGCGTATGATAGCATCATCAGAGCAAGCTTATGGACAGCACTAGAAGAACTTGGAATACCCGGCAAACTTATAAGAATGATAAAAGTATGTGTTGAAGGATCATACAGTTCAATTAAAATAGAAGGGCACTACAGCGAAATCTTTGAAATAACAACTGGACTTAAACAAGCGGATGCACTGTCGCCGGCTCTATTTAACATAGCCTTGGAGAAGGTAGCAAGACGAACCGAACTAACTATGAACATCTTCGGCCATAATGGACCCTGACTGATTCTAGCTTATGCAGATGATCTAGATGTTGTAGGAAGAAGTACAGTTAGCGTGAAGGAAGCCTTTATAAAACCAGAAAAAGAGGCAAAGAAAATGGGAATGAAAGTCAATGAGGAGAAAACTAAGTATATGCATATGACACGAAACGTAGGACGAGATCGAATACGTCAAAATGTTACTATGGACGAATACAACTTCGAACATGTACAGACTTTTCAATATCTAGGAGCATTAATAACATCAGATAATAACGTTAAAGTAGAAATAAAACAGCGTATACTTCAAGGGAATAAATGCTATTATGCAACCCAACAATTATTAAGATCAAGGACTCTGACAAGGCAAACAAAAATAAACGTATATAAAACTATTATAAGACCAATTGTAACATACGGCAGCGAAACATGGACCATGACGGTACAAGACACGCTACTACTCAATCGTTTCGAAAGAAAGATCCTTAGGAAAATATACGGAGGAGTCTGGGATCAACAAACATTGCGGTATAGGATGCGCACGAACAATGAGGTATATGAACTATATAATAGCCCAAGTATAATACAAGAAATTAAATCCAACAGATTAAGATAGCTGGGACATGTCCAGAGGAGTAATGACTCAAGGCTAATTAAAATGGTCTGGGAAGAAGCCCCTAACAACAAAAGACCACTTGGACGCCCAAAACTTCGATGGCGTGATAATATACGCAAGGACCTGCAAACTTTGGGAGTCCTTAACTGGGAAGAAAGTACTCAGGATCGACATGAATGGAGGAGAATTGTTGAGGCGGCCAAGACCCACCCCGGGTTGTAGAGCCATGGATGGATGGATGGATGGATATCTACAGCTGTCGCTGCCTTCCTGCTTTCAGCCCTTGTCTCCAGTTGTCCTTGTCCTGCCAGTCTCCGTCCTGCAGGTTTCTTAATTCCATCGCCTCATCCTCTCCGTCTCTCCATGATCGCCTTGGTCGACCTCTCTTTCGTCTGCCTAATGGACTCCACTCAGTTACCCGGTGTATCCAGCGATCCTCCGGAGTTCTTCTAACATGTCCGTACCACGTTAGTTTCTTTTCCTCTATGTGTTCTAGTGTGTCTTTTTTTACCTCCATTCTTCTCCTGATCTCCTCATTTCTTATTTGATCTAATCTGTTCACTCCACAACTCCTTCTCCAAAAGTCCATTTCTGTGGCTACAATCTTCCCTTTGTTTTTTTTTGTTGATCACCCACATTTCAGCTCCATAAGTCATTATGCTGCGAACTATTGAATTGAATATTCTCGTTTTATTAGTCTTGGTTATGTGGCGGTCCCATTTTTTTTTTTATGAAAATGGTCGCAAAAAGGGATTAAAGAAAGGAGATGATTGTGGACACGTTTTTTAAAAAGTTGCAGGTCATAGTTCTCTGGAAAAACTGATTTTGGAAGCTTATTTCATTCCGTAGCAGCCCTGTAAAAGAAGGATTCTTGATGAAGATTGGTCCTGGTAGTGTCAAGCTTGAGAGTAAATGTGTGAGACTGATCAGCGTGCCGAGTTCTTCGGCCGAATGTGGCCAATGGTGATACAAGAGTTTTTATTTCTCTGGAGCATCTGCCATGGAAATATCTGTAGAGCAATGACTGATCTGCAACTCTTCTTCTATGTTCTAGAGGGTGAAGGGTATCTGTTTATCTATCTGTTTATCTTATCTATCTATTTACAAGACAGTACCGGGCAATGCTATCAGCATAATCCTGGGCCGTTTTGCCACAGTGTTTCAGACCGAAATCCCAGCAATTTCTACCTGTGCCCAAATATTTTTGCAGACTACAAGTAAAAAAATTCCTGAAGCTTGGGCGAAAGAAACTAATACAGTAAGGATTCTTACAAAACATTGCTGTGTGAAAAAAACACTTGCACATTATAGAGCTTGCAGAAAGCCCGCTTTGTAAGTTCTGTGAAGAGGAGGATGTGACTTCTCTTCACTTTCTAATTCGAAGAACTCTCAGTTCGAAGCAAAAGACACTTCGGATTATTAAATTTAAACCAACATTGTCGATATCCTGAAATTTTTCGAAAATATATGAATAAATGGAAAAACTAACGTTGATACCGGTCCCGATAAAATAACGTATATGGCATGTACAGTGTGAAAATTTGTCCAAAGCTCGAATTATCGGTGTTTCAAGTCGAACCAAATGGACGAAAAATGTTCGTTCACCAAAAATGTTAGGATAACAATTGTTTTATTGGTCGTACCAGATATATCGCAACCATTTCTTTGCAGGATTATGTAACGTGCCTTTTTTTCCCTTCTACAGTTCCATTATAATTATATCTCTGATAATTTTATATTCCTCAAGTACTCGTAAATAGTGTCGCGTACCGTATTTTGTTGTAACTTAAATATATCATTCGTTGTAAATAGTGTTGCATAGCCTCGATTATTGTGTGTTATCGATTATATTATTGTTTGGTTTACATTTCTGTGTAGATGAGGCTAGCTATTAACACGGACGAACGCGATTCTTAGTGTGGAACATAGACTTGCGAATATTCTTGGTTTACGTCAATTCCGTGTCATTTCTTGATATCCGGCTTGGGAAGTAGTCGGAGTCGTGTGGTGAGAGTCTTGGGAGTGGTGTGGTGAGAATTTTTGGGGCGGTGTGATATTAACAAGTGTGCAAAACCTCTACGGTTTTCCTTTCATATCTGGCTGTATTTGTGCCATCTTAATTGGATTTTGAAGAAAAACCATTTAATTTTTAACTTGACCATTCTATCTTACCTCCGTTGTTGATATTTTGGATTTTGGTGTCGAGTTAAAATAACCGCATGC
Organism: Agelastica alni; assembly: GCA_950111635.1. Taxonomy (NCBI): domain Eukaryota; kingdom Metazoa; phylum Arthropoda; class Insecta; order Coleoptera; family Chrysomelidae; genus Agelastica; species Agelastica alni. The sequence continues at coordinate 51,404,529 of OX467709.1, forward strand.
GGGATTTATTTGAGGGAAGCCATTGTTAATTAGCAGGTGCCGTTACATAACCAAACCGGCCACAGGAGTAGTGCATTCGTATCATCCATATCGACGATAAACTGCAGTGTTATAAAGACTTGGTGTTTTTAGCAGGAACTCCGTATTAAGGTGTTCAAGATTAAAGTTATTTTTTTTTTTATATTTGATCTATAATGTGCGTTTGCCCAAGGGTTGCAAGTGGTTTTTTTTTGAATATTTAACGACGTGACTTATTTTTGACAACACAATTAAGTTTTGTTTTAATTTATTAATATAATACATTATTAAAAACTATTTATTGCATTAGATAATATGCCAAAACTAATATTTGATTAAAATAATCTTCTCAATAAATCTTTATGTAAATGGTAAAAACATGAGTAAATTAGCAGCCTTATGTGAACGTTTGATTTAGTATTATTAAAGAGTTGACTTATATACGTTTTTTTTGGTAACTTGGTAAAGTCTGTTACTCTTACTTTTGTTTTGGTTATTTTATAAAATTGTAAATTTTAAATTTTTGGTTTGTTTTAGCGAAAAAATTTACTATAGCTGTTAATTTTGACTATATTTATTATAATTTTATTATTGAACTGTGTACTTTGATTTATTGTTAGCTGTTAATTTTGACTATATTTGTTATAAGTTTATTATTGAACTGTGTACTTTGATTTATTGTTAGCTGTTAATTTTGACTATATTTGTTATAATTTTATTATTGAACTGTGTACTTTGATTTATTGTAGGAGTAAAGTATCCAATATATTTTAGCTATAATTTCATTTATTTAGTTCACCATAATCTCAGTTGTTTATCGTGTGGCTCTGCTAGTGCCTATAAGACCTAGGGGTTTCCGGCTTGAACCGTCTAAGTCAGTGGCGCGGCTCACTTTTATATATATATATATATTTTTTCTTCTACCCTCTACGGCTGAGCTCGGGCATAATTTGCCAGTAGAGAGACCGCTGGCAGAGTACTCTATAGAGAACGAATAAGACGTGGCAATTAAACAACAGTTAATGCTAAATGAACAATTGATTTGTCTAAATTAGAAAAATATTGAAAACTTTGCATAACCTTCAACATAATAATTAATCCCAACTCTTATACATCAAGACGTACCATTGATTATTTAAAAGAAACATAATTGTTGATGTAATATTTTAGCAGCCGCATTTACCTGATACATCTCTCATTGACTTCTTTTTGGTCATAAAAGTCAAATAAAAATTGCGTGTGTAGTTATTTTTATCACTTCTTGTTGCCTTTAAAAACCACATTTTGAATAAAAATACATACTATCTATCCTCAGAGTGAAAATATTGTTTGGAAAATCAGTTGTATCGCATGCAAGAGTGTATAAATCTTCATTGCGAATATTTTAATTAGCAATAAAATAACTTTTATTAAAACATTATAATTTTGGCTCAGTCAAATCGCGATTTAAAAGTGATTTTTAACACGCTTATATTAGTTTCACCTGTATCTTGTATGTATGTATGTATGTTTGTAACCGACTCTTTGGCCTCGATTTTGCGATCGAATTTAATTTAAACTTTGCACACTTGTCAAAGACCGACGACAATGCAATAGTTCGATCAAAATATCCGATTATCCTGATTACTTTCGCCAGGATTCATAAATTTCTTCAAGGATCCTTTGCATAAGAGTAAGAGAGATAAAACTAGTGCGTGAACAAATATTAAAACAGTTCATCGCATCGGTGGTTCAGTGGTAGATTGCTCGACTGTCACGCGGTCGCCCGTGTTAGATTCCCGATCGATGCATTCTTTTTGTGCGTTTACCGTTTAATACATAATTTTTTTAGTAAGTATAGCAAATCGAACTAAAAAGCGAAAAATAAATTAGTTATTAAAAAAAAAGGGCGCCCGGGTTTGATTCCTGATCGATGCATTCTTTTTGTGCGTTTACCGTATACATAATTTTTTTAGTGAGTAAAACAAATTGAACTAAAAAGCGAAAAATAAATTATTATTAAAAAAAAACACGCTTTTAGAGTTGATCAAACTAAAAAGTAAAAAATAATTCTTAACATAGGAATAAAATTACTGACGAGAAAATTAATGTCACTGTTCTAAAAGCGTGGGGTGCTTTGTATGACATTTTTAAACTAACTCTGCGTTTCGGAATAAAAGCACCCCACGCTTTTAGAACAGTGAAGGCGAGTTATACAGCAAATAAAATAAAATAAGGAACAAAATAAAATAAAATAAGAAAGATAAACATGCCCAAAACTATGAAAGCGTTTATACAAGAAATAAGATAAAATAAGAAATAAAAATAAGAACAAAATATGACCAACTTTTATCTCTTTGTCTTATTTTATTTTGTTTAAAAACTAATAATGCGCGTGACCCAAATCTTTTCTGTTCTAAATGTTTCGAGTTTACAATCAACCTAACCAAACCTAATAATATTATTTGTGGAGGTATTTTTGAGTTTCCTTTTATGGCCCGTATATTTATTTCTTAATAGCTACAATCTGTGTTCAAAAGCTTCAGCTACAGAAAAAGTTATTTTAAAAACGTTAAACTCTCTGATTTTTTAGCACTTACGTGCTTCCTCCATTATGTCAGCAATTGTAAGCAAAGCATTTTCTTTCAGTCGGCTGTTCTTGTATTTTCCATCAGTATAACTGAGGAAAGGTCGATATCTGCTCTATCAACATGCCATTATACATACATACATACAAATAATCACGTCTTTTTTCCGTAGGGGTAGGCAGAGACCACTTCCTTCCACTTGCTACGGTTCTTACACACACTATTCGCCTTCTCTACTTTCATCAGGGTCTCATGCATGCTTGTCGGTTGTTGGTACTCTTGACCTAGCCTTTCTTCAAAACTATGTTGATCTGATCGAGATATGTTCGCCGAGGTCGACCTCTGCCGACTTGTCCATTCACACTCGCCCTATACATTTGTTTCGTTAATCTTCCTTAATCCATCCTTTCTACGTGTCCAAACCATCTAAGCATTCCTTTATCTATCTTTGTAACCACATCTTCTTTTACACCACAGCGTTCTCTTATCTCACTTTTTTTTACCTTATCCAACCGAGTCACTCCGGCTATACTCTCAAACTACTTATCTCCGCAGCATTAATCCTATTTTCATGCTTTTTCTGCCAAACCCAACATTCACTACCATAGATAGGTGTAGGATCCAACATTATCCATTATAATATTTTTTAATAGGAAATGGATGGTAGATAAAGTTGGATAATTTTAGATAACAATAAAATTTAAAAAATCCGTAAGTATTTGTAATAAAATAAATCAATTTGGAAATTATGTACTGTTATGCACAAAACACAAAAGTCATTGTCAAAAAATCTGCGATATTATCGGTTCATTCTTATTTCTTATTTTATTTTAGTCATTTGTATAAACCAATGTTTTTTGCACTCATTCCGTATTTTATTTTATGTTATTTCTTATTTTATTGTATTTGCCATATAAACTTGCCTTGGACATTAATTTTCTCGTCAGTAATTATATTCCTATGTTATGAATTATTTTTTACCTCTAAAAGCGTGTTTTTTAGTTTTACTTTTAATAACTATAATTTATTTTTAATAATAAATATTGGCTGCTCGTTTTATTAAAAAGCTTCATCGTCTCCAATCGCCATTGCATATTTTATTCATTTGGATTATTTCAACGATGTTGTTGACAGAATAAATATTAAAAACTTATGTTTTATATCGTCTAATGCTTCAGATATTAAGGGCGTTCGCCGTGACCTTGACCCTGAAAACAAACTACTCTCGCTCTCGGCCGGCCTGCTATAACCGTCTGTACAAGTAAAAGTAACAAGGCAGTACCCACTTTTATTTTCGGAGGATTTTAGAAACGAGCATCGCAATACTTTCTCCTCAGAATACAAAAAATTAAAAAAAAATTCTATAAAAATTTGCGTGCCATAGAAATTTTTTTGCTACATTTAATAAGGTAAGCTTATGGCCTCAATATTTTGAACCTGGCCCCTTTATCGGCAACAATAAACATGGTCAAAGAAAAAAAGTAGCTATAGGAAAAAACAACTAGTAGCAGAATTGCCAATAAGTTAGTACGCTAGACAAAACTCCAAGATCTTTTTGACAATGTCCATAGAGAGTATAAGATACCTAACTGACCTATTGACCGGATACTACAAGAAACGGAAGCATCTTCATAAAGTGAAGCTAAATAAAACACAACTACTCGTATATGCAGGAGCTGTGAACAAAAGAGAGACAATGAAATACTTGATCGGAGAATTCATTCTGCAAGAAAAATAGCTGACCCTGGTTGACCTGGGGCAATATCCATTGAGCAAGGAACTCCTTACAAGGGAACTCCCTTTATGGAACTCTAGGTGCCTTTATTTTAAATTTAGAAAGTAACCTTTTGGTAAAATTAATAATGTGTATTAAATGAAGATGGTGCAATACTAGTTTCTCATTTTCCACGCCACTGAAATCTTACGATCACTGGAATCGTACGATCACAGAAGATTAGTAATGGGTCTTAGGTAGATAATCGTTAGTCTGTCTGTTTTTGATACAAATGCTCACGTTTAGGCGCAAATGCAAAGCAAATAATGACACTTTTTGGAAGCACTTATGTTTAATATTCTTTCCCCAAAAAAATTAATAAAAAGCGATCACTGATTAAAATTAAATGATGTGCGATTATAAAGCTGCTGGATCGCCCTTATCTACAAATACAGACCAATTGATGTCAAAGAAGCAGTGCCAAATTTCTCATTAAACATTTTTTTCCACATATAACTGTATGCAGAAGCTCTTTAGCTGTTAGACAATTAAAACCAAATCTCGTATAGTGCAGCTATGAATTGACTGTAGTAGATAAGTACTTAGTTTTAAGCATAGATCGAAATTATTGGTTATTCTTTAAGACTAGTTTTAATTGTCATCGCCAAAAAGGTGTTGTTTTGAAAAAAAAAAAACCTAATTTTTGTTTTTTAAGATTTTTTTATAGTACCTACTTCTTTTTAATAAGTGATATATTTGTGAATTTTTTAACCTAGGTTTGTTGTGTAAATAAAGAGATGATTTGAGTTAATCATTCAGTGTTTGTATTATCATAAATCTCTTACGTGTGGCATGCACAACATTTTTAGGTTTGTAGCGGGTCCGTTGTAAAAAAGTTTACTCATTTCTGTTTTAAATGTACCCATTGCTTTGTATTTAATACTTGCATCATCAACAAATGTAAAACTACCTATAATTATATATTCCGACCCTGATATTATGATATTTCGTGAGGGCAATGACAAAATGTGGAACCTGCAAGGTCTTTCCTTCAATCATTTAGTAGGTGACATTATCCAAGGTTCTTCCTTGTTATTAACAAAAAATGTCGTTTAACATTAATTGGACAGTTGAAAGACAGCTGAAAGCGATATTTTGTGAAAGTTGCAGGAGAGAGATTTTAAGTTTTTTTTTCGGAATTGTTCCTAATCAATCTATCAAAATAAACAATCATTAAGTAGGAATGATTTTTTTTTTGGATTTATACATGTTATATTGTTTGGATTCATCAGGTATGGCGTTATATGATTTGTAAATATTATATTGGAAACTTCTTTTCAATATAGACGCTCTTTGTGAAGAACATCTTAGTGTGAATATCATTCCTATAAATACATACATATAGTAACACAGATACCACTTTCATACATGCTCGTCGATTGCTGATACTCTTGACCTAGCCTTTCTTCAAAATAATTTTGATCTGACCGATATACGTTCGCCCAAGTTGATCTCTACCGACTTGTCCATTCACACTCGCCTTATAAGCTGTTTTGTCAATATTCCTTCATCCATCTTCTCTACGTGTTCGAACCATCTACATTCCTTTATCTATCTTTATTTTTTTTGTAGAGGGGAAAAAAATCCTTTATGGAGAGGTTATAAGTCTGAAAGCTGTAAAAACTCCACTGACTGTTAGGTCTCCACCGCTATTTAGGTCTGTCTGGCTATTGCCTCCGGTGACACTTAGGCCTGTTGGCCCATTGTATCTTTCCTATGTGTTTTTGTATTATTGTAAAATGGAGACCCGACCCGCAGATCACCCGACAAGGACCCGGAAACAGTAAAACACACACTGCGCCGCCGCGAGGCACTAGTCCGAAAAAGACAGGCAATCCCCGGAACATAGAACCACGCTGAACCAAATCCAGCACCTTCGTACCTTGTACAAGTTCTGTACTTTCTTCATGTAGTGCCTATCCGTTCCGGATGTTGGCTATCATATTGGCTATTGCACTTTATTGACTGCAGCTCGGAATAGCTGAGTTGTTGTCTGGTTGAACCAAGCTCTTAAGTTTTTCGGCCACGATATTTGTCGTCTGCCTGGTCCTCTAGTTCCATACACTTTGCCTTTGACAGGCATACCATACCTGGGATCTATTCTATTTTTCCCGTATCCCCAGGGGAAGTCTATCTTTATTACTACATCTTCTTTCACACCAAAGCTTTCCTTTATTACACTTTTTCTTACTTTATTCATTAGTTTTACTCCAGTTATACTTTTCAGTATCTTATCTTACTTTCATGCTTCTTCTGCCAAACCCAACATTCCCTACTAAACATAAGTGTAGAGATCAGAAGCCTATTTGACACGTTCAGGCTTCTTATAAAGTTATGCAGGGTACAGGTTGATTCCATCAGTAGAGATCTTAAAGCAATCGTCAAGTGGGGAACCAACAATCTTGTTCAGTTCAACGCCCAAAAAACACAAAGTGCCACGTTTTCCAATAAAGTGAATTCCCCAAATCATCCCATCACAATGCTGGAAATACCCTTGAACCAAGTCCCTCAATCTCGATTTTGGGAGTCACGGTGTCCAATAATATGTCTTGGCATGAACATGTTGCTAACATCGCAAAGTCGGCAAGCCAGAGGCTAGGTTTTCTGTGGAAAGCTAGAAAGTTTTTTACTCCTGATCAACTGTTGACGACGTACAAGGCTCAAATCCGACCTCTACTGGAGTATTGCTCGCACATTTGGGGTTCAGCACCAAGGCATTCTCTTCGTCTTCTAGATTCCATTCAGAAAAGAGCCATTCGCTTGATAAACAGCTCAACTCTCACAGATACCCTTCACCCTCTAGAACATTGAAGAAGAGTTGCAGACCAGTCATTGCTCTACAGATATTTCCATGGCAGATGCTCCAGAGAAATAAAAACTCTTGTACCACCATTGGCCACATTTTTTCCAGAGAACTATGACCTGCAACTTTTTAAAAAGCGTGTCCACAATCATCTCCTTTCTATAATCTTGGTAAAACTCGGAATATTTTGATTTGAAAATTATGAAGTAATAACCAAATTGTTTTTCTTCAACGTCCTTTATCTTGAATACGGATGGCGTTACGAAAATTTTTTACTAAGCAGACCCCAATTATTTTTTAGTTTTCTACCTATCCCAGAGAGGGGGTCACATTTTTTTAAAACATCATTACCTTATACCAGCATCGATTTTTACTTCATAATTTTCAAATCAAAATATTCCGAAAACGGTACACAGTATCGAGTTTTGCCAAGAGTACCTTTTTGGTCTAAAATTGAATGATGTTTAAGTTCAAGTAAAATTTTGATTAATAAATGTAACCTTAAAAAAGTTATGTTCAATACTACTTGGTACGAACCGTGTAACTAGCCCCCTCTATAAAAGTAAGATATAAAAACAAATTCATGGGATGTATTAGCTTCTAAAACATATTCGTATAAAATTTCATTTTCAGTAGTTTCGGCAAAATCGTAATAAATGTGTATACAACGCCCTTTATCTTGAATACAGATGGCGTTACGAAAATTTTTTACTAAGCAAACTCTAATTATTTTTCAGTTTTCTACCTATCCTAGAGACGGGGTTAAATTTTTTGAAACACCTTGTATTTTGAAGTTTAAACGAAAAATATGCTCAAAAAAGTCAAATTTCCCGACAGTAGAGGATGGTTTTAATATTTTGCAAATAAAAAAATCTGACTGCTACAATTTGGCAAGATCGTCATTTTGTAAATCTAAAAACGTTAATAAATAATGATTTTTACCAGTGTTTTTCAATGAATGTATAAAACTCCACAAAGCCAAACCGCCAAAAATAACTTGACCCATGCAAGGCCGCACGGCTAAAGTCAAAGTCAGATCATCTAAAAATAATAAATTAATACCTGTTATCAAATCATTCCACCAAAATTTTGAGGTACTTATTTTGTGGACATACTAACGCCATTCGCGTTTTTGACTCCTGTCGAGAGCGCTTCCAGACGTAAACAAATGTAAGTAATGTCAAAGGCAAAGTCTGTTTTAGCTTCATCTACTACTTAATTTCCTTGTGTTTTGTTATGTTTCAGTTGGGCGACTGTAAGTAAGGTCAAAGGCAGAGTCTGTTTTAGCTTCATCTACTACTTAATTTCCTTGTGTTTTGTTATGTTTCAGTTGGGCGACTGTAAGGTCAAAGGCAGAGTCTGTTTTAGCTTCATCTACTACTTAATTTCCTTGTGTTTTGTTATGTTTCAGTTGGGCGACTGTAAGGTCAAAGGCAGAGTCTGTTTTAGCTTCATCTACTACTTAATTTCCTTGTGTTTTGTTATGTTTCAGTTGGGCGACTGTAAGTAAGGTCAAAGGCAGAGTCTGTTTTAGCTTCATCTACTACTTAATTTCCTTGTGTTTTGTTATGTTTCAGTTGGGCGACTGTAAGTAAGGTCAAAGGCAGAGTCTGTTTTAGCTTCATCTACTACTTAATTTCCTTGTGTTTTGTTATGTTTCAGTTGGGCGACTGTAAGTAAGGTCAAAGGCAGAGTCTGTTTTAGCTTCATCTACTACTTAATTTCCTTGTGTTTTGTTATGTTGCAGGTGGGCGACTGTAAGTAAGGTCAAAGGCAGAGTCTGTTTTAGCTTCACTAGTAACTTTTTCCTTGTGCTTTTTATGTTGTACTGTTTGGTCGTGTTGGCTTGTTGTGGATCCTTAGGTCAATGCCTAATTTTTAAAAGTTTGAGTTTAATTTTTTTTTTAATAATTAAACAGTGTATCATAAATGACCGAGAGTTCTATTTAAATTTGACACGAGTCTATTATTATTTAATAGTCGGTGGTTTGTCGAGGGCGAACAAATATTGAACAGTGGACACCTTATTTTATGTGGAATTTGTGATGGAAAATCCAATGTGCCATCAAAACCATCACATCACTCGTTTACAAACCATCGCCCTCATTACTAGCAAACCACAAGAGATATACGGGTGGTTAGAGTTGGATTCTAAAGAAAGGTATACTATATCATTAACATGTATTTGAAAGAATGTGTATGCATGGGTTTAAAGTTTACGAAAGACGGAAAGTATGACTGTGATATTGAGCGAAGGGTGTTGGCAGGAAATAAATGCATTGGGCGCTGCATAACTTTATGAACAGCCAGAACGTCTCAAAAAAAGGCACGACTGGCTGATAGGGAATGTTGTGTTTGGCATAAGAAGCATGAAAGTAAGATCAATGCTGCGGAGATGAGTAGACTAAGAAGTATTATTAGATGGATGAAGTGAGGAATAGTGTAATAAGGAAACGCTATGGTTGTTAGCAAAATGGATGTTGGCTCGAAAAGAATAACACTTGATGTCGAGAATATAAAAAGAGTACAACACTTTAAATATCTTGGAAGCTGGATCAATCAGTCAATGGATTCAGACGAATAAATCAAGGCTAGAATAAAAATAGCTAGAAGAGCATTTCTGAAACTCAAGTCGATACTCTGTGCCAAGCAACTTAACATTCATCTGCGGGAAAGGTTTACCAAGTGCTATGTATGGTCTATTCTGTTGTACTCAAACGAAACATGGACGCTTTAGCAACAAATTATTGACCGCATCAGTACATTCAGGATGTGGCTGTACAGAAGGATGTTCAAAATTTTGTGGACAAGCGAACTAACAACGAGAATGTACTCATCAGAATAGAGCATTTTAGAGAGCTCTTAACCATCATCAAGCGCCGCAAACTGTAATACTTGGGACAAGCGTGGACCACGTTATAGTCTACTTCGGCTTATTCTGAATGGCAAGATCGAGGGGTAAAAATGGATAGGCCGCAAAAAGCTATCCTGGCTTCGAAATCTTCGACAATGGACAGGGCTAACTGCTGAGGAACTTTTCCACGCAGCTCAAGATAGAGATAGATATAAAGAAGTTTTCAATATGGGAGTCGTCCACGCTTGAGAAAGCAAGACACTGAAAGAAGAAGAAGAAAATGGTAAGAAAGAAGATGTAGCAACAAAAATAGATAAATAAATGCTTTAATGGTTCGATCAGATAGGCTGGAGGAAAGAAGATTGACGAAAAAAATTTATAAGGCGAGTGTGAATGGATAAGTAGGTAGAGGTCGACCTAGGCGAACATATCTCGATCAGATCGACATTGTTTTGAAAAAAGGCCAGGTCAAGAGTACCAGAAACTAACGAAAGTAAAAGGAGTAAATGACGTGTGTAAGATCCGTAGCAAGTGAAAAGAATTGGTCTCTGTCTACGTGACTATATTATGTTAATAGTGGCATATTGTCGTTTCCACATGCAATAAAGGATATTTTATGTAATTTAAGGTTGTATTAAAAACAGAGAAGTATTAAGGTACTTTTGATGTAACAGTACAAACACATAACAACCATCTTTAACAAATTCAATAATACCATATTGGATATTTTAATATTTAATATTGTAATGCAGCACTATAAAAGGAAATAGAAAAAATCTTGAAAGCATAATAAATATGTGCCAAATTGTGGTTACTTACAAACTAGCTTTATAAATTATCCGTCAGATAGTGTTCACACAAAATGGCAAATAAAAAGGTTCTCGAGTCAAAGTCAAGAATCGATGTTACCGGAATGTGTGTGGCCCCATTTTCTACTTTCCGTTTGTTACTATAATTTCTACAGGGTTTTCATGTCACAATATTATTATTAATGGTATTGTTTTGTTTGTTCACAATTTTCATAGTTTTCCTTTGGTAATGGACTTTATTGCTATTTTTAAAATTTTTAACATGAAATAAAAGATCTTTAATTCTTCGCAATATATGGCGAACTTAATATTTCAAATATACCTTATATTTTTAATAAATTGGGTAAGAAATGTTATATATTTTTCAAATAAAATGTCCTGCATTTAATAAAAATTATTGAAATCTCCTCTTCAATACGAGTTTAGCCACATGTGTCACCTATGATTTTATGTAGTCTATAAGGTCTTAAATAAATAAAACCGAAGTGTGGCAATGCCTAATTGTATTATTAATTTTTTAAAACAAACAATTTTCAACTACATTACTTAATCTAGTGTTCAAAATTGTAAGTTTACAATACCCTAATCAATGGTAGAATCCGTCTACCACATTTCTCCATGATTGTTTAGACATTGACTAGACCTTTTAGAGTACATTAAATCATAACTGTTGCATATGGCTAAACTCGTTTTAAAGGGTATTAATGGGAATTAATGACCTTTTTTGAGAATATCTCCAAAAGGATTGATTTCCACATCGTTTGGTTTTCAGATTCGTGTTTTACGTCTCAAAATAATACCTGTTTATTTTGATATTGAAATCGTCATCGTTACACCACTGGATGAAAATTTAACTTACTTGTGAAAAGAAACACTGGGGCTTAAATAGTCCGGTTTTTTACACACTTGGCAATGACGAACCATTTCTTCCACTAAATTTCACTGAATTTTACCAATAATATGCTGAAAATCACCGATGATACTTCAAAATCTCGCTGCAGCAACTTCGGCAACAACGCTTCTAATGTTAGCCGAAACTGTTAGATTTCGCAGTAAATACAAATCTCTGCACGTGGTATCATTCAGACAAGCCGTAAGGCGTTATCGCTTATTGAGCAACACTTTTCTATGATCTAACGCAATGAAATAGTTCAATCAACATTCCATAAAATGGGTTTTATTATTCACGTCGTTATAATTCATGAAATATTAATTAGAGATAGCATTATGGTCACAATATTGTTGCAAATATAATCAACAAATACTATGGACGATTCAATAACAATCACAAATCTCTTGCCATAACTGGAGAGCGGGTAACAACACAGCACAACACATTTCAGTCTGCCGTATCAAGATGATACAGTCGACCAGAAAGTGGGGATGTATGATCGTGTTTAAAAGTAAATAGTTCCGTCTCCTCTAATAATAGGTCTATGCTTCTTAGTTGATCCTAATAGTTAACTGGAATTTTTCTTTTGGTGGAATCAACCGGTTTATCTTAATGACATACCTAGTATTAGTACTACCTGTGTTTCCAGTCATATTATTATTGATTTTTTAATGTAATATATATATATATATATTACATTATAATATTATAATGTACAACTATTTGGCAGTTAAAATCATCCATGTCCGTTATTAATTATATAACATTGTCATCAATTAAAAGATTAAAAGATAATAAATTTTTTTAAATCTGATTTTATTACTGAAATGTTTGTGGTAATTGTATTTTTAAAAGGAATCCAAACAATCAAAATAAAAATATATTACATTTTTGTTTAATTTTCATACCGAGTTTAAATTTGGTTGTTTTTTTATAATTAACATTTAATTTAAATAATTCATGTATTTGCCCTATTTAAATGGGTAATATTTTTGATAAATAAACAGGAAAGGGTGGGTACGCACAAATAAAATATTTATTTTTTGTAAATAAACCAATAGTCAATGGACCAGAACTCTACTGGCAACCGCAATAAATTTCAAAGTGTACGCCATCGTGAGAGCAAATTTTAAAACATTTAATATTTGAATACTTACTTCTGGAATTTTCGAGTAATTGCGAACACCTTGAACCATGTATTATGTCTCTGTGAACCTTTCTTTGTATCTATCACTTGCTTGACATTTTTCTAGTTGTTTGACTTCTGTCGGAAAACTTGTTCGCAGAATCTTAACGATATTTTTAAATCATCAATTTTCAGAGTTGATTTAAATAATACCTGATAATTTTTGTAATAGCTTTATATAAATTTAAATAAAACGAATGGTTTTTTTAAGTGAAACTTTTTATGGGACATTACACTAGCGTGAGAGAGACCGCAAAAGTATACAAAGTTCCGCACTAAGAGGAGACGCCGAGAATAGTCGCCAAGCGTTATTTATTTACGGCAGATTATGTTTATTATTTTTAAATATAACGCGAGAGGGATATTTTTTTTTTGAGTAATATTTTTGTACACTCATTCAATGTTTTTGCATACCATGAAAAGTTTCAATTCTGACGCCGTTAGTTTTTGAATAACACATAATTCTTGTTATGAATTGCTTTTTGTTTTATCCTACTAAATATTCAGCATCGACTTCTAGACAGAAGCCTAAAAGCCCTGCCTAATTTTCTTCAAATTTTGAGGCAAAATAGTTTATTTCTATTCGTATTCTGTCTCGAGTAGCCAGCTAGATCGCCACACTTAACCATTTTAGATAAGTGTGTGTGGGAACGATCCTGGTTACGCAAGATTAAATACTTTGCCGTGAAATCCACGTTGTAAATAGTTACACAATATTTAAAATTTTGTGTATTGAAATTTCGTGTATTGAAATTCAAAGGTTAAACAAACAGACTCTCAAATTCGATCTAATGCTTTAAAACGATTCGACGTCGATAAATTTAACAGGACACATCTCGCATATTTTTCGACGGAATGAACTTGACCGTGAACTTGTTAACAATGTAAATTAAAATGGTCTCCGAGTTGATTCGAGGAGAGTACATAAATTATGTTAAGATATGGCATTTTTTGCTTGTTTACATTTCGCCAAAGCAGAAAAATACACCTATAAATTTTAAAAGCACGTAATCCTAGTCATGCTTTATAGTCTGAACAGATAAAAAAAGGGTTTAGTCCAACGCAAATATTTCTGACAACTAGGCTAACAGAATTGATCCCACGACAGAGCTTACACATTTCTAAAGGATAACATTTTTTGACCAAAATGCAGCATCATGTACAACGAAAATATTAGCATTTTATTTTTAACAAAATAATAAGTAAATACGAGTCTTCTTCGCGTGCCATGTCCTCCTAGAACGTCGGCGATCATCATTATGATTTTTATTTTATTAGCAGGGGCACGAAACAGGCTTGTAAAATTAACACCATACCACTCTCTCAGGTTTTTCAGTCAGGACGTGCGTCTTCTTCCTGGATATCTTCTTTCTTTTTAGATTTTGCCTTGCATGATATTCTGTAAGATACGGTACTTTTTCCCTCTCATAACATGTCTGTTTATCAAGCAAATGGCTCTTTTCTGAATGGAATCTAGAAGACGAAGAGAATGCCTTGGTGCTGAATCCCAAATGTGCGAGCAATACTCCAGTAGAGGTCGGATTTGAGCCTTGTACGTCGTCAACAGTTGATCAGGAGTAAAAAACTTTCTGGCTTTCCACAGAAAACCTAGCCTCTGGCTTGCCGACTTTGCGATTTAAGCAACATGGTCATGCCAAGACATATTATTGGATACCGTGACTCCCAAAATCGAGATGGAGGGACTTGGTTCAAGGGTATTTCCGGACATTGTGATGGGATGATTTGAGGAATTCACTTTCTTGGAAAACGTGGCACTTTGTGTTTTTTGGGCGTTGAACTGAACAAGATTGTTGGTTCCCCACTCGACGATTGCATTAAGATCTCTATTGATGGAATCAACCTGTTCCTGCCTGAGTCTATTTGTATCATTCACCGAAAGTGATCGATAGGATGTGAAAGTTGAGACAAGTGTACTATCGTCTGCGAAACTGTAAATGGGGTTCGTGGTGGTTTTCAAGAGGTCGTTGATGTGTAAAAGAAATAAGGTGGGGGACAGGATGGAACCCTGGGGGACCTCGGCATTGGTTTTAAACGCATCAGAAGAAATACCGTCATTTGCCATATGTAAGGAGCGATCTTGCATGAAGCTCAAGAGCCATTGGCGCAGTTTGGTTGGGAGACCGTAGGCAGATAATTTACTTAACAATGCCTGGTGCCAAACGCGGTCAAAGGCTTTAGATATATATATCCAAGGCTATTGCACGGGATTCACCAAACTTTTCAATAGTGTTTGTCCAGAGCTGAATGACATAAGCCAGCAAATCTCCAGTAGACCGAAGTTGTCGAAATCCATATTGTCTGTCATGAATTATCTCAAATTTCTCCAGATATTTGATGAGTTCTGTGTTAATCGCTTTTTCCATAACACTTTGTAACACTTTGTTGACCCCTTCCACCCCCTTAACGTGTAATGTTATTTATGGATAGGCTTTGAGGTACTTAAGAGAAAAAAACACAACCTTCCAATTAAGTTTAGCATTTGTGGTCAAAAAATATGGACAGAACTGGACAAAGAACTTCAATACAACATGAAAGCACATACAATAGCACAAAGGTGTCGCGGTAACGAAGCTTCTAGTTCACATTTGACCTTTCATGTTCAGCGACACCTCGAATAATCTCTATTTAGTATAAAAACACACAATAAATTAGTGCGCAAGGCCTGTAAAATCGTGATATTGTTTCAAGTCGTTTAGCTACTCCTAATGGTAGACTCAACGATGTTTTCAATATCCATCCATCAATAATAATTTAATTAAAATCCGAAAACATTTTTGTTATCTTAATTATATCAAACAAGATAATCAATTGGTAAAAAATAATCTTGGCATGCAGTAAACGGTCTCGTCCCACATTGACCGGCTGACCATATTGTTCTGACCATTTGGTTTATTTGATAATTATAACAATCGACAAAAAAATGGTTGCTGCTAGGCGTAACGTATACTCGTATCTTCCATTTATAGAGCGTAAGCAGTGGTTAACCGTAACTACCATGTAATTATGTCACAATTGGTTAAAAGGAAGTTAATAGGAATAAAAAGAGGCGCTTCCGTGATTATATGCCAAGGAAAATCCGTGTAAAAGCGATAAAGTACAAAAAATACCGTGGCTGTCTAAATTAATACGCGTGTTAGCTTGATATTAAGAGTCCTGAAGGATTGGAGGTCGTGAGAAGAAAAGTTAGTATCAAAATTTGTAACGCATCCTTTTAAAGTAAATCTATCGCAGCTGTCATAAAAAGGAGCCAGTCTAAAATACTAAGAGTCAATGCTCCGTGGTATATGTAATAAACAAAATGATCCACAGTGACCTGAATATCTCTTTTTCTTTTTTTGCTACCATATCAGGTCTCCCTAACGTTGTTCAGCATTGCATATTCCAGTCCAATCGCGAATGTTCTTTAGCCACGACATATGCTTCTTTCCAGTTTCTCAGCGACCCTCGAATTCATTATAAATTGAAGGATTTTGTATCGGTCTCCCTTATGAACATGTCCTAGGTACGAATTGCTCGGGCTCAAGAAATGCTGCCCAGCAAAGTCAGCCTTAGTCTGGCATATATCGGGCATTGACAAATCCACAATTAGAGGTGTTGGCCAACCCCAGAGTGTGCTTGTGGAATCTAAGGGTACCATGACCGGTCAGTATGTGTACTGCTGATCTGGTTTGTTATTTGAATATGTACTATTCGAAATAGTCCGAAGTAATAAATCCTGCTTATAAATGCAAAAAACGCTAACAGAGTGGTCAAACAAAGTTTTGAGATTTCTAAATGGTCCGCAACAGCTGTTATAGTGTGGATTATTATATTTTACATGAGCCACCTTGTTTTTATTTGGAAGCCTGCTGCAAACAAACGGTTCTATCATCAAAAGGGTCATTTCTTACCTGCCGTGGTGTTATCATATAAATTTAACAATAATATTATTTTAATTTAAATTTTGTCAACTACATACTCCGTGAAGCGAGTTTTATTTAAAGACAACAGTTCATTATCCACCATACTTCCGTCAAATATAACGCTTTTCTGTCTAAACCACTGAAAAATGTCCGCTTTTCTCTATAACCTTGTCGGTATTTTGTCAACTTTTCTGGAATAATAGCTTGCATTGTTTATTACTACCACAGAATTAGGCGAAATGAGGTCCAACATTTGTTCAAAATATTCTTCGAACACATCGCCGTTCATATTTTAATGGTAATCGGCAGTACCTGTGATTTGACTGAAACATTAACAAACCGCCCTCAACAAAACCGTCAACACTACCAATATGGGTAATAATCAGTAGTTTTCCTTTACCAGATGACGGCTTTAGTCCAACCTTCTAAGAATGCTTGACGAGAACTGGAAATATTTTTGTCTTGCCACATCTTTCCAACCTCTACAATATACTGTTGGAAAGATGTGGAGAACTGTAAAGTTCTGATTAAGGGAGAAAGAGTGGAACAAGTAAATGAATTTGTGTACTTGGGTTCAAAGTTTACGAGAGATGTAAAGTCTCACAGTGATATTGAGCGAAGGGTGTTGGCAGGAAAACAAATAAATGAGGCACTGTATAGCTTTATGAACAGCCAGAAAGTGTCATAAAAGGCACGTCTGGCTGTGCATAGAGGTGTGTTGGTTCCTACACTTATGTATGGTAATGAATGTTGGGTTTGACAGAAGAAGCATAAAAACGCATCAAACTTTTATGAATCCTTCCTTAAAGCTCACATTTTTGTCACCAGTTGGCGTATGACGCACGGTTCCTATGAATATCTGAGTAACTTTTTGTAATTTTGTGTTCAAAGTGCAGTGAACAAGTAGTACAGTGCAACAGAAGTAGCTTGGCGGGCGAGAGATCACAAAATATGCGCACAACGAAAACATTCGAACAATGATCCGATCGGCGGCGACGACGAAATTTTCAGTAATCGTGAGTCTCAAGTACAATCGGAGGATGAAGTTTACGAATGTGAAGAGTATATTTAGCCGAATATTTGTTATTTTAGAGGCTAGTCGCCCGCCAAGCTACTTCTGTTGCACCGTAAAAGCTATATCGTCCAATTAAAACATTCTTTAATTTAAAACTTAATATTGCACAATACAAACAATATCTTAAAGTACTGTACTCATGACCTATCGCAATCTATTAAGTATTGTTGAATGCGACGTATATCAATATTTGCATTAGATAAAACATAATGCATTATATAGACGTGTATATTTACATCAGTTTATTTAATTGAATTACTTTTTGTTTGTTCTTTGATTCGTTATTTTAAGATTGACCTTGATTTCGGTGTTTTCGCGAACTTTTTGGCCTATAAATTTATCTCTCGATATGATTAAAAATTGCGCATCATTAATATCAAAAAAGACAGGGTCGAGCAAAGATTACAGAAAAATCAGAATTAACTCCTATAATTTGAATAATTTAAAAAGTACAATATTTTTACAAGCCGATATTTATAAACGCGCGAGTTTGATGGAAGAGTAGATAATAAAAATCACAATCGTACTGCGTGCCGGCGCCAACTACCAGGAAACTAATCGGCGTTTCAGGTGTAGAAAATGCTCTGAGGTGTGGGCAGCTTCACCTGCTGACTTCCTTGCTCTTGGACAGCGTCGTTTTACTGCGTAGATGTTGAATCCTTCGATAACTCAGTAATCGCTGGCTCGATCTGTCTTATTACTACTGTAGGCTAACAAGTTTACTGCCTTTTATCGCCGTGAATTGGTATTTTCACAGTAAATGAAACAAACACGTGTCATCGATAATATATTGTTAACTTTAATACATGGAGCTTACAGTTTTAAAGCCTCCTGTATCTCTAGAATGATTTCACTGGTTACTAGCTTTTGTTTGATGTATTTTACTTGATTATAGTTATGTGCATTTTATCACGTGGTGTTTTTTAAAGTATTGCTCTGAACGCTAGAGGTTATACCTCGGCTGAAGAAAGGCGAAGCTTGAAGTTCGGAAAGCGAAAGAGGCTCGAGAAGCCGGAACTGTTTCGAATGTGGCTTTTCGTTTTAAATTAAGCGTTTTTGATTGGTCACTGTGACCGTCTTACTGCTTGCTAAAAATTGCGCGCGACGATTGGAATGTTCTCGAAAGAAGTGCACGTGGTCTCAACATGATTTATAAATTGCACGGGACCCCTTGTTTATATCCGAAATGCTAATTTTCACGTAATGAATGCGTGACTTTTACTTGATTTGTGTCGGTGTCAGGGCCGTACTGAGTAGTGTTACAAATCAAAGAATTTCTCAAAGAGGAATTGAACAGTTGGAAGAACTGATTTCCAACAAATACTAAACGAATTATTTTAATAGCTGTCATAAACAACGAGAGAAAATATGCTTAGTCTACTATTCCAATAATCGATAAACTTAAAAAACGGACATAAGAAAAAGATAAATTAGTTTTTTGGATAATTTCATATTGTTGCGTTAATTTCGCTGGCTCGATTGGCTCGAATTGGTATTTTCACAGTAAATGAAACAAACACGTGTCATCGATAATATATTGTTAACTTTAATACATGGAGCTTACAGTTTAAAGCGTCCTGTATCTTAAGAATAATTTTACTGGTAGCTAGATTTTGTTTGATGTATTTTTCTTGATTATAGTTATTTGCATTTTACCATGTGGTTTTTTAAAGTGTACTGCTCTGAACGCTAGAGGTTATACCTCGGCTGATGATATGCGAAAGCGGGAGCGAAGCGCTGTGTTCTGCATTGTTTGAAGTTCGGAAAGCGAAAGAGGGCGAGAAAAAGAAGCCCGGTCAGACGTGGCTTTTGTAAACTGTCTTCTATCACGTGATCGTATGCGCGCGACGATTTCGGAGGGATACAAATGCACGTGTTCTTTTTTTTAGATGTTTGAATTGCATGGTTGTTTATACGAAAGCTAATTTCCACGTAATGAATGCGTGACTTTTTAGTTGATTTTTGTCGACGCCAGGGCCGTACTGAGTAGTTTTAAAAATCAAGGAATTTCTCAAAGAGGAATTGTACAAATGGAAGTACTGATTTCCAACACGTACCGATGCGCGATGAGCGGGAAATTTACGAAATATTTATAGGATTTTTATAATGGAAGATTTTTTTACCAAAGTTTATCATTATTCAGGGTGAGTCATAAGTTAAAAATACAAATTTATTATCAAAATAAACACAGCAAATACTGCTACAGTTTTATGAGTATCCATAAGATGCTCAAAGTGTTTTTCATGCTTATTCTAAGCAAGCATTGATCTTTTGAACAAATTTCACCAGGACTGTAGGTTTTCAAATATTGATTGTATAGGTACGTGTCTTCAAGTTCTCAATTTTATGAATCTTGACGGGATAATTTTTTTGTATACCCCAGACTGCAAAATCGATGCATTCAATGATACCTCTTACCCAAATTTTTTTAATTCCCTTTGCGTTATTGGTTGCATTTTGATATGTTGTTTGCTTTGGACTAAAGGCAAGTAACAAAGAGACATATTTTACGATAAAATACGTCCTCATCTATTATCCGGCCGAAGCGGTCACACAAAGACGACTATCCCCTTTGCGGCATAAAAAGACCACCCACATCTTGCGAATGATTTATAACCGCGGTTTGATTAAAGGCATCTAGAAAGGTTAAACAAATTCGGGAACACAAGAATATGCTCTCGCTCTTTCGAGTAATAAATTGTAGGTACATAAAAAAACGGTCACGAAAGTTTAAAGTTTAAGTTTTGAAGTAATTATAAAAAGATTGTATAGAGTTGTAAATAAATAGGTAATGTTTTAAGTAAAATTTATTGTGTTAAAATATTAGAATAAAATTGTTTTTTTTTTTTTTTATGAAAATAGTCGCAAAAAGGGTAGACCTATCGTGTGGGCCGCGGACGGCCCGCACTGCGACTATTAGAAGGGGAAGGGATTACAGAAAGGAAATGATTGTGGACACGCTTTTTAAAAAGTTGCAGGTCATAGTTCTCTGGAAAAACTGATTTTGGAAGCTTATTCCATTCCGTAGCAGCCCTGTAAAAGAAGGATTCTTGATAAAGATTGGTCCTTGTAGTGTCGATCTTGAGAGTAAATGGGTGAGACTGATCAGCGTGCCGAGTTCTTCGGCCGAATGTGGCCGATGGTGGTACAAGAGTTCTTATTTCTCTGGAGCATCTGCCATGGAAATATCTGTAGAGCAATGACTGGTCTGCAACTCTTCTTCTATGTTCTAGAGGGTGAAAGGTATCTGTGAGAGTTGAGCTGTTTATCAAGCGAATGGCTCTTTTCTGAATGGAATCTAGAAGACGAAGAGAATGCCTTGGTGCTGAACCCCAAATGTGCGAGCAATACTCCAGTAGAGGTCGGATTTGAGCTTTTTACGTCGTCAACAGTTGATCAGGAGTAAAAAACTTTCTGGCTTTCCACAGAAAACCTAGCCTCTGGCTTGCCGACTTTGCGATGTTAGCAACATGGTCATGCCAAGACATGTTATTAGACACCGTGACTCCCAAAATCGAGATGGAGGGACTTGGTTCAAGGGTATTTCCGTTTAGTTATTGTACTGAGTTTTTAGAATTATCAAACCCAAAGAGTAAATTCCGTAACAATATTAAGTGACATCCGTCGCAGAAACCAAAATTTGGTTTCTTTATCTGCGTCACGGAAGTGGCAAATACACAATTTTCGGCTCAAAACCCTTCTGTAAACTCTCTAAAGAAGAGTTTCGATGCTGGGAAACAGATCACTGGAATAAAGTGCCAGGACAAAGACAGGCGAAAATGCTAGTGAGCCTCTCGCCAAGGAAAGCTAAACAGCTTCTCGAGTTGGACAAGAAATACTTGAAACTGGTTACGGTACTCCTCACAGGACCCTACCCTCTGAGGTATCACCTGAAGAATATGGGCAAAATAGAGAGTGACAGTTGCCGCTACTGCGAGAACTTCGCTGAAACTGCAGAACATTTGCTTTGCGAATGCTCAGCGCTTTTCTGCAAGAGGCTCAAGTTCCTGGAATAGGCCTTTTTAAAACCCTCCGATATCAGGAACTTAGCTTTCAGGAAACTGATAAACTGAATCTACAAACTGACTTTGTGTTAACTAAGAAATTTAAAACCGTTACGCTACTGATTTAAGAATTCGCTATTAAATTAATGATGATCACAACGATCCTTTAAATGTTGAAACATAGTTATAAACTGATGTATTAGTGGCAGCGAACGTGTTAATACGATATTAACGGTTTTCCGACACACGCACTCATACAGAAGTCAGAAGTTTTAATAATTAGGAGACAATAAATATGAATAATGTTAGCGTTTAAAAATAAACGTTTAAAAACCATCAGAAGTTGACACAATTATGGATCACGTCCCAACGACTGAGCGAATTTATTTTTTTAAGCGGTACCTATAAATATTTTTTTCGCTCGCAATAATAAAAAGTAAAGCAAATATTTACTACTTAATAAAAATATCTCACATAGAGATAACTCTTCAATGTCAGACAATGAATGGTCAACGTTTTATCACGTTGGGTTTAATATCATCAACGTACAGAGCCGGGCTTGTACATATTGTAACGATATTTAATCTTGGATTCGATGATTCTAAACACTCAGTACTTTAAACAATTTTATTCTAATATTTCTACACAATAAATTTTACTGGACAAATCACTTAGATATTCACAACTCTATACAAACTTTTTACAACACTTTATAATTACTTCAAAACTTGACTTCAAACTAAAACTAAAACTACGACCTCGAGACCAACTCTAAATGGAATCCAGCTTACTTTTTCCAGAGAAGTTAAATATTTGGGTGTAATAATCGACCAAAAACTGACATGGAACAGCCAACTCAACCACATTCTTTCCAAAGCTATAGCGGCAAGCTGGACATGCCGCAGAGTCTTTGGCAAGACATGGGGTCTGAAACCAAAAATTATCTATGCTTCAATTATATGGTGGCCAAAAATGCAACAAACTTCGGCACAAGTCAAGCTGTAGAAAGTGCAGCGGCTAGCTTGTCTGGGAATCACAGCGGCAACATTTGCGTGCCCTACTGCAGCCGTAGAGGTAATGCTGAACCTTCCACAATTGCACTTATGTGTAATGAAAGAAGCAGCAATCAGTGTCTTCAGACTGAGCCAGACAATAAATCTTAGAGTAGGAGATCGGATTGGACATTTGAAGATTTTGGATAATATTTTCCTAGAATCCATGTCTAAGCCGACAGATATTATGCTAGTTAGGTACGACTTCGAAATGCAGTTTAAAGTGGTCATAAACAAATACCAAGTTTGCACAGAAAACGGACCTCAACTAGAAAGGGATGCTTTAGTGTGGTACACTGATGGATCCAAGATGAATGAAAGGGTTGGAGTAGGCGTTACAAAGCCGAATTTTAGGCTCTCAAAGCAGACTTACATACCATAGAGATATGTGCCCAGGAGTGCATAGAAAGGAACACCCAAAGTCATACACTTGTGAGTCTAAGCCGACTTGGGACTGTAAGCAGTCCCTGAGACAACTGGCAGCGAACAATCAGGTTACTCTGATGTGGCTTTCAGGTCAAAAGGGAGGAAGCAGATTCCCTTGCCAAAGAAGTGGCAAATACACAGTTTTCCGGCCCAGAACCCTTCTGTGGACTTTCCAAAGCCCACTCAAGTTTCTGGAAGTGGCCTTCCTAAAGCCATTCGATGTCAGAAACTTAGCCCCCAGGAAACTGATAAACTTAGCTCGAAGTCTCGGATTCCCGGGCCTCGAATAGATTAAGGTTTATGCACAAAAGTTCTGATAGGTCGAGGTGCTTGAGAGGATGCATAGCCTTCACGAGACGAAAACTTTACATGGGGTGATGAAAGGTTTGTACAGAAAATTAAATTTGAGGGCACACAATCATTTCTCCCAAATATGACTAGAAACGATTGCATCGACTGTTTTTAATTATTTTTTGATGAAGAACTAATGAATCTGATTATCGAGAAAACGAACGAATATACGGAAAAAATTTTCTTTTACAACAAACACGTGTATAATCTCGTATTACAAAATAAAAAGAGCTGACACTAGGTGAATTTAACACATTTATAGTTCTGCTGCTTCTTTTAGGTACAGTTCAATTGCCTAGAGTGCCTAAACTATCAGATTACTGGAAGAAACACTGGTTGTACGAAAGTTGTTTTTTCAAATAGAGATATGTCGAAAAATAGATTCTTAATAATAATGTGATGCTTGAATTTCTCGTCTGGTGATGTAAATAACGAAGATCTTTTAGAAAGATACGCCCGGTCACTTCAATAAGAAAATGAAGTCTACTTTCCCTTGATGAGTCTATGGTGTTATGGCGATGACAGAATATAAAAAACAAAAAACATAAATATGGAGTAAAACTTTATATGTTGACGGAACCCAACGGATTGGTAGAAAAGTTTACGATTTATTCTGGTTCAAATGACGCTATGGCAGAACTGGACCCACATCAAAGATAGTTCAACATTTGTTACAAGAAATGCTACACCAGAGACATTCTGTTTATATGGATCAGTGCTATAATAGTTATGAGTTAGCTTTAGACCTTTTAAAGAAGAACACTCACTTTACTGAAACCGTAAATGCAACAAGGAAAGGTAATCCACAAGCCATTCGGCAAGCAAAACTAAAATCAGGGGAGAGCAAGTCTATACATATTGGTAAATAGAGGTCTAAACTAGTCGTGTTGTATTTAACAAATGAATTTGGAAATTAAATGGCTGAATCCAGGAATAAAAGATGGTTGATAACAATAAAACCACTAGCAATTATTAATTACAATAAATACATGATCAAATGCTGGCCTATTAGCCATGTATCCTTAAAACACTGCGCTGGTACAAAAAGATATTTGTCCATATTTTACAAATGAGTGTAGGTAATAAATTCCTTGATTATGTTCAAAACGTACTTCGGGCAAAGAAAGAATGATCTGTTTTAACAGCTACTGGCACGAATTACAAAAAATAGAGAATATAAGAATATAATGCCTCTAATGCAACAGTCAAAAAGATCACAAAAAACAGTAAGAAAGGAGTGTAAGGTTTGTACAAGTAAGTGTGGAATGTTTTTTTTGTTTACCGTAAACAATAAATAAAAGTTAAAACTCACGATCACATATAAGAGTAATCGGCACTGCTAATGAAATTTTCAATCGAGGTGCCGACTAAAAATATAATTATAAAAGGTATTGTTCTTGTAATTAAACCACTGATTTTTTTAAATTTTTTGATGTCCAGTCGCGTAATTTTTGTCCGAAACAAGAAAGAGACATTTTATGCAGAAACAATAGACTTAAATAAAAGCAACCCAAAAGAACTGTGGAAAAACCTTAAAACTCTCTTACCCGAGAAAAAACAATTATTGCCAGATGAAATTAAGTTTGAAACGGAAATAATCAAACAGGAGGCAGACATAGCTGATAGATTTAATAAATATTTTGTTTATAGCATTGACAACATAATCGGGAATATACTACGTCCTCAAAATGTTATGCCCTTTTATAATGGAACCACAGTGCATAATGGAGCTTTTAGTAATTTTGAAAAATTAACAATGAGTAAAATGAAAGAAATAATAAAAAATCTTAAAAATGTTGGTGGGGGTGAGAGTGGCATTTCGAAACAGGTTCTGTGTGATGTTGTGTATGTAGTTGGTAATCGACTTTTAGATGTTATTAACACGTCCCTTAGCAGTGGTGTTTTTCCAGAACCCTGGAAATTAACAACTATCATTCCTGTCCCTAAAGTAAATAACACAAAACTATTTAATGAATTTCGTCCAATAAATACGGTGCCCATATATGAGAAGGTTTTGGAAGTTGCTGTTAAAGAACAGTTGTTGAATTTCTGTGATAATAATAAAATAATTATTCCTAACCAATCAGGGTTTAGAGAAAACCATTCATGCGAGTCTGTTGTTGTTGGTATTTGTGATGATTTTCTCAGGGCCATCGACTGTGATAACTATGTTTTAGCTGTGTTTTTAGATTTTAAGAGAGCTTTCGAAACAGTAGATAGGGATATTTTATTAAGCAAATTAGAGATTCTAGGAATCAGGCATACTGTCTTAAAGTGGTTTAAGTCATATCTGTCTAAAAGATTACAACGTGTGTCTTATAAAAATTATATGTCCGAGTTTTTAGATGTTGAATATGGTGTACCACAAGGAACTGTTTTAGGGCCACTCTTATTTTTGCTTTATATAAATGATATGGTTGGAGTAACATTAAAGTGCATGATTATTCTCTTCGCTGACGATACAATGCTCTATATCATAGGTAAAAACTTACAACAAATGTTAAAAGATTTAAATGATGATTTAGAGAGAATATTCAATTGGCTGTGTGTTAACAAACTAAGTCTAAATGCAGAAAAATCTCAATTTTGCGTATTTAGAAAAAAATCAAAACTTAGTCAAGCTGAAATCCAAAATATGCAAATTACGGTAAATGGGGAAAATATTGTTTATAATAACGAAATTAAATACTTAGGCATTATATTGGATTGTAATTTAAACTTTCAGGCTCATGTTGATTATGTAACGGGAAAATTTGCAAAAAAAGTGGGTTTTATAACTCGAATAGGTAAAAATTTATCCTTGCACACAAAATTACAACTTTACAATATTATAGCTCTCCCACATTTACAATTTTGCTCAACCTTATTATTTAATTTACCACAGTATAAAATAAATCAGATGGAGAAAATACAAAACAGAGCAATGAGACAGATTTTAAAATGTAACTGGTATACGCCAATTAAATATATGTTGAGTGTTCTGAATATGTTGTCTGTGAATCAAAGGGTTATGTTTAATGTGTATTTGTTTATTTTTAAGCTTAAACATAATTTGTTACCCAACTATCTATGTGACAGATTAAAGGTCTTCAGCGATATACATAGTTATCACACCAGAAATCGAAGCGATTTTATTTTGCCAGAACGATGCAATTCAACTCAAATGTTTAACTCGGTTTTGTACAAGGGTCTATCCGAATTCAACAAGTTACCTGTAACAACAAAAAACTGTGATAACCTAAGCCATTTCAAACGGCTCCTGAGAAAATTTGTTTTAGATATGTGTTAGTGGTTGTATTTTATTTTAATTTTTACACATTTCAGCCGGATTTTCCTGGTCATATTGTAATAAGTCGAAAATTGTTCTCATATGTAGCTATTATGCTAAATAAATGCTTTATTATTATTATTAAACAATGTTTCTCAACTGTTTAGAAACAGTGTTTTTAAAATTGCTTGGACTAGGCTTAACAAATTGTCTGTAAACTTTTTTAACTTTGCCTTACGTTTAAGTAACAAGAGGTTTCTTACTTCTGCTTTACATATCATGTCCTCTTCAGCAATTTTAATGTGTCACAGGGCAGAGAATCATCTACAAAAAATGAAAATAGGAGATATCGTTGGTAAGAATCGACGTTTGAGCATCAGAATAATAGCAGAGAAAACAGTTAAAAGTATTTTACACGACGCGACGATCCGAACATGAAAAAAGTTTGTACAAGGATGGTTCCAAAATACTTTTCTCAGAATCAAAAAGACTCCCGGAAGTGAGTTTGTTCGGACATTCTTAAAAAGTTAAAAATTCACCGAAAAATGAGAATGCGATGATTCCTGTATGATCCAGAAACCATTGGAAAGCGTTGGAAGTCAGCATCATCACCCAAAATAAAAAAGCCAAGTTGAGCAAATGGAAAATGAAGGCGATTCTCAATATTTTTTTTAACGTGGGGGCGTAATCCTCATCGAATGGATGTATAATAGGCAGAATATTAATCAAGCAAGTTTTGAAAAGTCTGCGAGGCAGCGTCGTTTCGATTTGTGGTAGGAGAAAACTTGAATTCTGTATCAGGACAGTGTACCAGTCCGCAATACTTTCTCGGTGAAGAAGCTTTTGTCCGAAACACAAATCTCTTTCCTTGATCATCCCCCATATTCACCTGACTTATTTTTGATCAAAAAAATAAAAGAAATCTTTGGGGGTGACCCATTGTCAGTCCATCTGGAGACTTTCTTCACCGTTGTGAACAATAAGAGAAACGCATACAACTGTGTAGATAGGCAGGAAAGGTATATTGAAGGGTAAAATAGTTAGAGTGTATTATTTCAAAAATAAAGTAGCTTTATCGTATCACTCCTATTATTTTAATGTCAAACCTCGTGTGATCTTCTATCGTCTCCTAAAAGAATAAAAATAATTGAAATGTAAAAACAATGTTTGTACGGATGGTCACTGACCTAGAGATATTTACTTGCTATCAATGAATAGTATTATTTTTAACATGTTTAACATGATATTTGATTTTGTTATCTGCCAACCAACTTGATTTATGGGTTAGTGTATTATGATTATTTTACTAATAGGTTACACCAGTGATGTTTGCTATAATTATTTGTTTCGATATACTATGATTGGAAATTTAATTTGTATTAAAAAAGGTTGAATCGTATGTAGCTTTAAGGTGAATAATAACTATTTTGCTTAAAATTTATATAATTGGTTAAAAAATATTTTTTTTTTCTTCCTACTTTTCTGAAGCATGCGGAATCCTCAAGAGAAAGGACCAGTGCTCTGAAAAATTATCAAAAATACACGAACGTCCCTTTTCCTATTTTTATTTATTAAATACAGAGATAGTAGTCTATCGAATAAAGCCCCAAATACTTTGTCCGTTCAAAATCTCATTATAGTTCAACATTGACAATGGCGTACCGATAAAAATGATAAAAGGGAAAAAAAACATCATTAAGCATCTTTTTTAATGATAAACACGCCGTAAAAGCGATGCTTAAGTACATAAAATGGCTTTGAGAGCTCTGAGAGTTAAGAAATTCCAAAAAAAAAAGTTATGTGAGTTTCATAATCTAGAGTTCACAATTGAGCATTTCATTTTGGATATCCTTGGTATCTAGCTGCTTGGGGTAAGGATGTCATTTTTTAAGAAACTGCTAGAAAAGAAAAGAAGGCCAGAGGACAAGGGGTCGCTCTCCCACCAGATGGGTAGACCAGGTAAAGAAAATTACGGGAAGACCCTTACAAACAACCATTAGAGAAGATAGAACACTTTGGAAGCAGATCATATATATATATATATA
This sequence comes from Agelastica alni, assembly GCA_950111635.1. Lineage (NCBI taxonomy): Eukaryota > Metazoa > Arthropoda > Insecta > Coleoptera > Chrysomelidae > Agelastica > Agelastica alni. The sequence goes on from OX467709.1 coordinate 51,433,576, forward strand.
TATATATATATATATATATATATATATATATATATATATATATAATCCAGGATATCTACAGCTGTCACTGCCTTCCTGCTTTCAGCCCTTGTCTCCAGTTGTCCTTGTCCTGCCAGTCTCCGTCCTGCACGTTTCTTAATTCCATCGCCTCATCCACTTCGTCTCTCCATGATCGCCTTGGTCGACCTCTCTTTCGTCTGCCTAATGGACTCCACTCAGTTACCCGGTGTATCCAGCGATCCTCCGGAGTTCTTCTAACATGTCCGTACCACGTTAGTTTCTTTTCCTCTATGTGTTCTAGTATGTCTTTTTTACCTCCATTCTTCTCCTGATCTCCTCATTTCTTATTCGATCTAATCAGTTCGCTCCACAACTCCTTCTCCAAAAGTCCATTTTTGTGGAAGCAGATCAAAAATTGAAAATTGAAAATCATGGAATCACCACCTCTCAGCTTTGAGAGTACGACTGACAGAGAGAGAGAGAGAAAAGAAACTATAAAATTCAACTGCAAAAAAGAAAATGGTCGCATGTATGATAATAGCACTGGAATCAAGTTCCTAAAGGTGGAGCATCTCAAATATGGCCATACATTAAGTATATGGTTACATTTAAGCGTTAGCAGATTGGTAAAGAAGACTTTCTTTTTAGCTCTAATCAAGAACCAGAACTTTGAAGAGCACGTGTTTAAGGCGTGTACATGATGATGCCAAGCATGATACCCAGTGCTAAAACAATGTTAACGTAAATTAAAATCTGGAAGTATTATATTAAACCGGATTGGATGAAGCAATACAGATAATTAATTATCTTCATATCCATGTTTCATGTATTTTTTGGACACAAACAAATTTCCTGAGCCAAGTGCAGAAAAGTTAAAAGCGGGCATTTTCGATGGCCCACATATTAGACGGCTGATCAAATATCCAAATTTTTTCGAATCCATGAATGATTTCGAAAAGAGAACATGGAAATCATCGTTTTGGTAAACCAAAATTTTTCTATCTATCTACAATTAGTACAGAACATGTCAAATTTGAGAGATCCAGGATGTAACATGAGCATTACAGTTTATTATTTACGTTCTTATTTGGATCGATTTCTTCAAAATTTTGAAGAATATTGTAAAGAGCAAGGTGAAAAATTTCACCAAGATATACGAACAATGGAAGAAAGATACCGAGGAAGATGGGACACCCACATGATGGCAGATTACTGCTGGAATCTTTGTCGAGATCTAAAGCAGGCTACTTATTCAAGAAAGTACTATAAAAGATAATTTTGTACGGATTCACATTAACTATTTAAAATAAAGCTTGTAATAGAATATATTTTTGTGAGAATTTAAAACCTGTGAGTAATTTAAAAACAAGAGTTGCTAGAAAAAAACCAGTGTTGTTTTCGTAATCAGTGCCCTTAAAACCGATTAAAAAAACTGGAACATTTTTCAGTGTTGGCCAGTGTTATTGACGTAAAGCAAAGCAGTGTGGGTATCAACAAGGGTCCTTGTGTGAGTCTAAATCGGTATTTTTTAAAATGTACCTGCTTATGAATGATACACTTAATTAGGAATTTTGGTGAAGAGTTAGGTTACCATCAAAAAAATTATATTAGTTTTTATATATAATTTTATATATAAATACATATAGTCACGCCTTTTTTTCGTAGGGGGTGGCAGAGACCACATTTTTTCACTTGCTACGGTTCTTACACACGCATTTCACTTATTCTACTTTCATCAATGGCTTTTCTTAAAAACAATTCCGATCTGATCGAGATATTTTGGCCTAGGTCGACCTATTCCGACTTGCATTATAAAAATGTTTCGTCAACCTGATTTTATTTATCCTCTATACTTGTCCGAACCATATAAGCAAAACTAATGCCGGGGTCCCCCAGGGTTCCATCCTGTCCCCCACCTTATTTCTTTTACACATCAACGACCTCTTGAAAACCACCACGAACCCCATTTACAGTTTCGCAGACGATAGTACACTTGTCTCAACTTTCACATCCTATCGATCACTTTCGGTGAATGATACAAATAGACTCAGGCAGGAACAGGTTGATTCCATCAATAGAGATCTTAAAGCAATCGTCGAGTGGGGAACCAACAATCTTGTTCAGTTCAACGCCCAAAAAACACAAAGTGCCACGTTTTCCAAGAAAGTGAATTCCTCAAATCATCTTATCACAATGTCCGGAAATACCCTTGAACCAAGTCCCTCCATCTCGATTTTGGGAGTCACGGTGTCCAATAATATGTCTTGGCATGACCATGTTGCTAACATCGCAAAGTCGGCAAGCCAGAGGCTAGGTTTTCTGTGGAAAGCCAGAAAGTTTTTTACTCCTGATCAACTGTTGACGACGTACAAGGCTCAAATCCGACCTCTACTGGAGTATTGCTCGCATATTTGGGGTTCAGAACCAAGGCATTCTCTTCGTCTTCTAGATTCCATTTAGAAAAGAGCCATTCGGGTGATAAACAGCTCAACTCTCACAGATACCCTTCACCCTCTAGAACATAGAAGAAGAGTTGCAGACCAGTCATTGCTCTACAGATATTTCCATGGCAGATGCTCCAGAGAAATAAAAACTCTTGTATCACCATTGGCCACATTCGGCCGAAGAACTCGGCACGCTGATCAGTCTCACCCATTTACTCTCAAGCTTGACACTACAAGGACCAATCTTCATCAAGAATCCTTCTTTTACAGGGCTGCTACGGAATGGAATAAGCTTCCAAAATCAGTTTTTCCAGAGAACTATGACCTGCAACTTTTTAAAAAGCGAGCGTGTCCACAATCATTTCCTTTCTATAATCCCTTCCCCTTCTAATAGTCGCAGTGCGAGCCGTCCACGGCACACACGATAGGTCTACCCTTTTTGCGACTATTTTCATAAAAAAAGCATACCTTTATCTATCTTTGTTACTACATCTTCTTAGACTACTCATCTCTATCGATCTTACTTTCATGCTTCTTCTGCCAAACTCAATCAATATCCAAAAGGGCTCATTATTTTAAAAATTAGAATCCACCATCTTAGGAATTATAGTTGGTGCTAAATTATGGAAACCTGAAATTCCAATTTTCTGTAAGTTTTTGGTTAAAAACAACGCCAATTAATTAAAGACCATTTTGTGAAGAAAAAGCTGATCAATAGGATTAAAGGTTATTAGTGATTTTTTGTGAGTTTATATTAAAAGCATTAAATTGGATTACGTTACTGATTCCTCTTGAGGATATTTTAATTTGAACTGCGTCACATTGTCATTTGCAAAATCTGTAAATTATCCGTTTAAAAAAGGAGGTCGTTTTGTGACGAATAAAAAGTATTGGTGCTAGCATAAATTCTTGGGATACTCCAGCATTAATGTGGCGAATATTTTTGAAGATTCACTGTTTACAACAACTGTAATGAACTGCATCACACTGTCATTTGCAAAAACTGTAAATTATAATATTCGTTTAAAAACGGAGGTAGTTTTTGTAAAGAATTAAAAGTATTGGTGCTAGCTTAAATTCTTTGGATACTCCAGCATTATTGTGGCGGAGATGTGAAGATGGACCGTCTGCAACAACTGTAATGCTTTTTTAATTGAAGTAAAAGTTTAAAATCAATGTACCTACATTATTGTCTTAATTATGATCTTGACACAATAAGGCCAAACCAACTATTAAAAAATATATTTTTGATATTCTTAAAAGTCATATTTTAATGCTATTTATGGTCTTCTTCTTCTTCCTTTTTTAATGTAAGCAAATTGCTTGTTTTTCTTCGTATCCATTGCCGTTCAATTGTTAGAAAGGTTGTCACTCCATCTCTTCCATCGCTTCGGCGTCCTAAGGGCGACTTGTCTCTAGTTATTTTGACGATTCTATCGTCGTTCATCCGATCTGTGTTCGTTTCACTCTCTCTTTCTTCACAGTATCCATTCATTTATATTGATTATTTTACATGTTCTTCTAATGTTCTTGCTTCTCTCCCTGTCAAAAAGTGTTTTTCCAGCAATTCATGGGTTAGGCCGGCTCCCTGCCCAAGGTAAAAACAGCAACTGACTCAAAGAACCGAAACTCTGCCTCGGGCTATTTATGGTCTTTCAAAAAATATAATTTAAATGTCGCAAAATCTTGACAAACGCTACAAAAAACGATGTTAGTGATTACCTATAAAAATAAAAAATAAATATTTAGAGGCGACGTCTATGGTAGAAATAGTTATGCAGACGCCGAAGGGAACGAACGTGGTTTGGGATATGGAGGTTTTAGGGAGTAAAGAGGAATGGGGGAGTATAAAATTCTGCCACTGCTGCTTCTGGCCGTTCACCCGAGCACTCGGCCAAGGACGCGCGACTGCACCCCTTCCGTTGCCTCTCGCCGCATCTCGAAGCTATCGACGACGCTTCCCCGACTCTCTTTCCACAAAACGCTGGGAGAGACGACGCCCTTCTGTTGTTTGTTGTCTTGGTGCCATTCACCGTTTCGAGCGATGCGGGTGCGAACTGCATTCACGAAATTAAGGATTATTTCTGTTGGTACAAGAGACACTGATAAATTTTTGCTTCATTGCAGTCTATGTCGAAATTATGTGTCATATACTTTCTATAAAAAATAACATGATAAATACTCGCGAAATATTTTTTTATCGGAATAAATTAAATTAATATATGCGCAACTATCAATTTTTTTTTTAAAATTAAAAAAATACATACAATACATACGTTATTCAGACGACCCAACAATTAAGAATGGGTGATTAAGCTGCAAGGTCGTCTAAATAAGCGTAGCAATAAATTTTTAGGTTTCCTACGACCAAAAGAGGTGCAAGAAATTCCTGTTTAAAAGTTTTAGTACCTACTATAAATTAATAGCCAAATATCATGATATTTAAAACTGGTTTTTGATATTTTTGCATTGTCTTGTTAAAATATAAAACTTTTATCCCCAAAATTCCAAAGTTTTGTTTCACTGATGGATTCAAGCTTCTTGATAATTTATGTTGGTACTCTTCTGCATTTACTGCAAGTACTCATATTTGCCAACCACTTTACTACTCATACATTCCTATATCATAACCCCCTGGAAATTTTACTGTATTCTTTAGACAGTTTTTGAAAAATGGGTTGTGGTTTCAATAAACTTTGCCAAAAATAACTTGTTTTAATTTATCTACTACAAAAGCTCAATTTAAATGAAAATTTCCAGCTCGGAATAGACTATCCAAGTGTATATTCGGGTATTTTCTTTAGTATGTATTTAAATAAAGCGGCAAAAGCAGCACAAACCTTAGCTTACCTGAACGATACAATCCTCCGAAACAAATTGCCACGTCTTTTTCGTTCTCTAAAGAGTACTCTGCCAGTGGTCTCTCTACTGGCAAATTATGCCCGAGCTCAGCCGTAGAGGGTGGAAGAAAAAAAAATAAAAGTGAGCCGCGCCACCGACTTAGACGGTTCAAGCCGGAAACCCCTAGGTCTTATAGGCACTAGCAGAGCCACACGATAAACAACTAAGATTATGGTGAACCAAATAAATAAAATTATAGCAAAAATATATTGGATACTTTACTCACACAATAAATTACACAGCTCAATAACAAAATTATAACACATATAATCAAAATTAACAGCCAACAATAAATCGAAACTTCAAAATTTACAACTTTATGAGACAACAATAAATCAAAAATCCAAAGTTTACGATTCCATAAAATAATTAAAACAAAGGTAAGAATGACAAACCTTATCAGGTTACCAAAAAAAACGTATACAAGTCAACTTTTTAACAATACTTCATCAACGTTCACGTACAGCTGCTAATTTAATCACGTTTTTTTTTTTTCATTTACATAAAGATTTACACTGTTAAAACAATCGAGCTTATTTAAAAATATTTCTTTTTACGATGGCTGTCCTTCAAAATAGCAATATTGTAGGATATTTACAAATAAGTATGAAGAAAACGTTTTTACTTGGACACAATGAACTATTAAGAATATTACTTTAATCAAAGTTCAGCCTTGGCATATTATCCAATGCAATAAATAGTTTTCAACAGTGTACCATATTAATAAATTAAAACAAAACTTAATCGCGGTGTCAAAAACAAATCACGTCGTTTAAATATTCTAAAATAAATCACTTGTAACCTTTGGGTATACGAATCCACTAATCCTGTGGCCTACTCCTGGGGCCTACTCCTGTGGCCGGGTTGATTATGGAACTGTACCTGCTACTTAACAATGGCTTCCCTCCATCAGATCCCGCATGCGGATATTTTAACTCGACACCCAAATCCAAAATATCAACAACAAAGGTAAGATAGAATGGTCAAGTTAAAAATAAAGTGGTTTTTCTTCAAAATCCAATTAAGATGGCCCAAATACAGCCAGATATGAAAGAAAAAACCGTAGAGGTTCTGCTCACGTGTTAATATCAAATCATTCCAAAAACTCTCACCCGACTTCGACGACTGACACCAAGCGACTAACTAAACCACTGACTCCCAGGCCGGATATCAGAAAAATGACACGGAACACGCGTCAACCAACAATCTTCCCAAATCTATGTTCCAAACTCATAATCGCACTCGTCCGTGTTGATAGCCAGCCCATCCACACAGAAATGCAAACCAAACAATAATATAGCTGACAACACACGACAATCGAGGCTAAAAATCAAGGCAAAATCTAATAACAAAAACCCCCACTCCATCTCCATCGATTAACAAAAATGTCACAGCCATTAATAATTAAATCTTAACACTACAAGGTATGCAACACTATTTACAACGAGTGATAAATTTAAATTACAACAAAATACGGTAAGCAAAACTATTTACGAGCACCTGAGAAATACAAAACTATCAGAGATCCAATTAATAATGGAACTGTAGAAGGGAAAAAAAAAGCACGTGACAAAATATATCGCAATCGAGACCAAATCCTGAATCTACAAGGCGGTCATCCGAGCTATATTAACATACACAGCGGAAACTATACCAGATACATCGAACACAAAGAGAATATTAGAAACCACCGAAATGAAAATAGTGCGCAGGATCGCTGGAAAAACACTTTTTGACAAGGAGAGAAGCGAGGACATTAGAAGAACATGTAAAATAGGCAATGTAAATGAATGGATACTGGGAAGAAAGAGAGAGTAGAACGAACAAATAGACCGGATAAATGACGAAAGAATCGTCAAAATAACTAGAGACAAGTCACCCTTAGGGCGCCGAAGCGTTGGAAGACCCCGCAAGAGATGGAGCGACAACCTTTCTAATAATTAAACGGCAGAGGATACAAAGAAAAATAAGCAAATTGCTTGCATTAGAGAAGGAAGAAGAGGAAGAAGACATTCCTATATCATAATTCACTGGAAATTTTACTGTATTCTTTGAAACTGTACTGTATTCTTTATGAAAAATAGGTTGTGGTTTTGATAAACTTTAAAGTTTAAAGTTAACTATGCAAGTCAAAACCCGGTGGCTTTTTGGTAATGCATGGGATTTGATTATTCTGCTTTGTGGTACATTCTTAATGCCAGGCATTAGTTAATCTGAATTCTTCTTCTTTAGTTATCTATTTGCTACACTTTTAATAAAACTTGAAACATCTAACAGAATAAAAATTTAGCTTATTTGTTGCCTTCTATATGTTTACGCCTGCGTATGTAGCAACAGTCAATAGCGTTGTAATGTGGTTTTAAAACTATTTCTGTATTATAGCAAATAATTTTTTTATTATTTAGAGCTGCGTCATACTTTTTTGAAAGTTTTACCAAAACTGTCTTTTGAAAACATCTTATTTAATGATTAGAACACTACAAGAGCTATTATATTTTTCGAGATTGGTGCAATTGTTCCGCAACCAACATCAAAATCGAATGCATATCCCCACGCAATGGAAGTATTTTTATGGTGGTGCATGGAATGGAAAAAGTACGTGGATACTATTTTTGGAAAGTAGGTGAGGCTCTAATTATATTTCGTTTTTTTTTATAGAATCATTGCCAAGAACATTCGAAATTGAGAAATCACGCAACCAAGTTCACATTCTTTGATTTAATATTAAAAATCACGTCATTTTTACGCAAACTTATTTGTAGACACTTGTTCGTCAACTATAAAGACTATAATGAAAATTTCCTCTTCCTAAACTTTCATGGTCGAAAATTCATACATACATACATATAGACATATAGTCGAGGAAGTTAGAGGTTTTTAAAAATACCTTTCAATGAGATAGTGCCTAAAGTTATGTTTAGAATTATTGTAATTAATTGCAATATACCTACATTTTTTATTTTTGTTTGAAGGAACAATGTATAGTCACGCCTTTTTCCCGTAGGAGTAGGCAGAGATCACTTCCTTCCACTTCAACTACGGTTCTTACACACATCTCTTGCTCCCTCTACTTTTATCAGTGCTCTCATACATAAGTGTAGGAACCAACACACCTCTATGCACAGCTAGACGTGTCTTTTATGACACTTTCTGGTTATTCATAAAGCTATGCAGTGCCCCCTTTATTTGTTTTCCTGCCAACACCATTCGCTCAATGTCAGTGTCATACTTTCCATTTCTTGTAAACTTTGAACCCAAGTACACAAATTCATTTACTTGTTCCACTCTTTCTCCCTCAATCGAAACTTCACAGTTTGTCATGCTTTCTTTTGTTTCAAAAACCATTACTTTCGTTTTACTCACATTTATTTTTATTCCTTTGATTTTCAGGGCATCATGCATAACATTAACCATCGCCTGCAACTCCTCTTCAGATGACGCTAATATGACTTGATCATCGGCGTAAAGAAGGCATTTGACGATCAAATCATTCATTTTCAATCCATCGCAGTCTCTTTCAAATCTTTTAAACAATCGTCTATGTATAAGTTAAACAGCCATGGCGAAGCCACACATCCCTGTCTCACATCCTTTTCGATGTTAAACCAGTCCGTGCAAGCTCCGTTTATCCTGACAGAAGCAGTGGAATCCTTATAAAGTGATTTCAGTGCTCGTATTAAATTACCGCTCACCCCATACATAGACAATGTCGACCACAATTCACTCCTCGCCACTCTGTCATATCTTAACAAAACTTATTTTTGCTGCAGTTATATTTAAATATAAAGGAAAAAACTAAAACCAAAAAAGAATTAAGTATTCTAATCTTGTCCTTTGTGTATATGATTAAAAGCAACCCAGAGGTTGGAGGTTTAAAAAAAAGGAAAATATTGTTAGAGGTAAAAAATGTAGCTAATTCTTCATGACATTTGCTATAAAAGATATCAAATACCACCGATGATATTAACGGTCAAAAAACGGTTGGCCCATAAAAAGAAAGAAGTTTTCAGTAGATTGACCACTACGAACATTATAAAAATAAACAAACAATAAAAAAAAATATTCAGCAAAATAGTACTGATTATAGATAGCAAAATCCTTTGCGAATGAAGAATGGCTTGATATAAACGCGTTGGAGGCCGATGCACGCCACTGCACGAGGCCAGGATTAGCACAGGAGGTCGCGACCGTAGCCTACAGAGGGTCAACCACCTGCTCCCGCTAGCAGAGCGTCTCGACGCTTTAGAGGTCGTCTTGCTCAGTCGCCGACGTTCTAACCGACACCGCGACGTCTATAAACCGACCAACCCCCTAAAAATATCGCACCCTCTTTCTCCTACTCCCTCGATGCATGCCAGAAATTAAACCGATAAAATCCTGTGTACATGTAGTCGAGCAGCTTATTTTTCCGAAAATTGGAATCCCACATTTTTTTGGAGGGATCATTTTGTTATTTGTAAAAATCCATAATGGCAATATCTCCTGAACATAAACATTACTTAAACATTACTAGCACAAGAAGAGAAAATTTAAATAACATGAGACAAAACTAACCACCCATTAACTCTCTAAACAACTAAACTCCCTACTCTACTAAAAACAATGCAACTTTCTCACTTGTGATACATCATTGAAAAGCTTAAAAAAAATGTCTGCAGTGATACAAGCAATGAGACAGGTCTACAAAAAAAGGGGTATTGTTTGTTATTAGGCAGCCGAGGATCATTTTCGGAATAATTGTCTGCGTAGAATCGGAATCCAAGGTCAGAATTGGGCCATCACGTCTGGATTTCGAGATATTTAAGATTATGTACCCAAAAAATGGGTCTAATGGGTCCTTTTAGGTTATATACAGGATGCACGAAATCTTTTTGGTCTTTTTTTCTAGTTGCGTTATTTAAAACTACTCTTACCCTTCAAAATAAGCTATTAAACGGTCATCTACAATTTTTTTCTTGTAAAGTGTTCGCGCCACAGATTTTTTATTTCTATGAATAAATAGGCGACACGCTCATCTTTTAATTTCAACACAAAAGTAGCGTGAAATTTCTATCCAGTTCCTATCATTTTGATTATGAGACTGACTACACAATTAAGAAATGAGTTCAGAATATTGCCTCTGGACAATAGAAGAAACCAAAATATATTAATATTTCTATTCAAACTACTGAATCATTAAGTCAACTCTCCGGAACTCCTCTCACAGATCAGATTTAATGTACCTGCAAGAAAAACGAGAAATTCTTTTATGTTTGACATACCCCTAGTTTGTACTACTGCAAGGTCCCCGCTTTTAATCATGTTGCGACTAGCCAATACATTGAACTTCTATTAATCTCATGTATTAGGCTGTGAGCTATAGATACAATTATTATGTAAATTCATGACATCTCGAACTTTTTATTCGTGTAATAAGGCCTTGTACTGTTTGAATAATAAATAAATAGTATGAATTAAGCATTCAATTCTACATTTACGGTCTTTCTCAGTGTTGTTCTTTCTCAGAAAGGGGGTATCAGTCCCTTTCTTCTATCTGCTTTGTTTAATCGATATACGCTTAGTGGGTGTCAGCGCCATCTTCGTAATTAAGTTGTTGAACCGGTGTATAATTGTTCACTTACATTTGTGTTTTCTGTATTCCTGATATAAAGATATTAAAACGAAAGACATTTCAATCGACTTTATATTACATCCGAAAGGGCAGGAGTTCTTACTTGGAGCAGATACCTGATCCTCAAATATACAGACCACGATTAATCTCGGTGGATACGTAATTCTTGGATTTACAACCCTTAAGAATTATCTAACAACTCTTTCAAGCCACGGCGCTTGAATAAAGTTGGGATTATTTTAAGTATGAAATACAACCCAACAAAGTCAAGAGCATTCACACTATTATTTCGCCTATGGGCTGTTTAGTAGGTGGTACACACCTCCCATTTCCTCAAATTTCCAGAAAACACACGAATCGAAGCTAGTTTGGTCAAAATCTTCTAAGGATCTGAATTATTCTTTTCCACAAGGTGTGAAATATATAACACGATTGTTGATGTCCAGTTAATAAGAGATTTTTAGTCCGAGAATCGTAATTTTCCAGCTGAATATCAGGAAAGAATATTGTTACGATTTTATTGAATCCGTCTCTGTCAACCGACGGCGCCGACCGAATCTGGGGTGAATATTTAATGAGTATAGAAGACAATGGATAATTCGAAAAATTACTGGACCCTTCTCGTGGGTATTCGTACAGTTATAAAAAAAGGGACAGCGGGCAGACAGAGTCAGTATTAATTTTAAAAGTGTTAATGATTTAAGAAATATAAATAGTTATAAAAGTTGTATATCTAAGTGATTTATAAAAGTAGAATTTATTGTATTGAAATAAACATTGTTTTGTTACTGCATCGAGAGTTTTTAATCGCCGAATCCACAGAGGAACTAAAAATCTTAACTATGTATTCTGCGGTAAGTGACGAATTTTTATATTGTAGCCAAAATTGTTGTAAAGTCGTTCGCTTGCCAAAGAAATAATTCTTTTGTTTCGCAGGCTGGTATGGTAAATCAATTTTTAATTTCTTACCTTTGGATTTCTAATTTATTGATGTTATTATCGATTATCTTGTAGATTTTTGTTAATACTGCGTATTCATTTATCATTTTTGAAAGTTTTAATATACTGATTTCATTAATTTAATTAAAATAATAAATTGTTTTTGGAAATGTTTGTTAATGCTTTGATTTTGTAAATAAAATGAAATATGGTCAAGCACCCTTCATTCATGATCTAAATTTAATTTATTCTGGTTTTAGATAATATTTTCTAAATTTCTATAAATACTTCGATTTACTAAATGAAATAAAGTGTGGTCAAGCATCTTTCGTTTATGATTTAATTTTAATTTGTTCTGGTTTTTGATAATATTCTGTAAATTTTGATAAATTTGTTCTGGTTTTTAACAATATTCTGTAAAAATTTCATTAAATTATACTTAGAAAATTGTAACAAGTAGTGTTATTGTTCAAATTTTTGCATAGATCCAAGGTTTTTGTTTTTTAATCTGTTGCTCAACTTTTGATGTGTGTTTTGTGTTTTCTTTTAAAGTAAGAAATTCAACAATTTTTCCTTACTCACGACCCTCCCGAATCTAAAGCAGCTGGCAGGCTAATAAAAAAATAAGCTGTGCTATACATTTTTTAGTATCATAATTATAAATATTTGTCTCTTAGTTCAATTTTGTCGGTCAAAGGCTCGCAAGCTGCAGGACTAAGCATTAAAGTCGACAGACGGATGGTCTGTTAGCTCCTAAGTGAGTGACTCCTAACTTTCCCTTGCTCCAACGCCTGAACTCGTGAACCAGACTAGAGAATGGTTATCGATTAAGGTAGTCTACTTGCTGTTTAAGCGTGTGTATTTTGATAGCAGGACTCTGTTTGCGTTTTATTTAAGGAAAAACGGCAGCATTGCAGACAGCGAATATTCAATCGGTGTAGGGTTTAAAATGTCAAACTATTAAGTAAATTATTAATTTGTTAATACTGTTACGATTTTTTAAACTTCTATCTTGGGTTCGGCGATTAAAACTCTCGATCCAATAACCAAACAATGTTTATTCCAATACAACAAATTCTAATTTTATTAACCACTTAGATATCCACTTAGCTATACAACTTTTACAACTCTATATAACTATTTACATTTAATAATTCGTAAACACATAAGCTAATACTAATAATCGTTATGATCGTTTCCCTTTTATATTTCCGATATCACAGTTCCAGATCTTTCTACCTGTTTCTTCATTATTCGACGCGAAATCGAGAGATTGCGCGACTTTCCTATGCCCCGTCGGCGGCTACAAAGGAAAGCGGTCAAACACGTTCCCTCGACGCCGTCGACCTCTCGGTTGCTGACAGGACCGGATTTGTAACAATACTTTAATACGAGTATTTATATCCGGTTTAGAATATTTATAACTAGTATCTCCCAGGATAGGTCCTGGGTCTCAAGAAACAAACAAATCGTTACCGAAAATATATTTCGATAACTTTTGAACCTACATCTATTGTCACATTTTGCACACTTAAGAAAAGAAACACCGGCCATGTTAATTGTTTTATTTTAGTAGGCGTTGTCATTGTTAACTTATTAATAAGTTTTGTTCAGAGCGGGAAGGTCTACAGTGGATCATTTTTTTTCTCTCGCCCAGACCATAAAAAAGAAAATATCATTTCAACAGGAAGTACACCTGCTATATGTAGATCTAAAAGAGGCCTATGATAATATCACCCAAAGCAAACTATGGGAAGCGCTAGAAAGGACCAATATTAATGTCAACTTAATTAAAACCTTAAAAAATCTGTATAGGGACAACGCAACCAAAATTAAAATATAAAAAACGGTTTCAAAAGGGTTTAAAGTGGACAAAGGCCTGAAGCAGGGATGTTGTCTTTCACCGACGCTTTTTAAAATCTACCTGGAACAAGCCTTAAAACCGTGAAAATGGAAGTGCAAAGATATGGGTATCCCACTAAATAACACAACTTTATACACTATGTGTTTTGCCGACGACCAAGTGGTTTTAGCCCAGGACTACCAAGACCTAGAGTATATGACCCGAAAGTTGATGGAAGAATATGCCAATAGGCGAGATACAACAAGACCTAGTCATTGAAGACACACAGCAAAGAATAAAACATCCCAGCAAATATAAGTATCTGGAAATGTATTTTACAGTAGACGGCAATACTGATGAAGCAATAAGGGACCGCATAACCCAGGGACGCAGAGCCATCAGTCTGTTGAATAGTGTACAGTGGGACAAAAATATATCGAAGGCCAACAAACATCGGATCTACAACAGTATTATTAAAAACATAACCACATACGGCAGTAAGGTATGGCAACTGAAACAGCGCTTGGAAAATGCGTTAAGGGCAACCGAAATGGATTTCTTTCTGGAGACGCGCTGCGGGAAAGTCAAGATTGGAAATAATCAGAAATAAAAGGATTCAAGAAATTACGGAGGTCAAACATACAATAGTAGAGGACATTCAAGTTGCACAACTCAAATGGTATGGACACGTTCAGAGGATGAATGAGGACAGATTACCTAAGCAAATCTTAAACTGGACACCCCAAGGAAGAAGAAAAAGAGGGCGACGCAGAAAAAGCTGGAGAAAGGGTATCGATAATCAAGTCCGAGAGAAAGGCCTAGAACAGGATTTATGGATGAATAGGGATCAATGGAGACTGGAGATCGGAAGACGTCGAAGAACGTTTTAACCCGAATTTATATATATATATATATATATATATATATATATATATATTTATATAAGTTTTGCTGCAAGAGATTGCTACAAATATTTGGTCACCAAGGTTCCAACAACACAACTCAAATGAAATCTTAATGGTTGGAGGTCAACAGATTGAAAAAGTAAAAAGATACAATTACTTAGGAACGCTTATTACTAAAAACAATGACTATACCGTTTAAATAAAACTAGAATTAAAAAGGCTCGTAGCAACTTTATAAAAATGAAAAAAATACTATGTAGCAGAGATTTAACGTTAGGCCTGAGACTACGATTTGCAAAATGTTATGTACTCAGTGTACTCTATTATGATGCAGAATCATGGACGCTAAAGCAGATGCAATAAGACAGCTTAACTCTTTCAAAATGTGTATGTTTAGAAAAATCTTAAGAATTTCGTGAGTAGATCGAATTACTAACATCGAAGTGCTAAGAAGAATCGGTAAACAAAAAGAAGTTGAACGTACAATCAAGGAGAGAAAGCTACAGTATTTGGGACACATAATGCGCGGCGAAAGGTACAACCTCTTACGAATAATAATGCAAGGGAAAATAGAAGGCAGAAGAAGCATAGGAAGAAGACGAAATTCATGGCTAAAAAATCTGAAATAATGGTTTGGTTGCACCTCCAAACAACTTTTTAGAGCAACTGCCTCAAAAGTTGCGATAGCGATGATGATTGCCTTACTTCGCCGCGGAGATGGCGAAGTGTTGGACCAGACATTAGAGGGCTTATAGTTAATCAAGAGTTTGTCGATGCCATGAAGGATTTTCAAAAAGAAGAGTAGATTGTATTTAAAGAGTTCGTAGAGAAATTTCACAAAGTCCTGACCACAAAAATATCGTCGGATGAATGCTGAAAGCATTGCAAGCTTTGGGTTGACCGATAAGTTTAAAAGTACATTTCTTCCAATCCATCATTGACTACTTTTCTGAAAATTTGGGAACTGCAAGTGAAGAACAGGGTGAACGGTTCCATCAGGACATTAAAGAGATGATATCAGAAAAATGGAGCAATACAATGATGGCAGACTACTGTTGGATGCTTAAGAGAAACATTTCAGTTGCTACTTACAATCGTAAATGTACCAAGAGGAGTCTCACAGTGAAGAAAAGTTTTAGTTTGTTTAGTAAGCTTATTTCTCAGTCCAAAAATATTTTTATGTGAAATTTGTAATTAAAAATTAATTTTTCTACATTCATTTATTTAAAACATTTAACATATCTATCTAAATTTTCGGAAAACGTAATGTCCTATGACAAAACGGAATAATCAAAACAGCTCTTCAAAAAATGTAAAATTCAGACACAACAGAAATAATCAAAATTATGTTAATATTTTAAAAACGATTACATTTAGTAATAGAAAAGTAAACATAACCTGCCTTTATTTTTTGCGGTAGGGTTCAGTAAAACAGGAAAAAATAGGTATTTCCATTTTAAAAAATGAAGAAAGAAAATTGGTATGGTTTAAGTTAAACTTTTCATCACTTTTCACTTACCCTATATACTAAAAAAGAAGTATTTGACATGTCACTAATTACCTTTGACCTTCCTACTAACCACCACATCAAGATATTATTTATTTAGACTAGAGATGCTCGCATGAAAGATTTAATATATCTAAATGAAAAGCATACATTTCAGATATACAGTTTTAAATATTTATATTATTTTAAGTTTCTCACACGCGGCTCGTACATTTTTAATTTTGTAGCTAGCATGATACTTCGACTCTGGTACAAGTTTCCAAAAGTCAGTAATATATAATAGTAATATATTTTAATTGTAGAGCTTGATTTTCTAGCATCTCTATTAATTCTAATTGTCCAGATGCTCTTTCGGTCTTAGTTATATTGGAAATGGAAAACTCACCTTGAATTATATTAATTTCAAATGGATTTAGAAAAAAATCGAAAGACGATTTAAAATATAAAATCTTAAGATCTGTTTTGGAATTCCGTCAATATTCCTTCTAGCTTTTTTATAAACTCCTTGTGTTTTTTTTGTTTGTTTAATATTGAAACTTGCACTTAGTTTTCATATTGGTTGTCAGTAATTTAAAAGAAATTTTAAAATACATAAGGAACGATAATAATTTTTTAAAATATAATAACACAAAAATAAAAAGGGAACTCGGGTATATTTATCGAGTGCCACAAATAATTCTTCAAAGAGCCGCATGTGGCTCGCGAGCCGCAGGTTGGCCCCCCCTGATATAGATACTTTTCCGCCATTTTTCGAGCTCTATAAAAAAAAAAGAAAATTGGGACAATTTAATCATTTCAAAATGCGATCTTCGATATAGAAAAAAGTTATAAAATTAAAAAAAAAACGTTTTTGGACAAAGTGCATCCCTGCAACGGACCGGTTTCGGTTAACCCTTTCACTTGCACCCCGTGACCCATCAAACGAATAATGCGAGCTCGCCGGCGACGAAAACAGAGTCGGCGGCTTTCACCTGCCGACTGGGGTTGGGGGCGGATGCAACGGGGAGCTTGAATAAGGGGGGACGGTTGGGTAAGGGGGTCCCCGCCGCCGCATCGATCCCAGCACTCGAGACAGACGCGTCAGGGTGCAGCGTTCCTGCCATAATGCAGGTCGTCGGCCGTTGCTGTAGGACATTGCCATTCGCACTCTTGTGCCTTTTTTATTGAACAAAAGGGTGACTCGTGCTAATAACGAGTATTTTAAATATTGAAAGAATAGTAAATTTGGAAATATGTAGTGCACCTCGAAAAAATTTACAAAAACAACTCCTGCTCACTCTTAAATGTGCAGGAGCATTTATCAGTAAAAAATGAATTTGCACTCGGTTGGCAACATTTTTCGCAGTGGGTATCATTTTCAAAATTATAAAATAGTACGTCAACCGTCTATGCCATATGTTACAGAGTTTTAATAAATATACAGTATCCCACAAAGATGTCTACTAGAGAGTTGAAATAATTTTTGTGCTCCACAAAAGTTCACAAATATAGGATTCATGTCAACAATAATTAATAACTGTTTTATTCACCAAGGTTTTGTCTTTTATACATTGAATGTTTACTTGCTTATCGACTAGTTTTTTTGTTGTTGCTAAGTTTTAAGGCAAGTTGTTTTCTTTGGTATCTTCAGCAGTTTTACATCAATTATTGTTTTCACTTTATTCAGTCAACTGTGATTTAAAATTTAGAATTTTGTTTTGAATAATGCCTAGACGTAAACTGAGTGCGGATGGAGCCGATAGGGCTATTGGTATGATTGAGGTGGGTCGTCTTCAGAGAGAAGTTGCGGACGTTTACCAAGTCAGTGAAAGTGTCATTTCGTGGCTTCTCCGTTGATATCGAGCAACTGGAAACGTGATAGAAAGACCTAAAAGTGAACAATCAATGATTACCGCCCCTGCACAACATCGTTATACAGGGTGATTCTTTGGGAGTTCTAATTGGACGTTTTAGAGAAACTTGACATAATTAAAATCTGAAAATTTAAGGTGAAAGGTTTTCGGATAATCCAAATATTTAGGGCCCCCAACTTGTGCCATGGAAAACGAAAGTAATCAGGGTGATCTATTTAAGAAAGATGAGTAATCTTTAAATATGCGTTTTGAATCAACCTGTACAATAATAATCATTTAATTAACAAAATAACCAAGTTTAGTAAAAATACACAATACTAGAAAAACACAGTGCAAAAGGAACCAGGAACCCAAACACTGGCATCAGCTACTCGTTGGGAACCCACATCTCCCTATTTCAGGCAGAGGTGTACGCCATCCTTCAATGCGCGATGAAAACAATAGGAGGAATGTTGAAAACGCGCGTATCAACATGCTGTAAGACAGTGAAGCGGCACTTAAGGCCTTGTACAGCAAGGAAGTGACGTCCAAACTGGTATGGGACCGCAAAGAAGAACTAAGGACGCTGGCAGACTGTAATCACGTCAAACTGATATCGGTTCCATGACACCAGGGAATTGTAGGTAATGAAAAAGCAGACGAGCACCTCAACAAAAAAAGGAACTGTATAATGAAGACCTGATCTGCAGATTGTGCGGCAAGGATCCGGAAACAGTAAAACACATACTGCGCTGCTGCGGGGCACTGGCCGCAAAGACAGGCAATTTTTGGGCAGCCATCCGGTGACTCAGAACTATATTGCTCCCACCCAGTACATAACTTGTACAAACTTGTACAAGGCACGAAAGTACTGGATTGGGTCTCTCTCTCTCTCTCTCTCTCCCTTGTCCTTTTACTCTCGAGAGAGTATGGTGACATCACGTCTCAATTGCTCGGATTGTAGTTCTCCATCCTTCTCTGTCTTGAGCTGCAAGAGAAGCTTCTTGCAGACCGTGACCAATGATTTCTTTGGTTTGGTCCACCCAGCGCGTCGGGTACAATATAAAACCACATATTCAAGATACAATGGGCCAACAGGCATAAGGTCACCGGAGGCAATAGCCAGACGGACCTAAATAGGGGTGGAGTTTTTAGTGAGTAGTCCTGACACAGTCAGTGAAGTCTCACAGTAGACCTTGAGCTTTCAGACCCATAACCTCTCTATAAAGGATTTTCTCCACCTTCCAATAAAAAAACCTACCTAAAAAAAACGTTGTATGTGAAGAATACCGCACGAAATAAAGTGGACAAACAATGATGGAACTTTGACAAACTAATAGTTAAACATGAGACTATATTTAACAATGAAATGTTAATTTATGTAAGACGATGATATTTTTGAGTAGGTTTAGATAAAATATTTATCTAGCTGGCGAAGAACCAGTTTCTATTTTCTATTAGAAAGAAGCAAGTGTCTGTTATACGACGACGGCGTCTATCGACGTATGAACTGGCCGGGATGAGAGAGTATTGTCCTGCAAAACGTGTCCTTGACCGCACCAGTACACAGGGCTGGTTGCACTATTCGCAGATTTCTTTTTATTAAAACGTTTTATTTTATTCGTTAATCATTACCGAATTTATTCGTATGACGTAAATGATTCATGTGTCGGTAGAGTCATGGAAGATATTTTATTTTGTCCTCAACAGACTTTCTTCAGCTATTCGCGAATTATGTTAAGAACTACTCCTCTAAGTGGCAGAAACCTTTTGTACCTTTTTACTATTTGTAGAGCAAGAAACCGTATAGCGCTTATATTTTTTTCTGAGGAACCTTCTTAGCATAAAGATCGACATCATGCAACTTTTATTAATATACATTATTTTGCAGCAAAATTTTGGGGACAATTTTAATAATAACAGTTAAATGTCGGAAAGTTATTAACTTTTTTCAAATGAAAGAAATAGCTGGGAAATTTTTTTTATTTTGAAAATATTATGATTTTGGTGACTTTCCGACATAATTTACATTAAAAGTAACAAAATATTTTAATTATGTATGACCATAAATTGTTTAGTTTTTAAACAAAGTGAAGAACTAACATTAAATTATCGTCCGCTGCGAAATTGTCGAATGATCAACGACAAATGTTCGCAGAAAGTGCCTAATACAATGTAAGAGAAAGTATTTGAGAGATATGTCGTCACTTATTTATTGGATGTGTGGGGAGATTTGAAGCTAGACTGACAGAGCGGTTTATGGCGGGCGTGGGCAATTTCGTCTAAATGGAAAGGTTTAGCTCGTTTACGTGATACAAGTTCGTCAAAATTATATTCGGCAGTTGCATCCACCTGAGGGCTTCAGGATTGACAACGACTTCTTTTGTCAGTCTTTGTAAGAGCATACTTAGAAAATCTTACTTTTCAACCAAGCTTGTAGTTTTTGTGAGTTAATTTACTTTAATTATTTTTTTCTGTATTGTGAAAATGTTCCTTGTGCATATGCGTAAAAACAATATGTATTGTTGTGTTCTTCAACAAAGTTTGCTCACCATCCAAAAATGTTATACAAATAACCGTTCTTTTGTTTAAACTTACCGTGATCTTCGAGAAGATTATGGTCCACATAATCATTCTTCTGTTCTTGCTATTCGTCGACTCGTTGAAAAATTTGACCCGAATGTTGCTTTACACGATACCAGACCACCAATAAGACAACAAAACGGTAGAAACCATGAGAGTATTAACGCTGCAAGTATCAGTGCTCAATGATTTGGTCTTTCAAGAATAACAATTTGGCGTATTTTGAGAAAAGGCTTCGGTTTACATTCTATAAGTTTGTGTTGATTCAAGAACGTAAGCTACATGACCATCATAAGGGAAGTAAACAAACAAAATTTGTATATATGGTGTAAAAAAAATTCACATCAGATTCCTGGGAAGCATTTGTATCCCAAAAAAGGGACTATTTGGTGTGGTTTACAGCATGATACCGTGGCCAGATCACATTACAAACAAAGAGGTGCTGAGAAGAATGCACAAAGACAAGCAATTGCTAACAGTTATAAGAAGGAAAACAGCAATTTTGGGACTTCTTCTTTCTTTCTTCTTTCTATTCGGTCACCCGTTTCGGGTATCGTGCCATCATGATCTGTGATATGTGAGATCTTTCCATATCCGCCTGTCTTCCGCGACTCCGGTTTCCCTGACAATGTGGTCCACATATCTGATTGGTGATCTACCTCGGCTTCTCGTTCCTTGTACCTTCCTCTGGACGGTGAGTTTTTCCAGTCCGTTTCTTCGGACGATATGTCCGAAAAAGGATGTTATTCGCTCAGAGACGATAGTGCGCAGTCTTTTTTTGATCTTCAATTGGTTTAGAATCGACTCGTTTGTTATTCTTTGTGTCCATGATATGCGTAACATCTTTCGCCAACAGCACATATCAAAAGCATCGATAGCGCGTTTATCCGTTTCCTTGAGTGCCCAGCACTCTGATGGATATGAGAAGACTGAGAATACTAGAGTTTTAACGAGTCTGGTCTTGGTGGATACCTGGGACACCTACACCGAAATGATAAATACAACGTTTTACAGCTCATCATGGAAGGAAATATCGATGGAAAAAGGGGACAAGGTCGAAGAAGACGCTCCTGGCTCAAGAACATCAGAGACTGGACTAATATGAGTACCCATGCATTGATTAGAGTAGCAAAAACCGAGAAAAAGTTGTTGCCAACATTCATTAATGAATACGGCTCTTTAAGAAGAAGATAGTATGATGGCGACATCATCGAATTTTATTTTTTTGGAAATGCAAATGGAGATGCAGTAACAGTGAATGGTGAGCGTTATCGATCAATGTTAACAAATTTTTTGTAGCCAAAATTGGATAAAATTGATTTGATAGGCATATTTTTCCAACACCACATTTTGCCAATGCCATTATGGAGTTATTGGGAGAAAAGTTTGGTGAGTCTGTAACTTACAGAAATGGAACTGATAATTGGGCTCCAAAAACACCTTAAAACACCTTTGGATTATTTTTTTTTTGTGGAGATATTGTATGACGTTGGTATTTGCCAACAAATATCGAACTAGAGACGCTTTGAAATTGAACATCGAACGCTGCATTAATGAAATTACACATGATTTAGTGCAAAAACTCACCGAAAATTAGTTTGATCGAATTCGATCCTGCAAACGAAGCCGTGGTGGGTGGACATTTGACATAATTATCATAAGTTGTACTATAAAATTAAAAAAAAGTTTTGCTTTTATCTTAAATATTATGTATTTTATGTAATTTTAAAAATATATCGTCCTTATTGGAAAACATTTTGTGTGTATAATATAATTCCACTCTTTTGTTTTGCCATTCAGAACTAAATGTCCAACATTAAAAACAGCTTTGCTTTCGCGGATACCTCGCTATCACCTGCTTTATTATAGCTGAAATATGTCATTATTTCCAGCTTTATACCAATCGAAAATAGTATTTTATTTAATATCAAAGAATAATAATTGAATTTTAAGTGAAAATATTTGATTTTATTTCTGTTAAATTTTTTTTTTGTACAAGATTTAACTGTAGGTAATATTACAACATGGTATATTATATACAAAAATATTATTAAACATTGTATATTAAAAAATTAATGTAAAACATAATTTATATACCATACTTATATATTTAGTTAATATAAAACTTTCAGAACAATTAATAAATCTCAATTTCAAATTGAGTAGTGGATTACAAAACATTAAAAAAAATTGAATGAACCCCTGATGATCGCGTGTACTTACCTATTCTTTCTCTTGTTAGTAATGTAAAACTTTACTAACGATTAAATTAGGTTCACTGAACAATCCAGTTCTTCTCGCGAAGTTCATGGTTGTGCGGGATGAAATTACCTTGAAATCAGTACGTTCTAAGTTGGTAAAATCACATATGTTGAGCTTTATTCTTCCTAAACATGGGCATAAACATAGTATGAGTTTAGCAGTTTCGTCTTCCACGCAGCAAAACCAGCAGTCAGTTTGTTAATTTAAACATATCCTTCCGAGGTGGTATCTTAGGCGACAGTATGTAACGTGCCTTTTTTTTCCCTTCTACAGTTCCATTATAATTGGGTCTCTGATAGTTTTGTATTCCTCAGGTACTCGTAAATAGTGTCGTGTACTGTATTTTGTTGTAATTTAAATATATCATTCGTTGTAAATAGTGTTGCATACCTTGTTGTGATAGGATTCGATTGTTAATGGCTGTGGAATTTTTGTTAATCGATGGAGATTGAGTGGGGGTTTTCGTTATTAGATTTTGCTTTGGTTTTTGGCCTCGATTGTTGTGTGTTGTCGGATATATTATTGTTTGGTTTGCATTTCTGTGTGGATGGGGCCGGCTATCAAGACGGACGAGCGCGATTCTGAGTGTGGAAAATAGATTTGCGAATATTGTTGGTTGACGTCGGTTCCGTGTCATTTTTCTTGATATCCGGCCTGGGAAGTGGTCAGTCGTTTGGTGGTAGTCTTGGGAGTGGTGTGGTGAGAATTTTTGGGACGGTGTGATATTGGCAAGTGTGCAGAACCTCTACGGTTTTTCTTTCATATCTGGCTGTATTTGGGCCATCTTAATTGGATTTTGAAGAAAAGCCATTTAATTTTTAACTTGACCATTCTATCTTACCTTTGTTGTTGATATTTTGGATTTTGGTGTCGAGTTAAAATAACCACATGCGGGATTTATTTGAGGGAAGCCATTGTTAATTAGCAGGTGCCGTTCCATAACCAAACCGGCAGAGTACTCTATAGAGAACGAAAAAGACGTGGCAAGTTTCCTGTAAGCAGTCCCGTTAGATTTCGCAGAGCGTTCCTACTCCATTCCAGGATCTGCTTGGTTGTGTTTCTCGGTGGTTTAGGTAGAAACGCCTTCAAATCTGTCAACCCTGGGATATCAGAGCAGTGCGTAGGTCTTTTTCTCTCCGCCCAGTCAAAAATGGTTTTGGCAGCACTTATGGTGACTCTCT
Source organism: Agelastica alni (assembly GCA_950111635.1). NCBI lineage: Eukaryota > Metazoa > Arthropoda > Insecta > Coleoptera > Chrysomelidae > Agelastica > Agelastica alni. The sequence goes on from OX467709.1 coordinate 51,457,584, forward strand.
TGTTCGCACGAAGGCACTCCAGAGGTTTTTTGCAATTCCATACAAGTTTAGAATTTATCTTATTGGAGCTCAGTGCTTTTAAAGCAGCCTAATGTTTTTGTTTGCTAAAGGTCTATTAATCAGCTCTCTTGCACATAATTCGACAGCGAAGACTTCAGTCTAAAAGATTGTAGCATACCTACCAAGACTGGTAGATATGTCAATATTTGGTTTTCTGCTGAAAACACCGGCCCCAACTCCATCTGGGGTTTTTAGCCATCTATGCACATTACGTATTTAGTATCTCGGAAGTGGATTCCTCCCCTTACCCATTCATCTCTCTTTGGAAAGAGGACGTTGAAGGACTTTTTTACGTGTATTTTTGTAGCTAGCATGTCAGAAACCATACCAAGGATTTGGTTATTTTTTGTTTCACTTAGTAACCTGGAGTGGTCCCCGAGTCGCTCTCCTTCAATTTGCCTTTCCAGAGACAGGAATCTGTAGAAAACTATCCTCGCTTCCCTCCCTAAGAGAATATCTAAGGGAGGGAGATTTAGGAGGACATAGGTCCAGTTCTTTTTTAATACAAAAAAATAGTTAATTCAAAAAAATAAGGTACTAAATATAACTGACAAAATCCAACACAAATCATATCATAATTATTACAAACAATATGCTAAACACGTTTAAAAAATAACAAGTAACAACCATTTAAATAATTGGAAATATCACGTTGGCAATACCGTACAAAGCAGTGCTAAATTTTACCACAGCGGCGCTGTAATCTAAGATTGTTTCGAAGACACCAATAAGATCTACAATTCTTACGTTCTACACTTTAGATATTTCATTTGGAATGGTTATCCATGGTCGTAGATATACTTTTTCCATTTTTTTTACTTCTAAAAACACCATGGGTGTTATGGTTTAAATCGTATGCAGCTTCGAATATTTAAAACTTCCAGCTGGAGAGATTATTCATGAATAAGGCACCTAGATACTTTCAAGTAGGGTTTTTAATTTTTCTGTCGTCAACTCTTTAAGAACGCTATAAAAAGTTCGTTAAACAAGAACAGTATTTTCAAAAGGGTCAGCCACCGCTCTGCGGAGTTTGTTTTCTCTACATTTTAAAAATGTACCATTGAAACGTAACTGATTGATTTCATTTTGATAACTTGATCTATTGGTTTGTCTTTTTGTTTTCAAAACTAAAATAATTGTTTTTCTTATTTTTTGGACGTAAATAATATTTGTTGCCTTTAGTAATTAGTGGTGATGTATAATATTTGCGTTAATTTCACTCACATAATGATGTTTGTTGAGTCTACTATGTCATCGAGAGGATCGGTGTTTCTGATGCACGATTGATGTTAATGCTTCTTTGATCAATAATTGTGTTTTCTTTGGGTCAGTGCGGAGTTTGTTTTCTCTGCATTTTAAAAATGTACCATTGAAACGTAACTACTACCTATGGCTAGCTGGCTATTGGATATTATTTTGTGGTATTTTCAAAAAATTTATTCACAATTGTAAAAATTAAAGCGTGGTTATAAATTAACTTTTGTTTGTTTGTATAAATTTACTATAAGATTAAATATTTCTTTATCAAAAGTATGTTTAAATAGAATGTTACGGTATTGGTATTCGGTATATTTAACACCAACAATGGTAACGTAATAAATAAATTGAAGAATACGGGGACAGCGTTCGCCTTATTGGAGACTCTGCATAATCAATGTATACGTTTGAGTAATAAATTCTTCATGTCCCGATCAACGACCGTCGTCATTCCTCCGTTCAAGTTCAAGGTTACAAACGCAGATATTTGCAGAATATTACTACACACATACACACACACACACACTCCTCGAATTAAATTTTAATGGCGATGGTAAGACCACACCAGCTGGCACAAAATCACAATGAAGATCAGTCATTTTAATCACGTTTTTGTGCAAGAGTTTCTTATTATGGATCAAATTCGTATAGTAAATAAATAAGACATTTTCAGGGTAATCGAAAGCCCCGAATATTTCAACAAAATATAGATTTACGTTGAGTTTGAATGAAATCCAGAGTATCGATTATGGAGTATTTTAGGACATTCTTGAAAATTCTATATGATTTAATACTATTTTAGAACATTTCAAATTACTTTCCAATCTTCTAGAGCATTCTGAAATATTACAAATCATTCTTCATCGTTATAAAATATTTTTTATTATTATCGAAAATCATACAGTCTGTAGTTTTTGATTTTTTTACTTTAAAACAATAAAAAGCTTAACAAAAACATAAAACAAACATGTTTTTGTTAACTTCCCAATGAAAGTTATAGTAATGGGTTCGGTTTTGCGAATCCCGAATTTTGACATATCTCCATATTTTAAGGTCCTCAGAGTCGAATACAATAGTTTTTAAGTGGACGTCTGTGAGTGTATGTACGTATGTGCGTATGTTCGTATGTGCGTTCGGAATTATTTTTCATCTCGATTATCTCAAAAACAAAAAATGATATCGACGTGGGGCCAATTGCATTCGACGCATAATTACGCAGCTTAGAACTAATTAGATTTTCGGCAAAATCAGCCAAACTGTTTTTTATGGAGAAATAAAAAACTGAAAAAAATGGTAAACTTTCGGAATTATTTTTCGTCTCGATTATCTCGATAACAAAAAATGATATCGACGTGGGACCAATTGCATTCGACGCATAATAACGCAACTTAGAACTGATTAGATTTTCAGCAAATTCGGTATAGCTGTTTTTATGGAGAATCAAAAACTAAAAAAAATTGGTAAACTACCTGAATTCTGTTATTTATAAATTATACTATTTTTAATACAGAATTTTAAGATCTTTTGAATAATATGATTATTGCATGTTAGGAATATTTGTATGAAAAATATCATGACAATATTTCATAAAAAGAGATAGTTTTAGAAAACAAAAATAGGAATTGGAGAATTTTAAACTTGTGTCAGTATTGAGAGAATAGCATTGAAGACGCTATAATCAAGCATTGTTTATAACAATTGAATATTGTTACTAACAACTGATTATTGATCGTAATATTTAAAAAAAAAATTTAATTTTTATAAAAAATTGAAAATGGCTCCCGCTTATGAAATGATAAGAAAAAGTTTGAAAGAATACGGTTGACATAAAGAGAATATTGTTAATGACAATTATAATTTGTTACAAACAATTTGAAATCGTTTTTTACAATCATTTTAATGTTAATTATAACAACAAAACATATGGTATTTTTTCATTCTTTCCAATGGGAGTTAGTCGTGTTGACCTCTCGAGTCGCACCTAGACCACTGATATTTAATGTTCTATTATCGGTTTAAAACACTAAACAAATATGTTACTTTTAAAGATAATCACATGAATTTTTGAATTGAACAGGGTAAGACACAATTTAAATGGCTGAGAGCCATTGGCATGCTAGGATATGGCACTTGACGAAGACATGTAGTGCGAGCATTTAGCATATCTCAAAGAGTACCTAATTACCTGGAGATGTTTCTGATAATACGCTAGTATCTGTTACAACTTAAATTTCGAAAGTGGAAACTGCCGGAAAATCATCTTCATTTTCTATTTTTATATTTTCTCATCAATTAGTTGAAGACATTCCGTAATGAAAATTTAATTAAATGCGTCTGTTTGTCAAAGCAACGATCTCTTTTGTGTTCCGTCCCTGTTTAGTGAAAGTAGACGGGGAATGAACTACAACAAGTGCACTGCTCTCCCCATCCCCAACTCGACTGTCTAGCGAGGGTGGTGAAGGGTGAACTGATATAGTCTGTCGAGGGGATGAGCGAAAGAGAGACTCGGTATATCTCCTTCTTGATTCTATAGTTAATCTAGGATTACGAGCGAGTTTGCCAGCACACTTTTATCTTCCAACGTTCCTTGTTAACGTGGAAAATTCGATAAAAAGGTGGTAGTAATTATATTATTTGGGATTGGCAGGCAATTTTTATGCATTTACACCATAAAAAAAGAACATATTCAGTGGCGTGATGCTTAATATCAGATTTTTCCGAAAGACTACAACATACATGAATACTATTTTTGTTTTATTTCAGAAGCTTCCGAGTTTTGATGTTGCCGAAGATTAAAAGTGTTGGCCATAAATGTTTCATATATAGTGAAAAAAAGATGTAGTCTAATTAAAATGTATCATTTTTTCGAATTTCCGTCCACTTTACCGAACAAATTGCAACAGTTATGAACCATCTGTAAAAAAAGTTTCGTTTTTCGCGAATATCTAAAAAACCGTCGCAAATATCCGAAATTCAAACGATGATTTTTAAAGAGCAGAAAATTTCCTAAAAAAATGTCCAACCTTCTGAAAGAGTTATTTGCTGCCTTATTTAAAAAAAAATTTAACTCATAGATCAATAAGCAATAATTTGATGGACCAAAATTTTTTCAATTCTTATTCTTTTATGTTAATCCAGTACCTTTAACAGGTTTAAAATTTATATAAACACCTTGATAATTATGAAACTAAAATATCAGTGGTTTGGGTTTATTATAAAAAACGATTTTAAATTGTTTGTAACAAATTATAATTGTCATTAACAATATTCTGTTTGTGTCACCCGTATTCTTTTAAACTTTTTCTTATTATTTCATAAGTGGGAGCTATTTTCAATTATTTACAACAATCAATTGTTAGTAACAATATTCAATTATTATAAACAATGCTTGATTATTACTAACAATAATTTTTCAAAGTTATAGCGTCTTCAATGCTATTCATCAATACTGACACAAGTCTTATCATTTCATAAGCGGGAGCAATTTTCAATTGTTTATAAAAATTATTTTTTTTTTAAATATATATTTGTTAGTAACAATATTCAATTGTTATAAACAATGCTTGATTATAGCGTCTTCAATGCTATTCTCTCAATACTGACACAAGTTTAAAATTCTCCAATTCCTATTTTTGTTTTCTAAAACTATCTCTTTTTATGAAATATTGTCATGATATTTTTCATACAAATATTCCTAACATGCAATAATCATATTATTCAAAAGATTTTAAAATTCTGTATTTAAAATAGTATAATTTATAAATTACAAAATTCAGGTAGTTTACCAATTTTTTTTAGTTTTTGATTCTCCATAAAAACAGCTATACCGAATTTGCTGAAAATCCAATCAGTTCTAAGTTGCGTAATTATGCGTCGAATGCAATTGGTCCCACGTCGATATCATTTTTTGTTATCGAGATAATCGAGACGAAAAATAATTCCGAAAGTTTACCATTTTTTTCAGTTTTTTTTTCTCCATAAGAAACATATTGACCGGTTTTGCTGAAAATCTAATCAGTTCCAAGTTGCGTAATTATGCGTCGAATGCAATTGGCCCCACGTCGATATCATTTTTTGTTTTTGAGATAATCGAGATGAAAAATAATTCCGAACGCACATACGTACCTACACCCACTGACGTCCACTTATAAACTATTGTATTTGACTCTGGGGACCTTGAAATGTGGAGATATGTCAAAATTCGGGATTCGCAAAATCGGATCACTGGGAAGTTAAAAACTGAGGTTTTTTTTACTTTTTGAATCTTCAATGGCTTCAGAAACGATCCCTGTTGAAAAAATTACTATATTCAGATATTTTTTTAATAATAAAGTCGGTTGTCATAACGGCGCACCGAACCTCGCACTGCAGTTAGTATTGTACCATAGCATACGTGAGCGAAGCAAATGTAAAAATATTGTAAAATAAATACTTGCCACACTCGCACAAATATCACACTCCGCGGCAGCCTGTGCAGCAAAGTCCAAAGTCCATCTTGTAGAATTCGTAGGGCCATGAACAATCTAAAAATTGAATAAAATATGGGGCGTTGCATTTAAAATAAGAAGGTTGGTATTAGCCGCTGTTACATGACACACCCTGTACAGAAAGTGCTTCTAAAAATACCAATAGACGTATCCTAGCGTTTTTTTCGGCACGCCCTCGTTTATTCATTATCGATACACACTGTATAGGTAACTTGCAACTACTTTGTAAACAATGTATGATTTTTACTTTTAAATCTGTTTGTAACAGAGTGCAATACGAGTTCACGATTTTGGCATTCACGGTGCATTTGAGATTTGTTCTTCAACTTACTTCTATCCCAAGTATCCAGTAAGCAGCAGCGGCAGGATAGTCTACATTTGTAAAAGGAGGTCACAGTTCCCGACGCCACATCGGGCCACTGACCTTGAATGGATGGGCGTAGGCATCGAAATCGTCCAGGACGCGAAGCCAAAGGGCAACAATTACGTTAGTAATTGCGGGAGGGAAAGGTGGTGCCAATTAGTTTCTTAAAACAGGGTCTTGGTTATGAGAGGAAAGAAAACCCTTACACGGAAGTAAGATCCATAATCTAAATACACAGCTCACAAAAATCATTCCACTGGAAGGTTGTAGGTATCTTGAGCTGCAAGATGTAAGAGTGTATCCGATTAGAGCAGAGGGCCACAAAAATTTTTGTCTCGTAATCCATGTACCAACTTCTTCTATTTTGGGTTTAGTAAAAAGCAGTCGGGTTAGAAGAGCCCACACTGCAGCTTTGGAAATATTGTAATCTCTATTTTGGTTAATCATACCTTTTTAATATTAAATTCTTACAAATTCATTAATTTTTTCTTTTTCTTTTTAATTAAAACTACTCAAAATGAAAATTTACTAAACTTATATAATACGATAACTACACAAAAAGAATAATGAAAGGGATGATGGTATAATAGCATTTTCGATATTTGGCTTTAATTTAGTTAGATATAACATTAAAATCTCCTTGGTATGTGATTTTTAATGTTTTTTTTTCTGTAAAAAGGTTGGCAACAAAACCGCTTTCCATGTAACGAAACTACCAAAGACAAATATTTATAGTTGAGCCAATAAGGATCAAACATTGATTATTTTCGTGTTATTTGTACATAAGGTTTTAAGATTGTGGAAATAACTTTTATTCCTAACTTTCTAACTTCCAACCCGTATTAAGAAACTAACACTCACATATATTTGATGTAGACTTTCACGGTACTTTTATGAGATGATGCATTGCTCTGGATTGTCCACAATAATAATACACTCATTGAAGCTATTGAAACTAAGGATATTCAATTTTACATACATACATATAGTTATGCCTTTTTCCCGTAGGGGTAGGCAGAGACCACTTCTTTCCACTTGCCACGGTTCTTACGCAGGTCTTTAGCTTCTTTTACTTTCATCAGTGCTCGTCGGTTGTTGGTACTCTTGAACTGGCCTTTCTTCAAAACAATGTCGATCTGATCGACTTGCCCATTCACACTCAAATCTGTTTCGTCAATCTTCTTTCATCCATCTTCTCTACGTGTTCTAACCATCTAAGCGTTCCTTTGTTACCAAATCTTATTTCACACCACGGCGTTCCCTTATCTCATTATTCCTCACTTTATTTATTAGAGTCAGACTACTCATCTCCGCAGCATTAGTTATACTTTCATGCTTCTTCTGCAAAACCCAATATTCACTATCATACATAAGAGTATGGACCATCACTTCTCTGTGCACAGCCAGTCGTACCTTTTTGAAGTGATAAAACTTCTTATGGCACGCTGTGAACTTTTCGGGCGCGTAACCTCGTTCCCAAAAACATAACGAAATTTTAATATTTTTAAAAAAAGTTGGATACTCGGGGATTTGACCATGAATACACTGACGTGCTAAACAGATAGCTGTAGCATTTAGCTACCACGCCCTCTTACATCAAACGTCCAAGTTTAGATATACCAAAGAAATATTTGTGGCGTCATGTTTATTGAAGAATGTTAATTATTAAACATAAGATATATTTTATATTAAATAAATAAGCTGTTCACTTTCTTGAAAAATTTTGATTATGTCACTAATTTACCAAAAATGTATTCATTCATAATCCTCACCCAAATGATCATTCCAATAATAAACTAAGTATTTGTTACGTTAAATACGTTCAATATTTAATTTCTACGCAAATCAATTGAAGTTATCACTTCTGTCGGGCTTCCCGAGACGCACACCCTTTTTTTGATATGTTCTGGCTGCCCATAAAGTTATGCAGTACCACATTCATGTTTCCCAGCCAATGTCAAAGTCATACATTCCGTCTTTCGTAAACTAAGCTGGAAATTACAAGTTTTGCTGTTAACTTATTAAAACAAGTTAACCTTGACAAATTTTATTCAAACATACATACATACATAAAGTCACGTCCTTTTCCCACTGTGGTAGGCAGAGACCACTTCCTTCCACTTGCTACGGTTCTTACACACATCTTTTGCTTCCTCTACTTTCATCAGTGTTCTCATACATGCTCTTCGGTTGTTGGTACTCTTGACCTGGCGTTTCTTCAAAACAATGTTGATCTGATCGAGATCGATGTTCTCCGAGGTCGACCTCTACCGATTTGTCCATTCACACTCGCCTTATATATTTGTTTCGTCAATCTTCCTTCATCCATCCTTTCTACGTGTCCAAACCATCTAAGCATTCCTTTATCTATCTTTGTGACCACATCTTCTTTTACACCACAGCGTTTTCTTATCTCACTATTCTTAACTTTATCCAACCGAGTCACTCCGGCTATACAATTCTCAGACTACTCATCTCCGCAGCATTAATCCTATTTTCATGCTTCTTCTGCCAAACCCAACATTCACTACCATACATAAGTATAGGAACTCAAACAAAACTTGAAAATAATCTAAAATATAAAATAAATTATTAAGTTGACAACAGCACTACATCGTCTTTGCATATATAGAAATAAGTAATCTATTTCTTGTGAGGTAGTTATCCAAGCTTTCTGTATCAAATCCCTACAATAATAATTAATCTCTATCTCTTAGATACTTCTTTAGTTTCTACATAGCGGGTATTCAACCATGAAATTACGCTTTTAAATGTGTCAAATGTTTACACTACATCTATTAGTCGTGCGCCATTTTCTAGTATGCCAATGGCTCTTATATATGTCTTTCCACATTCAATTCAAAAATTGCTTTACATATTTTAAACTTAAATCAATACCACCGCATTTTATTCATTATTTGAAACCAATAAAATATGGAACAATAACAACAACAAAATGGTAAGCTTTTTATGTGCTTGAGTAAAAATATTTAAAAAAGAGTGAAACCTACTTAATAATATTTAAATATAAATTTATATCCTTAAATCATTGTTAATCATTGTAAACCAAATTTAGATTAGAACAGGAATTACACAATAGATATAAATTTTTAAATAATTGACAAACTATTTTCAAATTTACATTTCGAATGCCAATCAAATTTTAATGTAAGCTTAAATTTTCCCTGAAAAGCGTTAGTATACACGTCATGAAATGTCGCACAAACTTGATACACACCATTTTTTAGTGCTATAAACATGGAAATAAGTTAACCCATGAAACATTCAACGCCTAAATGTTTTCTCGAGTCTCGTTCACATCCCGAGCAAAGTTCAAGGATAATATTCGGGTCTTCTTGATTTCAAAATATTCAACTTGTATTTTTTATAACAGTTGATAAAAAAATGAAAAAACATTATTCCAAACATAGAGGTGTAAAATAAAAATTAATTCAAATTTTATTCGCACAATGTTTTTCAAATAACAAGTACTAACAGAATTGGAAAAATTCCAGAATAAGGCTGCTAAAGGAATTTTCATAAAACTTTCATAGGTCATTAAAACACACTATAAAATGAATATCCGATAGAAATTTTTGCGCAGAAACGTTTTAAAAGTACTTTTTGAAGTGATAACTTCTTATGGCACGCTGTGAACTTTTTTCGTAATGGATAAAAAATGTTAAACTCGCGTCAGGACACGTGGCCTGATCGAAAATTCGTAAGACGGATGTATTTCACTGGAGCAATATAAAATGCGACTTTTCTTGACTGGTAACTTGGCAACCTTATTCAACAAACTGACAAATTCAAGTACATTTTTTATGTCATTTTGACAAATTAATTTAGTAGCTAAATTCAAAATTTAAGTGCTTTTCATTAGTTTATTGATTAAGTTCTGCTTTTGCTGCATTAAAATGCTCCAAGGAGAGGTGTCGTTTTTAGCAGATGTTATGGACACCATAGCGTGTCTTAATGACTAATGATTCTCCCCCCGACAAAATTTTAGATCAAATAATTTATCAGTGCAAGAAGCCGTTAAAAAATGCATCAATTTGTGTTAAAAAAGCATTAAAAACTGGACTGAAAGCTGGTTTGATCAAAGAGAACGGGGGAAGGTTTAAATTAGGTTTTGGTTTGCCGATAAAGGAGGCTCGAAGACAAAGAAAAAATAGAAGCAGAAACCGTAGACGACGTAGCCAAAAGCGACAAAACCGAAAACGAGGTAGCCGAAAACGAAAAAGTCGAGGTAGGAAGACAAGCGCTATATTGAAAGAAGATCAAGCAAAAAGCGGAAGTTTTCACTTCTGCCGGCACTCCCAGAGTGCAACCCGTAAAATTTTTTTTTAAAAAAACGTGTGCTAAATTTACCATGGTGTGGACATTTCAAGGGTAATAACAAGTTTTTAGCTCAATGTAACACTAAAAATTCCTCGTACTTTTTTGCAACACAATTTACATATTATAATTCACCTATTCCGCACTTTTTTTTTGCAATTATTTAACGAAATAAGTGTCAATAAATCGAAAGAAATTATTTATTATTATTGCATTATTGATAGACAGAAACAATTAACTCGTTTAACAAATGACAGGATTTTAAACTCTTATTTGGAATTGCGACGTTGCCAGAGTTCAGGTATATCTTTCTTTATAAATGATAGATTCGACTGTTAATCAATGATGAACATAAAAAATTAGCCTAACCTAATCTAACGGCCTAACCTAACACAAACAGTACCTTTTTTAACCAACTGAAACATCTGTTTATTTAAGGCTATAAAAGTAAATAAATTGATACTAATCTAAAGGCGCTCGCTTCGCTCGTGTAAAAAGGTTAGGCGTCGGTCGTCAATTCAATTTCAAAGATGAATAAAATGATGGATTTGACTGTTAATCGATGATGAACATAAAAAAATTAGTCCAACCTAACCTACGGCCTAACCTAACACCAACAGTACCTTTGTTAACCAATTGAAACATTAACTTTCTTACGCGCATTTGTTCTATACTTACTTGCTTATTAACCAAAAAAAACAGTCTTTTGTCGTTTGAATCGGCAACGTCGCAATTCCAAATACGAGTTTAAGATGCTGTCATATGTTGGACAGGTTAATAAATTATGTATCAATAATAATGATTACTTTTTTTTTGGAATTATTGACGCTTATTCATTCATTTTTTTAAAAAAGTACTTTTAAAACATTTCTGCGCAAAAATGTCTATCAGGATATTCATTTTATAGTGTTTTTTAATGACCTATGAAAGTTTTATGAAAATTCCTTTGGCAGCCTTATTCTGGAATTATACCACAGAATGTCTTTAGTGCTTACGACAATTTCTTTCACCAACAAAAATTTAAAAATATTTTTTTAAATTATTGTTAAAAATATTAGGTATATTTCCTCATTGTGATTGAAGTACGCCACTGGAATAAGAATTGTCATGAACACCAAATTCTGAATATAATTCTAATTCTATATGAAGTTGATGGAATATTGCGTCACTCTGTATAATCCAAATATACTATTTCAACATGTAAATATAAATACTACAAATTTTGTAAATTTCATTTTTTATTTTATAAAACCATAACCTGTTCCAATATTTTTAAAAACTTTAATTTGGATTAAAGATGGAGGAGGTCAAGAATAACTTACAACTACCTACATCTGTTAGGTAAAATTAGAACCTGAAAATGTCCAAATGTGCCAAACAAATAGAAAGCTAAATTTAAACATCATGACTTTGTTTTACTAGATGTCGACACAAAACAATTAAATATACCTATTTTTTTTTATTTTAAATTTCGAAATAAATTATCATCTATTAGTTGAAAGTAACAAAAACAATACATATTAAATAAATAGGCTGAACACCTTAAATACTTCTTGCCACCCAATTCAAACGAATATCGCTATCATTGTATAAAGACAACATTATACCATTGTATAAGGACTTTTTTTTAAGCAATGATTATACATTGTCCAAAGAGGATAAGATAGAGAGGAAGGCTCCCATTACGAGTATATACGAGTTATAGCGCTTCTAGTGATTGTGTCCAGTATTAAAAACGAAAAACACGGTAGAATCCTAGAATCCGTTCAGTTTAATTTGAATGAGTTAATTTTGGATAATTTTAAAACGCTGTTAATGGTTAATATAATTCCTGAAATGCATGGTGGAACAGCTTTTTGTTTGTCATCTTTTCGTTTTACGCCGTATTACGCATAAATATGTTACAAATCGCCATGACAGTAGTTTAATACTTTGACACAACTAACAGATGGCATGTGTGTCGATTATTCTTTAACAATGTCGCTATTGAAAGTTTTTGGTCAACATTTTAAACAAGTGAAAATTAATCTGATTTTTGCTTTTGAACATACTAAATTGTTATTTTTGTGTGAAAAATATTTAAATATTTAATCTTGCACATCATATTGTGTAAGCGTATATTAAATTTACGAAATAGTTCTGGCATACATTTAAACATAAAACTATAATATGTGAATTATTAATTTTATTCGCTAGATGTCGATTTAAAAAATGTTTTCTTTATACAATGACCAAACATTAGAACTTGAGGTGTAAAATAATAATAAAATGTTATTATGATTTAAATTAAATACCGTCATAAAGTTTATTAAATAAATTTACTAGTTTAATTTGTATGGATAAATAATGTAAAATTATTGCCAAATAGTAAATTTCATTGTACTTCATTGCTTCCTCTTACGAAGATGGCAGCACTGTTTCAGAATTGACATTAATCCCTCTATCGAGTGACGGGACGCCATGCCATCATTATTGAAGTTTGTAGTCAACATTTTGAGCACGTGGAAATTTACCTCGGCTTAAATCTTGTTTTTATTGTTGTTTAACAGCTTTCATAGTGAATTTTGTGTGATAAAAATTAGCCAGTGTATTGCCGATCCTGTTAAATCTACACAGAAAAAGCAACAAACTGTAAGTATTTTTATTTTTAAATGTTTTTTCTCACCAATATCTTAGCATTCTAAGCAATGTGGCCGGCTTTATCCATGTCTAAAAATTTGGTAATGGGATATTTTAAGAACATGTTAACTTAAAAGTTTTATTTGTAGATTTAGCGTTTAAAGTTACATAAATCTAAAATCCGATCATATATACTGTTTATGTTAGCTTTTTTGGTAGTAATTTACTAACCGTCTGGAATATTTGGGTGTAGACATTCACTTTAAACGTAGCCACATTTTCTAAACTACCGAATGCATATTTTATTATATGTACATATGCTATTACATTCAGAAAGAGTTGTAATAGCATTACTTGAAATTATGACCCCAATATGTGTATAAACAATTTTCTTCTGACATTTTAGCGAAACTTTATTATTAATATTATTTGTTTAAATATTGATATCTGTTTAATGGAAAACTATATGAATACTTTATTTAAATGGTGGTAAATTATGTGTTTATTATATTGGTAAATTATGTATGTATGTGGGGGAAAGAGATATTCTGGTGTCAGTTATTTTTAATATTTGGTCTACTCATCTGACCTATATCTTGTCTAGTATGAAGCTGGTAAGGAAGGTAGGTAGTTTCTATGGTAAGACAGAAAAAATAAATTGTATGTTTCAAATAAATAGAAGTATGCATAAATGTAGCTATATTTAATTGCAAGACATCCCAGAAATTGAAGTATTATAGTTTTTAACATTATTAATATAAAAAACTTTCATAGATAAAAACATTTCTAATTTGTTTTAAAAAGTAGGATGAAAATGATTTGCTGAGTTGTGATGTCATCATGATATGAGGTAGATATTTAACATAAATGTTAACATTTTTAATTATAGCTTTTATTTTTATGACCTACAAAATAATGGTATTAGAGAACAACCAAACGATTATTTGTAAAAAGCTCTTAAAATATTTAAAAGTAAGTACAGTAATTTCTGCACATTATTTAATTTTATTTCTCACCTCGAGAACATTAATGTTGCTATGAATCCTTATTTGTATATTACTTTGTAAGTAAAATAAAACATACTTGTTTAGACTACAATAGTATATAATTAGACATTCTTTTGCTAGCTTTAGTACTGCTTTTTATAATTTTCATTGAAGAGATTTCAAAAATATTTTATAATGCAAAATTAAGTAAAACATGTATGTATTACATAAATCTTTTTATTAAAAAATAAGGTTGTTTGTGATTTCAGTCATAGTTTGAATCATTTTCAAACAAGTACTCTTTTTCTGTTAAGTGTGGTATTGACAAATAATAGACACATCAGCAAAAGAGTACCTACTTGTTAAATAATTATTCAAATTATGACCAAAATCACAATTAATTAAATCACAGTTAAATAAACTATACAGACTTTTTATATTCCTACAATTTTACCTTAAATATTTTAAAATAAAATAAAAAAGAATGAAAAAAAAATCTTGATTTGTACTAAATCAGATCGTAAAAAAGTTAAGTTAGGTCATATTACAAAAAATCAATTTAAAGTTAGGTACAGGAAGTTGTTAATACAAATGAAATGACTATTAAGTGGCTTTCCACGGAGCATTAATAATATATGATATTCTATATAAGTTAGGTAAGAAAACTACAGATTCGAGTTTTGACTTATCCTGCATACAGAGTACAATAATTGCGAAACATAATTGACTCGGTAAACTTCGCTTATTTATAAGAAATAATCTTGATCATAAAATACAGAAAATTGAATAGACTTAAAGAGATACAGGGTACTGAAGTCATCACGATTTTAACCTCAAAGTGACCTTAATTTTTAAAATCCTCTGTATACTCCAAGAAAACATCATAATTATCAGCAGACTTGTAAAAACGAGCCAGCCGAGTTAATTTAAATTATGAAGAGAAAATAAATAAACAATATAAAAAAGGTATGTTTTATTAGATTTGTAGTGATAAGAGTACATACATACATATAGTAAAGCCTTTTTCCCGTAGTGGTAGACAGAGGTCACTTATAAATCTGTTTTGTTAATCTTCCTTCATCCATCCTCTCTACGTGTCCAAACCATCTAAGCATTTATTTATCTATCTTTGTAACCACATCTTCTTTCACACCACAGAGGTCCCTTATCTCACTATTTTTCACTTTTTGGCTGATCATAAAGTTATATTCATTTGTTTCCCTGCCAACACTCTTTGCTCAATGTGACAGTCATACTTTCCGTCTCGTAAACTTTGAATCCAAGTGTACAGACTAATTTACTTGTTCCACTCTTTCTCCTTCAATCAGCATCTCGCAGTTTGTCATGCTTTCTTTTTCAAAAACCATTTCGTCTCGCTTACATTTATTTTCATTCCTTTGATTTTCATGCATAATACTATCCATTGCCTGCAACTTTCAAATGACGCTAATATGACCTGATCATCGGCATAAAGAAGGTATTTGACGATAAAATCATTCATTCTCAATCCATACGCACCCTCTTTTAAATCTTTTGAATAACCTGGCTTTAACAGCTATGGCGAAGCCACACATCCCTGCCTAACACCTTTTTCGATGCTAAACCAATCCGTGTAAGCTCCATTTATCCTAATACAAGCAGTGGAATCCTCGTAAAGTTATTTCAGTGCTCGTATTATACTACCGCTCACCCCATACATAGTTAATGTCGGCCACAATTTACTCCTCACCACTCTGTCATAGGCCTTTTCCAAGTCTACGAAAGCGCAGTAGACCTTTTAGCTTTTAGCCAAGAATTTTTCGACTGTACCTCGTAATGAAAAGATCTGATGCATACATCTCCTTCCTCTTCTAAATCCTGCTTGCACAACCAATATCATCACCCCAGTTTCATTTGTCACTCTTTTAATCAAAATCCGCATGCAGTTTGCCGACGATGCTGAGTAAACTAATGCCTCGGTAGTTCTTAAAGTCCTGCTATGAACCTTTTTCTGGTAAAGGGGCTCAATAACGGCCTTGCATCAGTGGTACGCCACCACTTTTCCAACAAAGGTTAAAAAGACAGGCATAACAGGCTAGCTACCTTGTCTTGTCCAGCCTTTAGCATTTCAACCGTTATCCTATCGTACCCTGCAGCCTAACCCAATTTCGTACTGTTCAACGCTTCCACAATCTCTGTCGTACTAATTTCACTTTCATTGTAACTTTCACTCATGTCTCCGAATGGGACTTGTGCTCTCTATCTTAAATAAACTTTTGAAGTATTCCTTCCATCTCTTTAAACGCATACCCTCTATATTTATAAATAATTTTGGATCATGAAACCATGAGTTAATATCAGTGATTAATTAATGAAGAATTATTAGCTATTTTAATAACTTTTTAAACATTTGTTAACATATTGTTTTTTTTATTATTTAAATCACTGTTACGGGTCACATCTGTATTAAAATCATGAAGGAGTAGCTCGATAAAATTCTTGAGCTTTTTTTTAAATAGGTAATGATTTTAATTTAATTGGAATTGCCTAATTGAGGTGTTAAAAATAAATTTAATATGTGTAACTTAAACATTAGATTACCACTCATTAATTATGTTATCCCCATAGTAAAGGTTGAATCACACAACATTTTGATATTCTTTAAAACCATGGTTTTGTGCTAAAAGGTCAAATTTTATTTTTGGTAAAATGTGACATCTAACCTCGTTACCCTGAATTATACTTTTAAAATAGATATTTGGGAAAGTTCCTTCAAATAGTTGTACATTCAACAATAAGGATGTTGACACAATTTAGATCCAATGATTTAATTTAATGGTATTGTAAATATTGTGCTAGTATATTATAAAATTCAAATGATACTAAACCAGTAATTTTTTTTTAAATAGGATCCAATACAGAGCTAAATTATATTTTTAGTATATCATACCTATATTATACTTTAACTTTTATGAAACCTTGAAATTAATTATTTGACATAAATATTTACATTTTTACTTGAAAAGTATGAATTAAGGTATTGTTTTTTCACTGCATCGTAGAATAATTGTGTAATTACTGAGTCAGGTAAATAATTTTATCATAATTTTTGCTAGGTTACTAAATTTTTAAAGCGTTTATTGCATACTAATGCAATATTTACGTTTGATTTGCTCATTTTTTGGTATTATTTCCGCAAACTTGTAAATGAATAGGTCTTTTTTAATTGATGAATTGGTTCATATAATATGTATTGAAATCTATGTGAACAAAAAGTTTTTTTAAACGATAGGCTAACAAATTGGTTTTAAAATTTGGTACCCTTTAAATCTATTTTTGTAGAATTATTTGTAGGTATATTTAAAATTTTTAGTATTTAAGGTTCGCTTAAATTATATGTTAAATATTATCAATTTGCTTATTTATAAATGTTTTATCATTTTTTAAAATATTGCCATCTATTTTAATTGTCGTTTTGATTTTGGAAAGTAGTAGAGGTAATGGAAAATCTTATAGACTTTAAGCGCCTTTAATTAACCGGCATCGTTGCAAAATTTGACACTGAAAACATCGGTCTATGCCGTAGAATGACTGATAATAGTCCAGGCAAAGATTGCAATGCAATGAAACATTTGTTAGGTATATTTTTAACATTTTAATTATTAAAGAAATGTTATGATGTACCTAATTTCGCCAGCAACAATCAGTAAAAATGTAACATGAATCAACATTCGACCTAAAACATACGAAATGTGATATTGGCTCTATTTAAACTTTTCATATACCCCTGTTGACAATTCAAAAAATCATAGTAACAGTGACAAAAACAATATTGACTTAAAAAAGTCATAGTGATAATTACAATAACAGTATTCAGGACATATAAAAAGTTTAAAGAGAGCCAATTTTAAACAACGATTAAATGACAATGGAAGGCTGGTATCAAAGGCAAAACAATGTGATTGAATAGAGATTTACCAGACCTTTTATATGACGTATGACTTGATACCTAACGCCATTTGTAAAAATTTAAGGGGTATCTTCAGTAGGGAGGGGGTGAATCTGACGTTTATGGCATTATCGCTAAAAAGTGTGCCCCTCAAGTTAACAGTTGACGTGTTTCGGCATTTTATTCTAATATGATCCTTGTGAAGTTTCACCCGCACTATTAAACATTTTTTTTAGAGTTTTGAGTTCTGTTTTAATAGTTCTAGAGTTCTGTTTCAATAGTTATAGAGTTCCTGGATAGGTATTAGGAATAGTTCTGACCTTAAAAGGGTAAAAAAATCATTTTTTCAAAGTGGGGGGCCAACTTCACGCTCCTCCCCACTTTTGAGGAAGTAAATTTTTTTTTGAGTTCTGGGGGGATTTAGTGTAGTTCTAGAGTTCCTGATGCTTTTCAAAGTTTTTAACGTAAGCTAGCAGAACTTTTTTATAAATAATCCGATCTCATTGGTATTAGGCCCAAAATTACGTGCGATTTACGTGTGAATTATGTGTGAACTGATAAATTAAAAAAAATATATTTTTTAGATTATTTATAACAATTTAGATAATTTGCAACTGAAATCTTAATGAAATAAGACCTCAAATTATATGCAATTCAAAAGTTTTTAATAATAATCATTTTTCTGATAAACGTAAATTTTTTTTTTATTTTTATTGTCATAAATTCTCGAGAAAATAAGTTTCTAATTGTTTTATCAATTTTATGTGAAGTATTACACTTTTATTTAATAAGCTAAATTTTTTACTGATTCATAGAATGAATGAAATAATATTAAATATCTTATTTCAAAATACGTATACAAAGATAAATTCATGTTATATTTGTGTGTCTTTTACTTTTTTTTAGATTTATCATTTCACACATAAATCGCACGTTATTTTGGGTCTAATACCAATAGGATCGGATCATTTTTAATAAAGTTGTGCTAGCTTACGTTGAAAGCTAGCACAACTTAAAAAAAAAACAAAAAAAATGCAAAAAAATCGCGAATTCCGCTCATAATTCCTGACATAGTATGGCGTGATTGTGCTATGATGTATGTGCTAACTTTATGTACCTCAAGTTTTACAGTATTAATACAAATTCCGCAAACTTTATTTTTTCTACCTTACACATTGTTTAAAGTGTGTGTAATTCCTTGTTCTTTCTCGATTTTCATAAAGTTATGTATAAATTATTTCACGACCCTGACTGTGAATCGCGTTATTACTACTACTCAGGTTTAAAGACGTTTATAATTCACTACAAACTCACTTAATTTATAAACTCTTAATATATTTTTAAAAATAATAATATTCAACTAAAACAATAACTTCGATTAACTGAATGAAAAGAAAAACTTACCAACAAATTTGCAGTTTGTAAAACTAACGAAAAAAAAACACAACTCTAAAGCACGATCAATCCTCGGAACAGATTTCACGATGTTTTAAGAAAATACACTAAGATCAAAAAATCAACTCAAAACGTGCAATTTTCGCTTGCAACGTTGGCGGTTTGCACAGTCTATAAAATTTTCCATTTTCTCTATCCATTAATTAAATTATTTTATTAAAAATTTTTATTTTCTATTTACCTCTCAAATTCTTAATATTTTTTGGTAAAATGTACATCGTCAGTGTTAATGCAAATATGTTTAATTTGAAACTATAGTTCCTTTTTTTATGTCCGAAATTTTGGGAGTGCATTAAAAAAACGCGAGAAACGACATACGTATTGCTCAAATCATTCCCACATGTACGATAAATTCAGGTTATTACACTAAAAATACCATTTTTCAAGCATAGTACAGAAGAGATTTAATCAGAAAAAGTCATCTAAAATAATTTAAGACACTCTAATTAAAGAAAAAGTAAAACAAATTGCTAACTTGTGAAAATAAAATTTTATAAAACAAAGAAAATGCTCGTTTTCTCCCGGTGCTTGACATTCCAAAAATTGGTCGATTCTTACTCGATTGATAACGGCACCAGATATAGCGGTCAATAATTTAAAAATAGGTGATTAGTATTGCAGTTACCATAGCAACACGATTTATCAATGATCTGTTTAAAAAGATTTAAAAAAGAAATCATTATACTGGGTGTCGCGGCGCAGAACATACGAGGAGTGCTGGTAAAATTTCGAGTTAATAGATAAAATGTCATTTCATTTTCTTCTACAATCTTTATATTTTTTTTATGCCAATAAACCGATCAATTAAATTTTTATTTTAAATTCTTCTATTGCATCTTATATTAAAATTCATTTTTTGATAAAAGTACGAAGGATAAGCCATTAATTCCGAATTTTGAATGACTTAATTCGCTCTATGCTGTACCATATTCTTGGGATATATATATGAATAGATTTGCATTATTAAATGGATACAGAGACGGCATTAAATTTTGTTATGTTTTGCATGTACAAAATTAACGTGCATTAAATTTATTGACAGTTAAATTGACTTTTGATTTCTGAAAATAAACGGTTACTAGGGCTGTACGAACAATACGTACATTAATTTTATATTTGCTGTACCATCACCAAAATTAGTATTTAAAAGCTAACCCTTTCTTCCTCAGAAATAAAATCTTTGTTACTTTAATTATAATTTCTTAAACATCATTTTGTAATATAACTCTTAAAAATATATCATATTTGTTACACGTTACACCAGTGTAATAATTTTTATTTATAAGGCATCTGACAATTACTCTGTTATTTTTGATCTCTTGTGATTTGAACTGATACAACGTACTTAAAGTGAATGAAGAAGTACTTTTGTATATACAGTGTATATTTTAAAAAATTATTGTAAGGCGCTTTCGACTTTCGTCATCTTCAGTGCTTACTTGGTCAGGTAACAGGAAGTGTTACAATTGAAGACAACATTTAAATGTAACACTTCCTGTTACCTGACTAAGTAAGCACTGAAGATGACGAAAGTCGAAAACGCTTTGCAATAATTTTTTAAAATATAGACTATATACAAAAGTACTTCATTCATTCTACAAAAGTGTATTCAGCTTCACGCGTTCAATTGCAACGCGTTTGATTGCAACTACAGCAGTAGGAATTTTTGAGGTATCAAAGTACTTTAATCTCTTTTTATTGCTCATTGTTGGATGAAAGCAATTCTTCTTTTCTACAAATACTTCCTTGATTTTTAGATTAGATTAGATTTTAAAGGGAGGATTTTTGTAAGTATGCACTCTGACCTGATGAGGTCAATCGTACCTTCCTTGTGTTTAGAGCTCCTGCTTCAGCCCGAGTTATTTTACCAACTTCCAGAGGCTGCTGGGGCTCCTGATACAGCACTCTGGCGTAGGTTTTTCTTTGCCTAAGTACAGGAACCGGGACCTTGCCAGTGATTCGCGTGGCATGGGTTCTTAAGTTTTGCACAGACATCCGTTCTGGATTTGCCAACAAGAACCACAAGACATTCGTGGCTGTGACTAATCGGAGCTTTAGATACAAAACATCCAAATTGTGGAGTTCATTTCCAGAAAAGAACAATGTCCGCTCATTTAGACTTCTACGCTCACAGTCATCTTCAGCCATATTATGGATAAGACATACTTTATAAGGATGGTATTTTGCCTTTTAAAAATTTTTTGGTACTTAAGACTTTCTAATATTCAAATCCCTAGATAATCCCCTCACTGTACAGTGTGTTTCTTCTACTGTCGGCAAAATTACTTCGCTACTGTACATCCTTAACGTGTCCTAATTATCTGTATTTCCTTTCTATTCTGCTTGCCGTAGATTAAGAAATACGTTTACGATATGGGTGCATTTCATAAAATAATGTACATACCTCTTGTTAAGTCCGCATCCTATCGCCAACACCACCCCTATAAAAATTTCAATTCTTTCACTTTCAGTTAAAGGTATTTTAAAACAGTTTGTTTAATACGGTATGATAAATAGATTAACAATAAGGAGTTGCACTTGGATATTTATGACAGTTTTTAACGTTAAATTAAAAAAACAAATAATAATATACTCTATTCTCTTGCAAACATTGCATTAAATTAAATTTGTTGTTCTATTCTTCACCAATACAATTGAAAGGGCGGAGTTCAGCATTACAACTATGCGTTGCGTTGCTGTTCTTCCACTTAACTCAGGTAAGGTTGATTTGTATCCACATATATAGTGATAAAAATAAAATAAAAATACAAAAAAAAAACAGAATAAGATACTTTCTCTTCTTTTGCATTGGTCTTTTTGTACATATTGTTACGATTTTTTGAGTCCGTCTCTGTCGATCTTGTCTGTCGCGACAGTGCGTCGGTCACAATTGGGGGACTGTCGGCGCGGCGAACAAAACGAAAGCTTCCGCAAATTCTCGACGAGGTGTCTAGTAGTTCCGAAATAGTAAAAGATTGTTCGGGCTCCTTCTAGAAGGCGTTTCGGAGAAATATGAAAAGGACAGCGGTCGTAAAAAAGGCAGTTTTCAAAAGTGTCAATGAGTTATGAAATTTAAATAGTTATAAAAGTTGTAATTAGTGAAATATCTAAGTGATTTAAAAAAGTAAAATTTATTGTGTAGAAGTATTAAAATAAAAATTGTTTTGTTACTGTATCGAGAGTTTAAAATCACCGAACCCAAGAAAGAAGAAATTTCGTAACAATATTGTATTTTTTTCTGAAATTGGGGTTAGAAAGAGTTTTCAATAATACAGAAATACAGAGTTGGAACGTGTATGATCTAGTGAAAATTGCAGTTTTGTGGAAATGTGGGGTGAGATTTCGTTTGGATCTGACATTAACTTTATGAATGGCAAGAAATACATTTAAACTTTTTCTGTTTAGTCGAGCGGCCAGGATCACGAAAGTAGATAGATACAATGTTAAAATAACAAACAAATTTTGCCTTTTTGTCCACCTTGTACCAATTTGAATCAACTTGTGATACACTTTTGGAATCAGCTCAGCAGAGGAAATCCGCAAATTGGAAAAAGGAGGGTTATTTCATTTAAAAAATTGGTGCGGACGTGATCACTAAAAGGTTATTCACCCTGTATGATAAATTATTCTTTCAAAAAAAGGTAAATTAAAATAAAAAATCGACCTGTTACTGTATTTTTTTATATTACTGTTTCTTAAGCTAATAATGAATTTATGCGTTACTTTATGGGCGCACTGTATATTGAGGTGTAGCTTTCCTAGAATACAATTGTTGGTATACACGTTACAACATATTAATAATGTACTTATTTCACCAAATTAAATTACAATGACGGCGTACAATTATCTTGTCTTGACGACAAATGTTTTTTATTCATTGGGCGTGATGTACTTTACATTTGCATTGTTTTAATAAACTTATTATCTTTAACAATATCAAATAAATATTTTGACACGATTAAAGTAACCAAAAATGTAATCTTTTGCGTTTTATCGAATAAACATCCACTCACTTTTCAAGTAAGCTCAAATATAACGGGGACATTGATAAGATAACAAAACACTTATTCTTGTCGCCTTTTCACATTATTTTGACAATAAGTAGACTTCAATGTCACCCAAAAAAACATAAAAATAACTGTTTTTTATTTAAAATTATCCATAATCCGGATTACATTGTTGCTATATAATATGCATTTCGATAAAAAAAGGTGTGTATCAGTTTCTCAAAATAATATTCGTAACGTTTATGCTTTGATGAGAAATTTAGAATGTATTTTAAGAGAGTACGCTAATGATTTCCTGTTCTTTAAATTCCAAACTGTAATACGATGGTATAATATACCTACAGCATAAATATATTCTGAGTAGATGAAATAATTTTGTTGGTGAACGTTCGGCTTAATCGTCAGTAGCGTCACAAGTGAAACCACGGCTACTACCAACGATCCATTTGATAATAGTTAGTTATTTTGCCAAGAAATAGTTAAATAGTCGAATTTTGACATTTAAAGTTAATAAAAACATATATATTAAAATCCGGTTGCTTGTAAATGAC
Organism: Agelastica alni; assembly: GCA_950111635.1. Classification (NCBI taxonomy): domain Eukaryota; kingdom Metazoa; phylum Arthropoda; class Insecta; order Coleoptera; family Chrysomelidae; genus Agelastica; species Agelastica alni. Next base: position 51,481,636 of record OX467709.1, read on the forward strand.
AATATCAACGTTAAAAAATGAGAGTCAATTCTTAAGGATGTTCAATGGCACTTTTAGTGGGGTAAATGATAAAGGAGGTACTAAAGCTTTAACATAGATCATCAGCAGGGTTACAAACTTAAATTTAATATATATATATATATATATATATATATATATTAATGGAATCTTATCTATATATATATATATATATATATATATATATATATATATATTAATGGAATCTTATCTTCAATACGAGTTTAGCCACATGTGTTACTCATGATTTTATGTAGTCTAAAAGATCTTAAATAAATAATAGAGAAGTGTGTGTCAATGCCTAATTGTATTAATAATTTTTTAATACAAACATATTTCAACTACATTAAAACGTAACAATTAAAAGATAACAACATTTTTAACACGATTACTTAATCTAGTGTTCAAAATGTGCTCCATTTGCAAGTTGACCCTTATTGATGGTAGAATGCGTCTACTACATTTCTCCATGATTGTTTAGACCTTGACTAGACCTTTTAGATTACATAAAATCATTAGTGTTACATATGGCTGAACTCGCATTGAAGAGGAGATTCCATTAATGACTGAATATACAGGGTGATATATTTAAAAAACCAAAGTGACTAACAATATCAGAGAAACGGCAAATCTGACAACATTGCAAATGTTAAATGTGGAATCTCCGTATCTCAAAATAGGCTTGTCCCAAATTTTGTACAATTCGGACTAGCAATTAAAACGTTTTTGAAAAAATTTAATTGGAAATTATTTATTTAATCGGTTTTTAAATAAATAAAATGTTTTTTACTATTTCAATTTAAACTCGTATTTGACATTGTAAAAGTGACAGCAGTGCAAGCATCTGAATGTTGGCAGAACTTTTTACTTACAGTTGACGTCTAATGTTATGTTTAAATAAATTTTGTTTTTTATCCATACATTTCGTTTAAATTTTACTCATACATTGTAATCATAATTTTTTTTTAAATCTTTACTATTCTGTTAAATTATGCTCGTATTAAATAACAAATACATTGTTTTGATCTAGGACAGATAATGCACGAACTAATTGTTTCAATGAGCGATGTTCCAAAATGTACTATGTATAACGCTAAAACTTAAGCAAAATATATGGCACAGTTATTAAAATAAATATTTTCTTTGTAACATCTAACGTTATATTACTTTTTTAAAATATGTATGTAGGGTATAAACAAAAATTGTTAAGAAACACCAAAATCGGTAACTTGCCATAAAAAGCCATGCCAATGGGAGGTATTTTCAAAATTATATTTTTCGAAAACACATACGGTAAAAAATAAGGAAAAAATTCATAGTCTTTTTAAGTATTATATAACACTGTGTTTAAATTTCACAAATATCTGTATATAATTTTGTAACCATTGAACATACTTAAGCAACAATTAAAATTTTGATCTAAAGAATATCCTACACAATAGATATATTAGTAGCAGATATTACAAGTCACAAAAGGTTCAATTCGTATGCTTTGAGGTGCCATTTTAGGCACCAAGTACCCAAGTGCTCATATAAACATACATATAGTCACGGCTTTTTACCGGTAGGGTTAGGCAAAACCACTTCCTTCCACTTGCTTCGGTTCTTACACAGGTCTTTCGCTTCTTCTACTTTCATTAGCGCTTTCATACATGCTCGGTAAGTTGTTAGTAGGTACTCTTTACCTGACCTTTCTTCGAAACAATTTCGATCTGATCAAGATATATAATGTGTATAATATGTGATTATACGTTTTTAAAAGACTGAACGCCTCCTCTTTTAGTGCTGTAAGACAATATTGAATATTTAAATATTCATTATTGTATTATGTGAATTTGTGAACGATGTTTATTGCTTGTTTTGTGTCGGTGTGTTGTTACAACAAACATGAATACTTAAACGTTTTAAAAAAAGCTTAAAATCTTCGTCGAACTACAGATATTTATTATATGTTACCATCAATTGAAGATGAAAACAGACCCCATATTTGTTAACAACTTACAGCGCCTTTAACTATCAATAAAAATTAGATCAAAAAACAAAAGCAATAAAGGTAAAAAAAGGGAAAGCTGCATTGGAGTATTTCTTTCTTCGCCTAGTCGCGATTGCGCATTAACGAGTATTTACATGCTAAGGCATTGGGGCGTTTGTAATATTTTATTATTTTGTGTATAAAAGAAATAAAAAATACTTTTTAAAGTGACGAAAACGTGCTTAATATTAATTCTAAAATGGAATCAACTCTATTTCAGGTACGGTAATTATGAATTGTACTGTTAGTTATCAAAGTTATCAAACAAAGCTATTAACTTTAAAAAACACTGTATCTACATTCTCAGAACAAAGATAGCAATCCCTTTTATGCAACTTTCCCTTTTTATTACTGTATCGCATCCGTGGTCTATTCTAATATGTCTGTCAGAGTGATCAATTCATTATTATACCCAGAACTTTGATATTGTAAAATTCTTCATCTCTTTCAACATTACGTAAAATGCAGATTTTCTAGTGTTCTGTTGTGTTGTGATTTTTCTTTATTTCTATTTGTTAATTATAACCTCGCCGATTTTTTACAGTAAACTCACAAAAATTATATAAATATGGATAGTATTAGCATTTTAAAATGGTTGCGGAAACAGTATTTAATTTTTTTGCTGACATGATTTGCATGCATAAATTACTATTCATTAAATGTCCATGTTTTTTCATAAAATCGTGGACAGCTTACAACTATGATTATTCATTAAAAAATGACGTTGCATAATAATATGTGTGTATGTCGGTAACACCTCGATTTATGCAGGTTGTCCAGTATTAAAATTTCTTACACTAAACCCATGACTCTCAAAGCGGTCTATATCGACGACTAGGGGTCGACTCCGAACTGCAAGGGATCCACAGCAGCGAAAACAAAAATTGGGGGTGCATGAGAGTGTCCTTCACACAGACTTTAAAAGTAGGTTTGATAATGTTTTAACAAAGAACTTGAGGTACAGTTCAGAAAGTGTACCTATATCACTTATCAAAGTGGGTAGCACTTATTCAGATGTGAAAAACTCACTTTAAAGTTAATGTAAAAATTCAAAATAGAAAAAGTTGTCGTGTTCTACGAGACAAAAAAAGTTTGGGGACCTCTGCCTATAAATATGGTTCTCGAGGAAGTTAGAGCTTTTTCAAAATACCTTTCAATGAGATAGTGCCTAAAGTTATGTTTAAAATTATTGTAATTAATTGCAATATACTTACATTTTTTATTTTTGTTTGTAGGAACAATGGATTTTTTTTATACTGGAAGCTATGTATTATTGATTACCATACATACATACATATAGTCACGCTTTTTTCTCGTAGGGGTAGGCAGAGACCACTTCCTTCCACTTCAACTACGGTTCTTACACACATCTCTTGCTCCTTCTACTTTTATCAGTGCTCTCATACATGCTCGTCGGTTGTTAGTATTCTTGACCTGGCCTTTCTTCAAAACAATGTTGATCTGATCGAGATGTGTTCGCCGAGGTCGACCTCTACCGACTTCCGTCCATTCACACTCACCTTATAAATTTGTTTCGTCAATCTTCCTTCATCCATCCTTTCTAAGTGTCCAAACCATCTAAGCATTCCTTTATCTATCTTTGTAACCACATCTTCTTTTACGCCACAGCGTTCTCTTATCTCACTATTCTTTATCCAACCGAATCACTCCGGGTATACAATTCTCAGACTACTTAACTCCGCAGCATTAATCCTATTTTTATGCTTCTGCTAAACTCAACATTCACTGCCATACATAAGTGTAGGAACCAACACACGTCTATGCACAGCCAGACGAGCCTTTTTGACACTTTCTGGCTGCACATAAAGCTTAATTACCATTAATCTAGTTGTGTAAGTAAATATTTTCGAGCCACTGTGTTTCGGTTATGCAAGTTGGTCGGCTGTCTGCAGAATCTGACGTGTAAAGAACATCATCGCAGGAAGATAGAATCGGTCAACCAGTAGACCTGAAAGAAGTCGGTCTACATGCCCCAGGATACGAACTCGTATACACCGTTGCCAAAATAATTAAGTAAAACACGTGTATTTTTTTGACAAGTTTTCAAATCCACCTTACTCGGATTCAGGTTGCCCTTAAAACAACTACCAGTTGGTTAAATGAACTATGGTCATGAGTTATCGTATTTAAGATATCAGTTTGATCATTAATTTTCTCCTTGAAAATGGATTTTATGCTGGAATACGTGCCTACCAGATCTTGCTTCTACCTAATTTTAACACCGATAATGAAAATAAAGAAGGATAATGTAAAATAACTAAAAGCTGCGCGAACTTTACAGGATTAATTAAAAGTAATAGGTAGACTGAAAATTGCATCCGAGATGTCTGACGAATTATTCGATTGAGTTTAAGTAAGTTCAATTACCCCGCGAGTTGTTATTTATTTCTTCACTCGTCATTTTGGTTTACTTGTCTCGCTGAAGTGTTTTTAGTCCGGTATATTTATGCCACAGGAGGTGATTAATTTCTGTTTAATAACGTGCCGAATTAATTATTGTAGGTTATAAGAATTGTAATTTTTTATTTTAATGAAAAATATTCGTAAAGCTGTCTTAGCTTTAGACTGCACAAGACCCCCTGCTTGCTACCTACTGGATGCTTGTAATAACAATAACTTTTTTGGTCGGGGGAGCACAGGTGTACTTTGTAGCTCTAACTCCCTCAACAAAGCGTGGGGCCCGGAAATTTTTTTAAAATATTCACCCAATACCCCAATTTCATCACGATTTTTATAGAGTTTGAAAATACAGAAAAATCGAATGTGTACAAGAAAATGTTTCTTACCATGTTATTAAAATTAACTTTTCGTGCAATCGCACGCGAAGTCAGTATTTCGCGTTCTTAGCACAGTCCGCGAAATTCATAGCAATTCATAGCAACGGCCGCGAAACTAAACGTCACTTCCAAATTTAAATATCACTTCCAAATTTTACATTTCTAAAATACAACAAAGACGAGGATTATTTTTTATTGAATACCAACAAATGCTTAAGTACTTATATTATTTAGGATGAATATTAACATTATTTTGTACAGTTTGTATTATTACTTATATTCACTCCAGAAGTTGAAGCAACTAACTACATCTAGTGTTTCTGAATAATGGTTATTGCCTACATTTAAACCAGATACTATATCGCCAGAAATTGAGTTGGAAATTTGCTTCTTATTTTCGATAGTCTTCTACATATCCTTCCGCTACTGTCGTGGACTTTCATCCACCGTGACGTTTAAGAATTGACATATCAGCCCCAGTATTTACAACGCTTTTGAGTTCAGGTGAAGTGGAAGGTACTGAAATATCGCTATCAGTATCAGACATTTTGCGTTTTGTCAAGAACTGTCAAAATATTTTGTATATATTGAAACATATCATTTCCATAGCACACGGTGATATTGTTAAATAAATTGAACTGCTGTTGATTTTAGAGCAATTATATATTCATTTACAATTATTTAGTCTTATAATTTTAACGATTGCACGAAAAATAGTGTGTATGCCATGGCCGCGAAACTTTTTAACGACCTCATGATTATCTTGCCTCGGCGATAACTGTTCTTTCGGTACGTTAAAAAGGTATTTCGCGGCCTAAACATACAAATAACTATTTTTTTATACAAAATCCATTCGCCGTTTATTGCAATGAACAAAATGATCAATAACTAATATATTGAAGTTTGCTATCGACATCACTATTTGTTTTTCAATGGAAAATGAAAATGCCCCACCGGCTTGCATTAAAAGCACGATTTATCCCCACCAATCTGTGTATACTTTATATAGGCATAGTAGGGCATTATGCGAGATACCCTGTCATAAGTTCACTATCAACAAATTTACTTTTTGTAAACATATGAGAAACGTTAGGTTTTTATAATTATTGTATCTGTGATAAAAATTTATCTGGGAGGGCAGTGTCCCATTGCCACTACTGTTTAATAATAATAATATGTGCATCACCCTCTGAAGAACTACCATTTTGTAGAACAATAACCATCGAGGATCTGTGTTCGGTTCCTTAAAATTGTCCAGTACTCACATTTTCCCATTAACAGATATTTTCGAATACCTGTTGTGGTATTGTTAGGGCTATATTTATTTTCACTTGTCCACTTTAAATTCACTTACCGAGTTGTAGCAATTTCATCTATTATCAACCTTGTCCAACGATTATTTTTTTTATTGATTTTCGTTAATTCGTTTGTCCACATATTCTCTTCGTTCTCTATGTTTTTATTAAACTAATCACTAATGAAGTACCTAGTTAAAAATTATGAATAACATTTAAAACAAAAGTGTTCTATCGTGTGGGCCGCGGACGGCCCGCACTGCGACTATTAGAAGGGGAAGGGATTATAGAAAGGAAATGATTGTGGACACGCTTTTTAAAGTTGTAGGTCATAGTTCTCTGGAAAAACTGATTTTGGAAGCTTATTCCATTCCGTAGCAGCCCTGTAAAAGAAGGCTTCTTAATAAAGATTGGTGCTAGTAGTGTCAATCTTGAGAGTAAATGGGTGAGACTGATCAGCGTGCCGAGTTCTTCGGCCGAATGTGGCCAATGGTGGTACAAGAGTTTTTATTTCTCTGGAGCATCTGCCATGGAAATATCTGTAGAGCAATGACTGGTCTGCAACTCTTCTTCTATGTTCTAGAGGGTGAATGGTATCTGTGAGAGTAAAGCTGTTTATCAAGCGAATGGCTCTTTTCTGAATGGAATCTAGAAGAAGAGAATGCCTTGGTGCTGAACCCCAAATGTGCGAGCAATACTCAAGTAGAGGTCGGATTTGAGCCTTGTACGTCGTCAACAGTTGATCAGGAGTAAAAACTTTCTGGCTTTCCACAGAAAACCTAGCCTCTGGCTTGCCGACTTAGCGATGTTAGCAACATGGTCATGCCAAGACATATTATTGGACACCGTGACTCCCTAAATCGAAATGGAGGGACTTGGTTCAAGGGTATTTCCGGACATTGTGATGGGATGATTTGAGGAATTCACTTTTTTGGAAAACGTGGCACTTTGTGTTTTTTGGGCGTTAAACTGAACAAGATTGTTGGTTCCCCACTCGACGATTGCTTTAAGATCTCTATTAATGGAATCAACCTGTTCTTGCCTGAGTCTATTTGTATCATTCACCGAAAGTGATCGATAGGATGTGAAAGTTGAGACAAGTGTGCTATCGTCTGCGAAACTGTAAATGGGGGGACAGGATGGAACCCTGGGGGACCCCGGCATTAGTTTTAAACGCATCAGAAGAAATACCGTCAACTGCCACATATAAGGAGCGATCTTGCATGAAGCTCAAGAGCCATTGGCACAGTTTGGTTGGGAGACCGTAGGCAGATAATTTACTTAACAATGCCTGGTGCCAAACGCGGTCAAAGGCTTTCGATATATCCAAGGCTATTGCACGGGATTCACCAAACTTTTCAATAGTGTTTGTCCAGAGCTGAGTGACATAAGCCAGCAAATCTCCAGTAGACCGAAGTTGTCGAAATCCATATTGTCTGTCATGGATTATCTTAAATTTCTCTAGATATTTGATAAGTTCTGTGTTAATTGCTTATTCCATAACTTTGGATATGACTGAGAGCAATGCAATAGGGCGATAATTCGCAGGAATAGACTTCTTTTCTTTTTTCGGAATCGGTTGGAATTTAGCGTTTTTCCACATGGACGGAAATACTCCTTTGCTGTATGATAACTTAATGAGTCTACAGAGAACTGGGGTGAGCTCTTGAGCACAGGTCTTCAGGACAATTGTCGGAATTCCATCTGGTTCTACTGCCTTATTAGAGTCAAGATTTCGTAGTATTTTCCTGATAGTGCGATGGCGGATAGTGACCTCAGGCATTGATGCGTTTATTCTAGGTATCGTTGGGGGTTATTTTCCATTGGTATCGAGGGTTGAGTTAGAGCTGAACATGTCCTACAAAATTAAAGTTCTTGGTATAAGGAGACGGTCTATGCGGAAAGTTTTTGGTATCTACTTATAATAAGTGTAAGAATACAAAGTTTCAGTTGATTCTTTGTGGCTTTTTTTTAAGTGAAAAATGGTGACTTCCATAGAAGTGTATTAGTAGTAATTAGTTAAACTAATCACTACTTTTAATAACAACCAGTATTGATTATAAATAATTTTAGACATATGTCTGTAAATTACTAGAGATAAATTATTATTGTTAGGGATGACTCAGTCGGAGAAGGATGAAACGTCAAAAAAATACGACGGTTACCGAACAACCTTGTTTGACATTAAACAAAGAAGTTCGCGTGTATATTCTTAAGCGGGAATATGTAATCACTTTGAAGAAGTAAAAGTATGGTCGGGTGGTGACCAATTCGGTTTAAATCGACACTAGACATCTGCTTCGTTGGAAATAAAAGTGGGGACCTTTGGTAGGTCTTTTAATTGCGTTGAGCTCTTATCACTTTATGTCGTATTGAAATTCGTTTTTCGTATGTCTGTGCTCTCTGCCGATTCTTCGAGCCACTTTGGCTTTTATATCCAGTCATTCTGGTAAATTCTAGAGTGGAAATGTCTAGAAAATATGTGTGAGCTCTTTTTTATCTTTTTATTTTTACCAAATATTTCTTCATAGCGTTTTTGTGTCACAATATATTGAATAGGAAAAGTTGAGAGACCACCATCAAAAGGTGGAAACTGCAATATTTCGGGCATGTTATGAAAGGCGAAAAATACCGGTTACTGCAGAACATCATGCAGGGAAAAATTTATGGTAAGGGAAACCTGGGCCGCAAAAAAGCATCATGGCTCAATAATCTACGTGACTAGCATAAACTCAACTTAAGCTCTCTGTACAGACTTGTCGTTGACAGAGTAAGGATAGCCTTGTTGGTGACCAACTTCTAGGACATGGTACTTAAGAAAAAGAAGAGAGTGTGCGACAAAAGGCATGAGTACATTTTTAGTGATGTTTGTTATTATTATATCGTGCTGGATTCCGTTCTCCGCAAAGCTAATGACCAGGACAGAGGAATAAGATGGGGTTTCAATGGCCGGCTAGAAGACCTAGACTACGCCGACGATATCTGTTTTCTGGCTCACTCGAAGCTCGTCAGACTCGGTGAAGAAGCCATGAAAGTTGGTCTTAAGATTAATATTAATAAAACTAAACAGTTAAGAATTTACACTGACAACGTTAATCCATTACATATTGAGAACCAACCAATCGTTGGTTCGAACTAGTCGAAAACTTTGTTTATCTTGGAAGTGTAATTGACAAGGAGGGTGGCACAGATACAGACATTAAAACCAGAATACAAAAAGCAAGGAGAGCTTTTGGAATGCTTAGCAGGGTCTGGAGTTCGAGAGCATACACCACCAACACAAAACTATTTATCTTCAATACAAACGTAAAAGCTGTTCTTCTTTACGGATGCGAAACATGGAAAACCACTAAAAGCTCATTCAGGGCTCTGCAAGTTTTTGTGAATGTCTTCGCAAAATATTACGTATTTTCTGGCCGGCCCGCTTTTTAAATGAAGAGCTCCGGAGAAGAACAAACCAGACTCCGACCGATACAGAGATACGGAAGCGCAAATGGGGATGGCTGGGTCACACCCTTACAAAACCTAAAAATAATATAGCTCGAATGGCCCTGGAGTGGAATTATCTGCAGTTTTCTCACCGCAAAAGTCGATGCCAGCAAAAAACATATCAGTGTTTACACAACTATTTAACAGTGCCCTACCTATTTTTCCGTTTTATACAAAACTATTATCTTGTTTTTTGTTTTATTGGAGTATCTGTTTATAGCTAGTAACATAAAAATACCTTTTAAAAACTGCACACACAAAAATTGTTGGAACTAGTGAAACAACAAAATTTTAAGAAAGAATATGCCATAGACAACATTTTTGAATCTTACGGTCATACAGTTTTGCGTTTGCCTCCATATTATTGTGTATTGAACCCTATTGAACTGATCTGAACCCGCTGAAACTGACTTATGGACAAATTGTGTTTACCACGTCAAAGAAAAAGAAAAACAATATTGTGTTTTGCCACAAATCAAACAGATAATGATAAATACCCAAGAAGACTCAAGTACTGATGAGTGTTTCGATAGTGAATAATGTATAATAGTGTTTCGTTTAGGGTGGTCACCTTATCACGTAAGTCAAAACAATACTTACTAGTTTTTGAAAAAATTTTAAAATGAGTTTAAAAATACATGCCAATCTACGAACCCTATTAAATAAGTTTTGAATTTAAATAGGTACTCGTATATCCAAAACCCATTATATTCATAAAAATACATTTCAAAATATATACTTTATTGAAAACATTATTAACCCAACAATTATTTAATGCAATAAAACTACTATTAAAATATCTGTTGTGACGCCTATGCAACAACAAAGTTTGGCAAGCTGCCGGATGAAATATTGTTTTTATACTTGTCCAACTGACTTCGTAAGAACTATAACATAGCATAGTTTTTAAATACTTTTCCAACTGTATCTATAAATGCAATATTCAATTTATCCTTATTATCAACTGAATGTAACTTACTTAATTCTTGTTACCTTCTAACAACGAACTAGATAATAATTACTTGTAACTTATATCTTTGCGTTGGTTATTAAATTTTTATCTCGAATCCGTTGGTCAGTGAGGCGTTTTAAATATTTAATAATTGTGTTTGCAATGAAGTGACATTGGTTAATAACATTTAACATTGCAATTTGCATTCGAGTTTTTTCTTGCACGACTCAATAAACGGATATTTGCGGCCTTCAACTCGTCAGTTTTTTCAAATACCATGTCGTTTTATGTAACTAACAGCTAACGATCAACATAAATCTGTTTCAATAGTAAATGGGAGTAAACTAAGATACTACCAAGTTTATCTACAATATATCGCAAAATACTACAAACTTTGGCATCAACGACAGACTAGCTTTTCCCTCTTTGGGAATATAGTTGTTTCCAAAAGTTTAAATTGTGCTTTTGCCTAAGAAGATGGTTTTCGAAAATCTGCTACATCCGTGCATTTCTACACCGTGCAGATACCATTTTCTAGAACTTTATATTTTGATACTGTTACTTTATATCTCAACTCTCCAATCTATTAAATTTTTTAAAGATTAACAACACTACGTCGGTTTAATATTTTAGTTTTTAAAGAAATAATATATGTAATGATTAAGTTAATTGTGCCAGCAATAATTATTAAAAATGTTTAACACGAACTAATATATATATATATATATATATATATATATATATATATATATATATTAAATAAAAATCAAGATAGATACCACGTGTTGGGTAACAAGTCTTTTTTCGCTAGGAAATGTGTGGTTACAGGAAAATACTGTATGTTTTATCGCAATGTACTCTGCGCGTCTTAAGTCCTTTTCCCCCACTACTAATTTTTGAACCACCTGGTATATCGCAACAAAATTTGGAGGGCTTAAATAGGTGATAAAAACCTATTATTTTTTGGAAAATAACAGCTAAAAAGATTTTAAAATGGCGGCTGAGCGCTATGTTAAATTACTTTAAGAACACTCTGTATATTATTCCATTTTCGAAATCTGCTCATTAACATTTTTCTCTAATATACTTACTCTTTTATGGAAAATAACAGCTAAAAAAGTTTAAAAATGGAGGCTGAGCGCTATCTTAAATTACTTTAAGAACACTCTGTATATTATTCCATTTTTGAAATCTGCTCATTAACATTTTTCTCTAATACACTTACTCTTAACTTTAACTGATTTCGAAATATTGACGTTTAAAAAGTGACATTTTAATTAATTTCAAATCCAACAAAGACACGAATTCTGCTATCAATCAAGTTTGCATTGAAAAAAAATCGCTGTTGGTGTATTTTACATCTTGTTAACTGTGAAACTTAACTGTTAGCTGTCAAATAGTCCGTTTCAGCATTCCGTATGTTAGATTTCCCGAAAACCCTATTTCTAGGTCATATTTGCGAAAATAAGCTCCAAGCAACCGGTACGCTGAAAGATGCTCCAAGATCAGGAATACCGCTTCTTTCAGTGTCTTTTATGTACAGATGTTTTCTCACATAAATCCCATTTTTTTTACTTATCCATTAAATATAAATCAATTGTTTCTGTGAAATTTATTTCCTTTTCATTTTTAATAAATGCATCAAATACTGTTTTTACTGTTGGCATTCTTTTATTAATAGCTGCTTACGAATAAATAATTGTTTCTTATGATTTCTTTAAATTTATTGACTACTTTGGAAATTTTATATAGTTTTCCCTGGTGACTTAAAGTGATTTTTTTTTCGTCTTTTTAAGTTTTGCCGTATTGATACCAACTCCACAAGCTTCAGCTACTCTATATCATACACATTGACCAAGGGAGAGTGAGGCTTTGTTTTTTCTTGTTTTTCATGTAATTATTTTCATTGTAAATTATTTACTTAGAGATACTTTATTGACACCACTCATGTTCACAGATTTTTTACTTAACTAATTCACTTTTCTTCTAAGGAAAAAAACTCACTTAACACCTAAAATATTTTCACACATAATAATATCCATTTAACTAATTTAATAGCTTACGTAACTACAATAAACTAAATGAAAAGAAAAAATTTACAGTTTGTAAAACTAACGCAACAAAAAACAACTTGACTATTTTACGGGTGAATTTCGGGACAGATTTCACGGTATGTTTGGAAATGGGACTGGGCTTTCATGTTCCACCATCGAAAACTTAACCAAATATCTGCAAAATTAAATACAATTTAGGTTAGTTAGTCGGTCACTGGGTTCGGTAATTGGAATGGTCGATGATGGTAGCAAAGTGTGGTCCAGAGCCTTACAGTTAGTTTTATTTAAGCCCTACAAGGTTGGGTACACTATTGAATGTGATCTGTAGACGACGTTAAAGAAGGGACAGAAATTCACGCCGACTGCTGAAAGGTCTACAGCAGGTTGGAGGCTCTACCGTTCTCACACTACACGGTGAAACACTTAAAAAATGTTGAAACAAAGGTCGAATGTCAGCGGCTAGGTCGTAAACCGGATGGGCATTAGGAACGAGGCCCTTATAAAGAAATTGTTTGCACCCAATATCAAAAATATAAAAAGAAATAATTTAAATCCATTTGTTATTAATCTCATTGATGTAATTATAAAGCATTGTATCCACCATTATAAATAATGTAACCACTTAAATACAAAATGTTTTTAGGTTTTAATATGATTGAATGTCAGGTTAGTCGAGATATATTAATCAAAAATAGCTTATTAAAATTAAAAAAATTGACATTCATTGGGACAGAATTGACGACAGAAGTAAAAACTTAAAACTATGAAATAAAAGTTTTTTTTTATTTTCAAATTAATTCTAGTATTAATTATTAAAATATATTTAATTTCTAAATTAAAATCATTTAATAATAAATAACTCAATAAAAGCGGGCTTTCAGGTTGGGTTGGGGAAGTGGGAGGAAGAGAGTTAAAAAATGACAGATATCTGTATCGTAAAAATGTGTCCCCCTTGGAACAAAAATCGACGTGTTGCATTTCTTTAAATCCCTATCAACACTGTCAAATATCGGGGTGAACTGTTTTCTATGTTTTTCAAAGTGAAGCATGGAAGTGTACCCAGAATCTGTTAATCCGGTAATTTCTGTGTATACAAAGAGAAATTACCCGAAATTTTATGGTGCAGTTTAACATGTCGTATATTGTACCCAGCCTGTGTCAAAATGTGGCAGGGACCTCTTCCGAGATATTTTTTGTATACAATGTAGTTGTCACAGGTAGAAATGAATAACCCCCTATTGAAATGGATCTCACGTTGCTAAATTTTACGGAGTGGGTGTTAACTACAAAACACGACTGCTTGATGATTACAAAGGAGTACGCGTAAAAATTTTAGAGGGCTAAACTTATAGGTTAATACGGAGGCTCCCAATTTTTTTCGCGGTGCCCTCAATACATCAGATTTTTTTCTAAATTCTTTACTTTCTTTTTCAAAATCTATTACCGACTAAAGCCATGCATCACGATTGTTGGCACAAAAATTCGAGAATTGGAAATTCGAAGAAAATTGCCGAATGTTTAATTAAATATTTCGCGGCGCCCTAATGATGGCATCTCGGCGCACACTTTGGGAATCACTGGGTTAACATATAGTGTTGTTGTGTGGGTGTTCTTGGTTCTTTTGTATTTTTTTATTAAAGATACGTTCGGCAGACCGAACCACTCTGTGAAAATGTTAAAGGTAATATCTAATGTAATTAAATTTATGAAAATTAAGGGATTCCATTTCAACTTGCCGTCGACGGAGTAAGGATAGCCTTGTTGGTGACCAACGTTCTAGAAGGACATGGTACTTAAGAAGAAGAAGGGGTTCCATATCAAAAGGACATTTTTCTATAAGACATAAGCAGCGGCCAAGTTAAAAATTGCCTTTCTAAAAGTAAGCATGTTTTGAGGGTGGGTAATCAACTCTAAACAAAAATCACCCGAAAATAAAGATATGCTAATGGAAAGCGATGATGTATAATTTTTAAATAAAACAAAACAGTGTCGTCAGGGGATATCATATACAGGGTGTTTCTAAATTCATGCGAAAATATTTATAAGGAGATTGTCTGTATGATATTATTATGGATCTTTACTGTAACAAAAATGTCTCAGTCCAGCCCCTTCCGATATATCACCCCTAAAAGATGGTTAGTAAAATTAAGTTTTAATTTTTTTCTTAATTTTAAGTAAAGATAGAAACTTAAAATTTTTGTAATTTTCGTGCACTCGGAACGGATTTACCGTAATAAATCTTCATAAAAAGATTTAATATTAAATAAAGGTAATGTTCAGGAATGTTGAGAAAATACCGGTGGTTAGTCGTTTGCGAGTACACCAAAATTATTATTTCTATCTTTACTTGAATTTGAGAAAAAAAAAATAAAACTTTATTTTACTCACAACCTTTTAGGTATGATATCTCGAAAGGGGATAGGCTGAGGAAATGTTGTTAAATCCATCATAATTTCATACGGGCGATCACCTGAATTTTTTTGCATGAATGTAGAAACACCCTGTAAATCGATAAAACATATTTGCAGTTTTCATTCAAAAATGGTTTTAATTCTTTTTTTTCAAATGCCTATTCGTTCCGAATATTGGCTATTCATCCTGGATATGATGATTGTTCACGGCTGCTTTAAATGGTTCGGTAGTAGTTCTTGAGAACCATGTTCTTAAGTTTTTAAGCCATGATATTCTCCTTCTTCCTGGTGGTCTTCTGCCATAAACTTTCGCTAGGAGAACGGACTTTAAAAGGTGATATTTGCTTTCGTTCTTCGTAATATGTCCGAGGTACTCAAGCTTTCTTCTCTTGATGGTGTTCATTACTTAAAAGTCCTTCTTCATTCTTTCCACCATGTCCACCCATGATATTCTCAGCATCCTCCTGTAAAGCCACATTTCGAGGCTTCGAGTCTTCTTTGTGTTGTCTCGGTTAATGTCCATGACTCCATCCCATAGAAACAGTTTAGCCATTTGGTTAAAGGCAGCCCAGTCCGTTGCTTTATCTATTCTACACCTGATCTCCTTTGAGCGGTCCCAATTATCATTGATCATGGTTCCCAGATAGGTGAACTGTGTTACTGTTTCTATTGGTGTTTTGTTGATCTTTCACCAGTTTTTCTACTGATAACCATGAATTTGGTTTTACTTATGTTAATTTCTAAGCCATAATTACTGCTGACGTCTTTTATTTTGTTCATTAGTTCTTGCAAGTTGTTCATGTTGTCAGTGAAAACCACAGTATCATCTGCGTACCGGATATTATTCATTCGTTATCCATTCAGCAAAATTCCTGTCGGTATGCTTAGGGGCCTTTTTAAAGATTTTCTCCGAGTAGAGATTAAATAAGAGTGGTGACAGGATACAGCCCTGCCTAACTCTTAGAAGAATTTTAACTGTGTTGGTTTGCTCTTCCATATTAATTTTAATAGTAGCTGATCGATTCCAGTAAAGGTTTCGGATGATCCTTAGATCTTTATCATCCATCCCCGTATTTATCAAGACGTCTATTATTTTCTTTTCGTGTTTTATTCTATCGAACGCCTTCCGGTAGTCTATAAAATGGGAAATAAACAGTTCATATCCCTACAGCGCTAGAACAATAGTTGTAGACAGAAAAGTGCATCTCTTGTACCCATGCCCTTCATAAATCCAAATTGTGTATGTGACATTCTTTCAATTAATTTCCTAATAATGTAAACCGATATTGAATTTGTGAAATTATAGGTATAGTTAAAAGCGTTAATAAAAATACGGCATTGGTAATTGCGCTTTTGTTGAAGGCGGAGTGGAGACGCTGCAAGGGTGTTTTATTAGTAATTTATCTCATTAATTATTTACGAATACCAACTAATTAAATTCCCAGTCTTATGATAACCGGTTGTTAGTTAGTTGTTTTCTGTCCAGATAGATTGTTTCCATGTCTACATTTTTATTTTGTGGTGCCAACACAGCACCGTTTTCTCAGTGTAACGCAATATATTTATTATCGTCTATTCCTTCAAGGATAATTCAGATAATTTGTCAACAACGTGGACCGACTTTCTTTCCCGCGTTCCGATACAATCGAACATCGAGTTGTCCTTGTGCCGGTAAGCGCGTGCGCCGACTTTTCAAACTTCGGGAATTGTGAGAAGGTAGCACAGCCACGTGGTAATGTTAGCCGGTTCTCTGACCGATCGCACGACGTACATTTTATAGACACGTTGGACGGTGTTGCGTTTTATTTAAAATATAAATTGAACAAACAAGAAGTAACAATTTGTAAAAAGACATCTCCAGTTTGGAAGAACCTTCATTCATTGTCGATTGGTTTTTGTGTGCTTTTGTGGCGTGTTTACTTTGGATGTGTTTTTTTTATGAAACTTTATAATGGTAAGTTTGCCATATTGTTTTTAAACGTACTGAAATTATTGCTGTTGGCAATTAACTAGCCATTATATTTTACTGATAAATTAACTAAAAATGAGTTTTTACCGTATGTTTACGTGCTGTTAACATTAAATGCGCATTATACGAGGTTGTGTAGTTGGTAATTTTCCATGATTTATTAAATCATGGTTCCATTTTTTGTCAAATTGCTCAAAGTGTTCAAACTCTCTTATATACAGGCTAACAACATATTTTACTCTCATTCCAATTACAACCTAACCAACAAATTTTTATCGACTCCATTTTCAATTTGTAAGAAAGTGACCTAATAATTCCTAATTAGTATTTAAAATACGGTTTCTTATCGTATATTTTATCAGCTTGCAAAATAATAATACTGATAAGAGCGGTAATTTATTATTTATTTTTAAATTTTTTAAATTTTGATTATCGTTAATCACCAATTATGTATCTAACATTAATTAAAGAATATATTGTTGCGATTTTCTTACGTCTTGTCATCAAAAATAATATGCTTATTACGTCCCCGACTTATGCCTTTGTGTTGTTTGGTACATAATTCTATCATTATGTTTAAAAATGAAGGTTAAAGCTATTTAATTTATATACTTGTATTTCAATTTTTTTTCATTTGTCATGATTCAAAAATAAACATTTTGTGGTATATTATCGCCACCAGTGGTTCCAGTATATTTATCGTTAACAGCGATCTAAATATTACATTATTGCCTCAAAACTATTGTAGTATATATTTGTTTACAATTTATACATCATTAACATTTACGGAATGTATTCTTTATAGTTAGTTGATTAGCCATAAATGTATATACATTTTTATAAAATTTACTTGACGTGTTGAAATTAAAAAAAAATAATGCATATTTTGTTTAGTGGATATTGTTAATGTATTCGATAACTTTAAATATTTTAATGATTTTCTTTCGTTTGTTTTTACTTAAATATATATATATATATATATATATATATATATATATATATATATATATATATATTTAACACTATAAATTCATTAATAACCCAATTTTATAATCTTAGCTACCGATAAACTTGTATAGATAAATGTGGTCAAAGTTCGTTTACGATTTTTTATACATTTTAAATATCAGTTAAATATTAGTTAATATGTATGCAGTTCGCAAATGTTTTTTATTTTAATCTTATCCGATGATAAAACAGGTTAACGAGTCAGAGTTTTGGACAAAATCTCTCTATCTAATGAAATTTATGAAACCAAAAACATATTTTGGAATATCTACGTAGAAGGGTGCTACTTTCTACACTTATTATGGTAGTGAATGTTGGGTCTGGCAGAAGAAGCATGAAGGTACGATTAATGCTGCGAAGATGAGTAGTTTGAGAAGTATGCTGAATTGACTGATAAATAACGTGAGGAATAGTGTGATAAGGAAACGCATGGTTCGGACATGTAGAGAAGATGGATTTGGATAAAATAAGATTGACGAAAGAGGATTATGAGGCAAGTTTGAAGAGGTCAATCTACGCAAACGTATTTTGATCAGATCGAAATTGTTTTGAAGAAAGGCCAGGTCAACAGTACCAGCATGAATGAAAGCGCTGATGAAAGTACATAGAGGCTGAAGAACCGTAGCTAGAGTGTAAAGAAGTGGTCTCTGCCTACCCCTACAGTAAAAAGTCATACTACCTGGAAAAAAATACCAAAGTGTTATCTTTTAAATGTTCTAAAAATTTGTTGAAAGTTCTAGAAATTCCTGGAAAGTTTTAGAATGTTAAGGAAATGTCTGGAATTCGGTTTAACATTCTAGAACGTTCTGTGGAATGTTCTAGAATGTTGTGGAAATAATTTCGCATTAAGAAATCCTAGGCAACGCCGGGTGTAGCTAGTCATTAATATCCTTTTTTGACTTCATTTTTAGTGAGTTACACATTTAATCTTGAAAACTTAGCAAATCTATCAACAGTCTTTATATAGTTATGCGGTTTCCGAAAGTACTGCATTAGCGTTTGATTTCCGCTGCTTGTTAATTATTCTATACATCAATTTACATTGTTTTGTGTCTTTTATTTTACTTGGCTGCATAACTCTTCTTTCTGTATAAAATTTAACATTGAAATTCAAACTTGGAGAAGCTTTTTTATAGATAATATTTATAAATACCTTATTTTGCACAGACACTGCGATACCAAGTCTTGTCTATAATTGCAAGTAGAATTATTATGTTGTCTTTGAAAGTATTAATTTTAGGAAATCGAAACAATGCTTTCGCTTCCCGTCATAGTTACTTTTCAATAACCTTTTGACGGTTAAAAGATATACCAATAAATGTGTAATTTAGTTTTAAATGCTATTGTTTTAAACGATTTTTAAATTACCAACAAATTGCGACATTTACCAGCCAGAAAATAATTATTTGGAAGGTGATTCATTTAAAATATTTAAACACTTAAATTTGATTGTACACTAAATTGCAGGTTTCTTTAACAGTAATTTATTTTATAATTGTTGTAGACAAATATATTTGCATTTACATCAAAGGTAAAATAAGATTTATAATGTATACGTGTTCATTTTAATTAAGCCTGTAAATGTATATCTATAGATATGAAAATGATATATTTTTGAAATTTTCCATAAATACGTTTAAAAATTATTATTAATAATATGTATATTTTACTTAAAAGTGGATCCAAATGAACTGAAAGTTTTCATTTTAACAGTTAAAATAAATTATAGATACGCTCTTTTAAAAAGTCTGAAGATGGTTTATGCTGAAACATAATATTCAATAGTACGTATTTAAAAAAAAGTAATCCTTGTGGTATTAATTGGTCCTTTAACGATAAACTTAATTATCAATATTTTTCTTTTTTAAAAAGGTCTTAATAAATGTTACATCTTTCTAGAACTTATAACAGTTTTATCTTTATCTTCCCATCCTCATTAAAAAATTATTAAATATTTAAAAGAATTTTAAAGCAAAATATAATCTTGCAAAAAAACGGGACTTGTCTTAACAGTATTCGATCGTGACCTAACCTATTTCAATTTTTATTTTTTATTATGTATATGGTAACACTATAAGTCGTTGGAAAATAAATCAGGTAAATAAGGGCAGTAAAACCTTCGTTTGTTTTTCCTAATATCATCGGTTAAAAAATTATATGCTATCATCAATTTAACTGTTTTTTATCCACCAAAGCAATGGCAGAGACACTACCAAAACAACTAAAGAAACAATTAATTTCTTTCTACTTTTGTTTGGTTTCAGGTTCATTTTTAAACTCCAGGACAGGTGATTAGTTAAAAAATCCGGTTTGTACGAATGTTATATAATTCACCTGTTGGGATGTTGTATTTTGAAGTTGCTCCATCGACAACATACCTTTTTTTTTCATATCTCTAAGTGCTCAGTAAAAAAAAGATATTTATCGAATAAAGACAAAACTAGTTTACAGTTCTAAATAAAAAATTTTTTTGTCGATATTGTTAAAAATATTTTACTCTTGGATAAAATTTATATTTGTTGACTGACCTAGTATATGACTGAGAATTTCGATATTTAATGGTCGCGTAAGTTTACACTATTATTTAATTGAAACAAAGTAATTATTTATTTTTCGTTAGATTTCTGTAGAAATACCAATAAAATAATTCACTATAAGCCGAATAAGAGATCTCTTTAAGCGCAGGCGGCATCGTGTGTAGGAATCAAGTAGTGTACTAGAGCGTATAAAAGTTAAGAATTTGCAAGAAGAACGTATAAAAGAGGAGTTTAGTAAATTGATCGAAAAATTTGACAGTTTAGATGTGCGTAGAGGTTCAAAAAGCAGTGTCGGAGAAGAAAAAAGCCTGGCTGGATTGGCTGGCAATAAACGCCTATCAAAAATCGCAAAAGGCAACGATTGAGGTTGTAAACAAGGCAAAGAATGAGTATAAAATGTTAAAAGGTGTGTCAAAATACGTTGTGGCAATAAAGAAGGAGAGTGATAAAGATGAATTTGATAGGTTATCTGACGAAATCCAGAACAATATTAAACTCTTCTGGAAGTCCATAAGAACAGCCGGAGGTAAAAATAATACCTCGCAACTGAAAAAAATCAGAAACCAAGTTGGTAGTATGGTAAAAGGAGAGGAGTGCGTATTAAAGAGATGAAAGAAATACTTCAAAAGTTTATTTGAGAAAAAGAATACACAAGTACAGGCCCCATTCGAAGACATGAGTGAAATTGGGTAAAGCTGCTGGGTACGACAGGATAACAGTTAGAATGCTGAAGGTTGGTAACCTAGTCTGCTGTACCGCCTTTTTAACCTTTGTTGTAGGAGTGGTAGCGTACCACTCGACTGGTGCAAGGCCGTTATCGTGCCGCTTTACAAGGCAAGAGGTTCGCAGCAGGACTGTATGCAAAGATATTGATTAAAAGAGTAACGAATGGAACTGAGAAGATGATATTACGAGGTATAGTCGAAAAATTCTTGGTTAAAAGTCAGAAGGTCTATTGCGCTTTTATAGATTTGAAAAAAGGCCTATGACAGAGTGGTGAGAAGTGAATTGTCGTCGACGTTGTCTATGTATGGGGTGAAATCACTTTAGCGTCATCTGAAGAGGATTTGCAGGCGATGGTTAATGTTATGCATAATGCCCTGAAAATCAAAGGAATGAAAATAAATGTAAGCAAAGCGAAAGTAATGATTTTTGAAAGAGAAGAAAGCATGACAAACTGTGAAGTTTCGATTGAGAGAGAGAGATTGGAACAAGTAAATAAATTTGTTTACTTGGGTTGAAAGTTTACGAGAGATGGAAAGTATGTCAGTGACATTGAGCGAAGAGTGTTGGTAAGAAAACAAATGAATGGGGCTCTGTATAGCTTTTTAAATAGCCAGAAAGTGTCAAAAAAGGCACGTCTGGCTGTGCATTGAGGTGTGTTGGTTCCTACACTTATGTATGGTAGTGAATGTTGGGTTTGGCAGAAGAAAAATAAAAATAGGATTAATGCTGCGGAGATGAGTCGTTTGAAATATATAGCCGGAGTGACTCGGTTGAATAAAGTAAAGGATAGTAAGACTAGAAAACGTTGTGGTTACAAAGATAGATAAAGAAATATGTTGGTGGTTTGGACAGGTAGAAAGTATGGATTAAGGAAGATTGATGATACAAATGTATAAGGCGAGTGTGAATGGACGGAAGTCGGTAGAGGTCGACCTCGGCGAACATATCTCGATCAGATCAACATTGTTTTGAAGAAAGGCCAGGTCAAGAGTACCAACAACCGACGAGCATGTATAAGAGCACTAATGAAAGTAGAGGAAGCAAAAGATGTGTGTAAGAACCGTAGCAAGTGGAAGGCCTACCCCTATGGGAAAAAGGCGTGACTATATGTATGTATGTAATTTACTATAAAGGTATCATTGTGTTATTAGGCGGTAAGTCGAACGGAAAATTATATTTAATATTAAATTGAATTACATAACGTGCAATTTCAACTTGTTTGCTTTATTTGATGGTTTTTCCTGTAATTTTGTATCAAATATATATTATATCTAAAAAAGTTTTTGAAATGTTCATTGATACCGTCTTCTTCTTACCAACTGATCTTTTTAAAATTCAAATAGCACCCAATCCAAATATTTTAAAACCCTTACGAAATTTGCCACTAAGGAATGACTACGACAAAAATTTTATTTTCTTTAAGTGCTTCGTAAACGAACAACTTTTGTTAAAAACTGTCTTTTATGATGGTGCTTTATGACCAATGCTGAAAAAAGCAATTCGAGGTATTGTTGTTAAGTTAAACCTCTATAGTAGAGTTTTATTGAAATTGTGTTTTGTCCTTTTCCCTAACTCATCGTATTACACATTTTTAATGTTAACTCATAAATTTACATTCCCCGTAATGCAATTTTTTGTTGTTCAATAATGCACTTCTTGTGCCGATCCTGTGTATATGAGTGAGGACTTGAAAATTTCCATTAAAAATTGCAACGAAGAATAACAACACCAACTTTAAATAAACACTAGTAAAATTAACTGTTAACAACTAATTTTCTACTTCCAGGAATTTTTTTAAAACATTTTTGAATTTCAAATAATAACTTAAGTTATATAATCTGTGTTTTTATCGATTGTATTAATTGATTGGAGGATGTGACGAAAGATAATTTTTTTTAGAGCCAAATCTGAATCGATACCTTTCGAGTGTTTTATAAATATGTATATAACAAATTTATCTATGATTTTGATTGTTATCAACTACAGCAAATGTTACAGTCTTTTTATAAAACTGAATATAACCCAACTGATAATATTTTGTGATATACTTTGCGTCAATAGTTTTCTTCTGAATGAACTGCATATATTTTGTTGTAATTACTGTATTTTCAATCTTAACCTTGTTTTATTTGACCTTCAAACATTCTCCCAATCTGAAAGATTTTAAACATCTGTGGGAATTATTTCTTTACCATAAATATCGGGAATGAAGATTATTTGAAAAGAATTTTGGCAGGTAAACGAGTGAATAGTTTGTTTGGCAATATTTTTATGACAATTTATTTTCTTAGAAGGACTCACCAGCGTTAAAATAACCATCCTGTAGGTGAAGAGACACTACTACAGTGTAAACTCTACAGAGTGTGGCTCGAAAAGTTTTGATTAAAAGTAATGGCAAATACAGTTATGTTAAAAATCTATAATTACGAAGCTGTAGGTTTTGGATAACGCTGAGTTTAAATATAATGTTGTCCTGAATGTGGCACTTCCGGTTATACCGGAAGTAGACATTATTTTAAATAGAACTCCATATGTCTGGTATAACCGGAAGTACCACATTCAGGACATTAGATTTGAACTCAGCGTTATTCAAAACCTACAGCTTTGTAATTTCAGATTTTTAACATAACTATCTGCCATTATTTTTAATCAAAACTCGCGCTACACCCTGTAGAGTCTACAGTATAAAGTCTGTTCTGTGACGTGAATGCACACTGGTTAAAAGATACCTCGGAATGTTTTGTAACTGCGAAAAACGTCAAAAATCTAAAACGTATTTGAAATTAAAATTCAATATTGATTTTTTTCGTTTTTAGCTAAATTCCGCAATCTTTGGTGGTGTTTTTAGTTTTAATATGATTGGAAAGCAGTGTCAAATTTATTTCAATTATTTGGAACACGGCATACAATTTTGGCCTATTAAATAATTTTAAGAAATCACAAATTTCTTAATACTTTTGTTTTCATTTCGTAACATTTCTTTGTTAATATTCTTTTTAAAATATTCGAACTGTTAGGTATTTTAAATTATTCATTTTATTCACCAAAGTCGTTTTGTCGTTTGATCGATATTGATTGTTGTTCCAACGAAAAATGTAAATTTTACCAAAGTTATAAAAAGCTCGTGCATAATCGAAAAATAAAAAAAATAGATTATTAGAGGACAACAACTTTTATTCGTTGTAACACTTGTTATTTACGTAAGTTATAGAAAGGCAGGCGAGATGTCGTCTATAACAATAATATAAGTTTAAAATATCAAAAGGCGAAGGGGTGTGGTTTTTTGAACCAGTTTGTTTTTATACCGGCTCTCGAATACGATACGAAATTTTTGCAATTTTTTTTTAATTAACACGCGAATTCCGTTATATACAGAGCGACTCTTAAATTACTAATCAATGGACCGACTTTTAATTGTTTAAAATTAAGTAAAGTGCATGAGACCTATTTTTTTTTTAACAAATTAGTGTAATATTTTTACGACGATAATTTTTGCAGTTTTTGTTAATGACTTCCTCTCCCTAGGTAATTCGGTAATGCATTAGAGCGTTTTAAGTTTTAATATTTCCCTATTAACATTTGCGTTGATAATTTCAAAATTTTGTTGACAACTTAAAGGTAATAAGCTATGGTTATTATGATATTGCATTGTTTTGTCGTTAAGTTACTATAAAAACGTTTTTTGGTGGTAGACAATCGACGAAAATGAATACTTTATCAGATAGCCAAGCAGCACTAAAAGCTCGTGAACAGCCCCTGAGACGGCCCAGAACCCTTCTGTGGACTTTCCAAAGCCCACTTGAAAAAAGAGGTTCGACGTTTGGAAACAAATGAAATGAAATCTCACTGGCATAAAGTGCCAGGGCAAAGGCAAGCGAAAAGGCTAGTAATTCTTTCGCCAAGGAAAGCTAAACAGCTTCTCGAGTTGGACACTGGTGACGGGACTCCTCACTGGACACTGCCCTCTAAGGTATCACCTGAAAAAGATGAGCAAAACAGAGAGTGATAGTTGCCGCTACTGCGAGAACTTCGCTGAAACCACAGAACATTTGCTTTGCGAATGCCCATCGCTTTTCTGGAAGGGGCCTTCCTAAAGCCCTCCGGAAACTAAACTTAACTTAAAGTCTCGGAATACCGGGCCTCGAATAGATTAAGGGTTATGCACAAAAGATCTGATAGGTCGAAGTGCTTGAGAGGCAGCATGGCCTTCACGACCCAATCTACAAGATGAATACTGTGTGTTGAATTCGTTTATGTTGGTCTCAAAGTGGAATGTTTAAAGAAGGAGGCACCTTAGTAGTAACATATTTCTTGGACCAATAAAACCGCTTATTTTAATGCACTGTAACTCTAAAAGCGAGACTTTTTAGGAAATACTTTTAAAAAATCAGGAAGAGATATAACGGAGTCGAGATGACTGTATCATAGCTCAAAACCTGTGACTGAAGAGCTTATATCAGTAGTACTAAGTGATTATTTAATCATAAGAAGAACCTTGTTTTCATAATTTCCTATATGGTGCTGTACTGTTGTGGTTGACCCCAAAAAATGAAGGCTTTAGGGAATGCAAGTAGGAAGTAGAGACGATTTATAATCTCCAGTGTCACTGGCCTACTCTGGAGAACCGAAGCTTTAAAAGTTTGGAACAAGGTCTTTGGAACGGATTAAAAGGAGCCGTTTAAATAGACATCGAAAAATTAATGAACTTTTTGCCGAAAACTAGGACGTATATTAAGCTAGCGAATCCATATTATGGGGCAATCTCCTGAAAAAATTAAAAATCAGAAAAGTGACATCTTCAGCTTTTCGAGATATAATGGAGACGCATGTCCAATGGCATGGCCACGTCAAAAATTCAGTTATGGGAACAAATTGAAATAATATCGTTTTTACCATAATTTGGTTATAATTTGATACTGTTAAAAGTTATCGTGCTGCTTTACAAGGTAAAAGGTTCGCAGCAGGACTGTAAGAAGATATTGATTAAAAGAGTAACGAATAAAACTGAGTAGATGATATGGGATGTGCAAGCAGGATGTAGAAGAGGAAGGAGATGTATGGATCAGGTCTTTTCATTTAGAGGTATAGTCGAAAAATTCTTGGCTAGAAGTCAGTGGAACAAGTAATAAATTTGTGTACTTGGGTTTAAAGTTAACGAGAGATGGAAAGTATGATAGTGAAGGAATGAATGGGGCATTGCATAGCTTTATAAATAGCCAGAAAGTGTCAAAAAAGGCACGTCTGGCGGTGCATAGAGGTGTGTTGGTTCCTACACTTATGTATGGTAGTGAATGTTGGGTTTGGCAGAAGAAGCATGAAAATAGGATTAATGGTGCGGAGATAAGTAGTCTGAGAAGTATAGCCGGAGTGACTCGGTTGGATAAAGTAAAGAATAGTTAGATAAGAGATAGCTGTGGTGTAAAAGAGGATGTGGTTACAAAGATAGATAAAGGAATTTTAAATGGTTTGGACACGTATAAAGGATGGATGAAGAAAGATTGACAAAACAAATTTATAAGGCGAGTGTAAATGTAGTCGGTAGAGGTCGACTTTGGAGAACATATCTCGATTAGATCAACATTGTTTTGAAGAAAGGTCAGGTCAAGAGTACCAACAACCGACGAGCATGTATGAGAGCACTGATGAAAGTAGAGGAAGCAAAAGATGTGTGTAAGAACCGTAGCAAGTGGAAGAAAGTGGTCTCTGCCTACCCTTATGTGAAAAAGGCGTGATTTTATGTATGTATGTAAAAGTTGAAATAAGGGGAATTCGCTAAATTATTGTCAGTTTCGGACAGTTAACTTTTTTTGTCACATAATAGGCTACTTTAAGCAACCAGCGAAGTTATTTTTATGCTTCATACGTTTTTGAGAAACAAGGGATAAATGTATCCTGGGTATTAAGTCACAACAGCCAATATATTTACCTGCAAGAAACCGTTATCATCAACATTTTTATAGTTGGGAAAAAATGTAACAATTTTTTGCTTATAATATAAGGTTCACTGTAAAAATATTAGTAATTCATATTAGATTTGCATGTTTAATATGTCAAAAAGAATAGTAGACAATAGTAGGTCCAGAATTTACCGTTTTTTTGCCTTTATTGATTAGTGCTCTTCAAGGGCCAAATTATAGTTAAGAAATTAAATTATTTGCAAGTGAATCATCATCACAATATGTGACAAAAAAAGGTTAAAATATTTGCTACCTATGTACTTATAAAAATAGCAAAAATAATGGTATAAAAAATAACTTTTTAATTTGTTCTTATATATAAATTTTTAACGTGGCTACGCTGCGCTAGCTTGACGATTTAAGTTAGCATCTTTATTGTATGTATCTCGGAAACGGCTAAAGCATCAAATTACCTGACAGTGACTTAAAATAGCACCGTAATACCAAATTATGCCGCGATTCAGAAGGTGGCCGGTCTTATGAAATGGATACGCTAGCTTTATACGTAAAACTGTGAATGTTTTAAAGCAAAGATCTTGTGTTTTATTTGATATATTATCAGTTCCAAAGTTGTTAGTATTAAAAAAAAATGCTTTGGTCTATATAATTGGTAAGCAATACCATGCTTACCGTTTTTACAAACGTCTGCCTTGTATGAAAATCAGTCATGACAAAAAATACGCTGGAACGACAAACTTCACTTAATTTATTATTAATTATCCGGTTGTCTATATTTTTTACAATTATTTCAACGAGACTAGAAGCAATCAAACAAAATACCATGACAAAACTTGTCATTACAATGTAAATCTATATGTTCAATAATATCTTGTCCGCATCTATTTTTAGATAAAATTATAGGATTACTTTTTTTTATAAAACTTGCATAATTAAAGATCCTTAAACCTGTTAACCTTCTCTTAATGGTAAATAAATAGTTGCAAAACAGACGATTTTTCATTAATGAAATAGAAAGTAACGGGTGTACTAAAATATTTTTTTTGTATTTCCGCATTTCCGTACGCGGAATTTTTTCTACGGGAGTTTTAAATTTGTTTAACACGAATGTTATTTTGTAAATCAAAAGTTTTTATCTGGTTAACTATCTAGCAATTTGAGTAACCAAAAAGAACGAATTATAAAAAAATCGGTTCGATCAGAGGTCTTCAAACAAATATACACTTTTTTATTAAAACGACCCTAAATGTAAACCTAGTAAAATTATAAAATAAGATTACTAATTTAATAAATAAATGCTTTTAATGGGAGGGATGATGCTTTAATAGCAAATCTTTAATATCTGGTTACAATTCAGTAAGGTTTAACCTTAAATCTACGTCACTTTCTTTTTACTGAAAATAGTCGCAAAAAGGGTAGACCCATCGTGTGGGCCGCGGACGGACCGCTCTGCGACTATTAAAAGGGGGAGGGATTATGGAAAGGAGATGAATGTAAACCCGCTTTTTAAAAAGTTGCAGGTCATAGTTCTCTGGAAGCTTGGTAGCTTGTTCCATTCTGTCGCAGCCCTGTAAAAGAAGGATTCTTGATGAATATTGGTCCTTGTAGTGTCAATCTTGAGAGTAAATGGGTGAAACTGATCAGCGTGCCGAGTTCTTCGGCCGAATGTTGCCAGTTGTGGTATAAGAATTTTTATTTCTCTGGAGCATCTGCCATGGAAAAATCTGTAGAGTTATGTCTGGTCTGCAACTCTTCTATGTTCTAGTGGGTGAAGGGTATTTGTGAAAATTGAGCTGTTTATCAACCGAATGGCCCTTTTTTGAATGGAATCTAGAAGACGAAGAGAATGCCTTGGTGCTGAACCCAAAATGTGTAAGCAATACGCCAGTAGAGGTCGGATTTGAGCCTTGTACGTCGTCAACAGTTGATCAGGAGTAAAAAACTTTCAAGCTTTCCACAGAAAACCTAGCCTCTGGCTTGCTGACTTTGCGATGTTAGCAAAAACTTTTTCGCGATAGTCCATAATGCAGAATGAGTTATAGGTATGTCTCTCTGAAGCCAAAATTGCTGGTATCTCTTTCTGAATTGTACATTCAAGTTCTTCGTTAGTGTTTATTTCGATGGTTGCTTCTTGTAATATGACGCCAGTTTCTTCAAAATCAGAGTATGAATTCCATAGTCCTTAAACCTAGTTTCAAAGTCTATGTGAAGGACAGTCTCTTGGACCTCCGATAGTGGTCGATATAGATAACTTTGGGAATCACAGAGTTAGACCTACAAACCAATTGGTCTTATTTCTTTTCTTCGAAATGTTAAGCCGGGATGTTCTAGAGTTGTTAAATTACTTTGGTTTGAATTTTGTATAATTCACTATTCTTTGTAAAAAAAATCCAATGGAATTCGGTCAAGACACGAAACTGGTTATATTATAATTTAATTATTTTTTATTTACGAATTTAGTTAAATTTAAATATACATATTTTGCTTCTTAATTAGTCAATAACACTGTAGGAATAAAAAATCAATTTTACAATAGATAATATTCAGTATTTTTCCTATGTAATTTGGAAATATGTAAATTAATTATAAAATTATCATAACTTTTTTTAAGCATACTGCACGTTTTACACATTTGCAAGAAACTAACAGAATTCGAATGACTTTGTAACTGTTATAGAAGTTCCTAGTTTTAATCTAGGTATCATAAAATTAAAATTGGTCGTGTAACAGTAAAAAAAATATTTTTTTTAACGTACAATAAATAGGCCATAATTGTACTGATCTGACATGTCGAAAAATTCAACTTTTTCACCAGCGGCAGTTTTACTTTTTCCTCTGCCGCGCCGGCTGGAGGGAAAAGTATTCTAGTGTAGCGGCTGTCAGTTAGAACGTCATGAGTTGTGATGTTATATCAAAACTTGCAAAATGACATTATTTAAATGTTGAATGACAACTATAAAATAAGGGATGTCAACGAGATATTTTTGTATTCAACCGTGTTACATATTTTGTGTTTATGACCTAATTATTGTACGTTTGAAAAAAAAATAGTATATTTCATTTGAAGGAGATGTGGGACTTTTCATCGCTTGCCTTTTATTACTCAGACACGCCATGAAAAGTCCCACTTCTCTACTTAAAATAATCTACTATTTTTTCCTACCTAATTCTTCTTCTTTCAGTGCCTGTCCGTTACCGGACGTTGGCGATTATTCTGGCAATAATTATTTTATCAACTGCGGCCATTAATAGACCCGTGGTGAAGGTTGCAAACCAAGTTCTCAGGTTTTTAAGCCTTGCGATCCTTCCATTTTCTTGTTTAAAATTTCGAGTACTTTTTTGTTTGAAACATGGGCTATCCAAGGGATTCTTAGTATACGTCGATACAGCCACATCTCAAATGCCTTTTACAGGCTGCATCTGTTACAGTCCATGACCTAAAGCCATATAGGAGCACAGGAAACACATAGCATCGAAGAAGTCGTATTTTAGTTGTTAAGTTCAGAAAGTGGCATTTAAACAATTTCGACATTTTAAGGAATACAGCACGAGCCCTCTCTATTCGACAACGTATTTCGAGAGAATGATCCCAACTCTCGTTGATTGTAGTTACCAAATATGTTTTAATAACTGTATTATTTATAATAAGCTGCCTGGGTGGTGGTGGAATTTTGATTATCACTTTGTATTTGGTTTTTACCGTACCTAATTAATAGTTAATTTTTTATAAATACGTCGACAAAAATAGAATTAAAATTAACAATAAGTGGATTTAATGATTTTGTATGAAGCACACCTTTAAAAGGATGATACATGTTCTCTATTTTTCCTCGCGGTTTGTATCAACGTCAGCTGTCCCATGTACTGCGTCCAACAAGGTCTATTGTGTCCCCCCGATATAGATGACAATGGGGTTGTTGCTATGCATTTCAGGTTCCAATTCTAGTTTAAATTGTCTGCGAACTGAGAGTTTCTCGTAGTAGCATAGGCAGTCTTATGTTCTCCTCTTTATAAAACCTACAAAGCGGGCTTTTTGCAGGGGTTTATTTATGCAACAGTAAGGATTCTGCTTTAGGAAATCAAGCTTCAGCAGTTTATCTGTCGCTTTTCTAGATAGCCTTCTGATAGATATTTCAAATGGGTGGTATTTTCAGTATTTTTGGTAATTGTTTCGTAACCAGCTTCCTAGCAGTGCTGTAATCAAGTAATACTGCTCTCGACCTGTGGAGTGTTGTGATCCGCAATTAATTTCCAGAGATATCTTTGTAATAAAAATTATTTGATATGTCGTTAGTGTAGGACTATTATTAAAATTAGAACCATTCCTTTGGTTGGATAATTACATTCAAATTGTTTAAATATCACAAACGTTACATTTTTTTTTAATTTTAAAAAAATCCGCACTAAGTACCATATTTAATGTTAATAAATATATTAAATAGCGTATACTTGTAGTGCTAGATAAATGCATCTCTTTTTTGCAACCCACCCTTACGAATTACTAAGGGCGTTACTAGTGGAGATCGACATTTTAAAATAAAATATATAACAACTCGCTTAAAAGCTTTATAACTATATTGTCTTTTCGAATTAATATGCCAATTATACATTACTAATAATTATTTTATGTACATTTTTAAAAACAAGTTAATTGCAGTTTATCTGTGCATATCAATACATACAGAACGCGAGACATGCATTTTTAACTCCAAAGTGGTTTTGATTGGGTAAGTAATAGGTATTGTGTTACACATTTCTTTTAATGTAAATGGTTATTTGTGCGCTGAGCTGGTCATAAGACATGTTCCAGCATAATTGCTATTGTAAAACAAACGGTTACTCTTGTAAGATTTTTTTAATGAATCTATAGTTCCGTCATTCTTTTGCAAACAGTTATTCTTTGGTGTTGTGAATTTCAGAATAATAAGTGGTGGATTCTTAAAAGCTTATGCCATTGTAAGAGATTTAGTACTCGTCATTTTCGTAATAGATTTAAAACATTTTCTTTGAATGTGTCGGCACTAAATTAATGTAACCTGAGTTACCTCAGCCAAGATCATCCCTTTGTGTTACAAAAATGACACGCCAAATTTTTATTTTCCCTTTTAATATAAGGGAATAATCCTAATCAATGTTAAAAAACATCCCCGACTTTCTACCCAAGTGTTAATGTAAGATTGTCACTTCACTATTGTAGGGATACATTTTCTGAGTGGCACTTGACGGAGCTGGAGAGTGTCGAGCTTAATGTATTGTAACGTTTTACTTGAATCGCACTTGGGGTTCAAATTTATATGTACATTTATTTATAACTTTCCAATACAATTTATATAAACTAGTGAACACAGCTTAAAAAAACTGACTAACTAACTTCCGGCCAATTTATATATTAACGTTAAAACGAGAGAAGACTATAAATTTCCAAACGTACCCTGACTGTTCTATCGAAAATTCGTAATTAGTCGAAAAAATACTGGAACATCCAGTTGGTCAAATTGTTCTAACAATTAGAACCGAGGAGCTTGCCACGAGTGAAATCAACGTACGAAATATTGCCATTTCCCCTTTATTGTCCCGTATTGCCCCGCATTTCCTGGTATTAACCCATATTTCCTGGTATTGCCTCGTATTTCTTAAAATTGCCCCGTATTTCCTCGTATTGCCCAGCATTTCCCAATGTGTCCTGGTCAAGCCTCGCATTTGTTAGTGTTCCCCTCTCTGTTCCCCCGCATTTTTGTGGCATTACCGCTCATTTAATGTAATTTTCCTGGAATTACTTGCATTTTTCCTTATTTCCTGTCTTTACCGGTATTACAGATCCAAATTTTTCCAAATTTTTTGTGTTTAATATTTACTGATTGAGAATTTAAAGGTTGTCCGTTGGTGTCATAAATTGAGTCGATGTCATTACATTATTACGACTAACAAAAAGTATACTTTTATGTCGGAACAATCGGTTGCAATAGCAGGGAACGTAACGACGACAAAATCGCCGACAGTGAAATCGCGCCCATTACTAAAATTTAATCAGTTTAATAGGTTTTTCTAACAAGAACAATCGTTTTAAATAAAATCGCTCTTTATTAAAACCGTGACGGACTATTATTTTTATTTTAATGTACCGACCTGTCAGGTAACAAACGCATTCCTATGAGTGATGTTATTTCGATCATTTCATTCAACTTTCTTCGTGGGCTCAAAAAAAGTAGACGGCGGAGATGTAAACTGGTAACGAACTGGTTTTGTAAGAAGTCAACAACGTCTTTTATTTTGTTTCCTGCTATTTCTCTTAATGAACCACTTAGATCCTAGTTAAACGATCTACGGGGTGTAATCGAAACGATATTGCTGGTCTGTACTCAAATAATGCATTAAATTAATGAAACTACACAAAATATAATAATTTCACGAAAAATTTGTAGGTAAATTAGTTGGTGGTCATAACGCGCAAGGACGCAAATGTTACTAAAAAGGTAATGCGCTTGGAAATAACGGCGTACACCTCGCACCTAGCCTGGTATCAGCGCATCGTACTCCAAAATCAAGCTTACTACTTTTAGACCCTCTCACAATGCACGATAAAGAAAAATGAATAATCGGTGTTTGTCTTTATTGTTTGACGGAAATGCTTTGTACGAGGCAGACTATACTAAAGCACAATGCTAAGTGCGGTGTGCCGTTATGGACATACCCTTGAACTATGGCATATGATTTTGCTATGAAGAAAAAGAATTGAGAACATATACGTTTGCTTTTGGGCATGAGAATGTGGCAACAAGAAATTTTATTGGTAAAAATTAAAGTACAAAGTTCAAGAGCATTGCCACCTTAATCGTACTCAATTTTATAGTCATTTTCTTCTACATAAAAAGATAACCACTCTTTTGTCGAATTTTTCCATGGCTGCAGTTAGTATAGCTAAGTAAACAATTAGAATTTTATCCATTAAATGTTAATACCGAAAAATAATTTTAACCCTTTTAAAATATATATATATATATATATATATATATATATATATATATATATTTATACGTATTTATGTCATCCATAATTTTTTAAATTTCCTCATGATATTAAAAGAAGGCCAGCAACAGGTCGTGTTGTTCTGCGCGTGTATGAACAACAAACATTACAAATATGTATCTGGTATCGAGCCATTATCATCTGACATTTGAATGTCTAATTCTTTGTATAAATTATTTATTTATATATTAATTAACGTATAATAAGATGGATGTAATTTGTTTTAAAATTCCACAATCATATTACTCTAAACTAATTTCAATGATATGTTGTAATTTTTTTCGCATGATTCTAAATCGGGAGTACTTGCGTGTTGTATTATTAAAGCTTTTTACTCTACAACTACATTAATATGTATAATTATCTTAATGTTGTTTAAAAATTTATGGGGTCATCTTAAATGCGACAGTCAGTAAGCAAATACCGTTTAATAATTATTAAATATTTATTTTGGAATTGTTTAATTATTAATAATTAATAAAAGAGACGGACCAAAATTATTTACGGTTTCGTGTATTCGCATAAATTCTCGAAAATAAAAGGTACAAGTTTAAATATTGACACGGGATTATGACGTGCGTTTATAAATATTTTTTTTGTCTTGCCATCAACAATAAATACACCGTAACAAATCGTTTACCCCGTAACATATTTTCTGAATGTCTTGTTTTGAAATTTGAAAAGACTGTGTTTTGTCTGCAAAAAAATTTAAATTCGTCAGTTAAAATTACTGAAAATACAATTAACCAAAACGTAATGTTTTCTTCTACCAGGAAATAATTATACATACATAAAGTCACGCATTTTTCCCATAGGGGTAGGCAGAGACCACTTCCTTCCACTTGCTACGGTTCGCACACACATCTTTTGCTTCCTCTACTTTCATCAGTGCTCTCATACATGCTCTTCGGTTGTTGGTACTTTTGACCTGGCCTTTCTTCAAAACAATGTTGATCTGATCGAGATATGTTCTCCGAGGTCGACCTCTACCGATTTGCCCATTCACACTCGCCTTATAAATTTGTTTCGTCAATCTTCCTTCATCCATCCTTTCTACGTGTCCAAACCATCTAAGCATTCCTTTATCTATCTTTGTGACCACATCTTCTTTTACACCACAGCGTTTTCTTATCTCACTATTCTTAACTTTATCCAACCGAGTCACTCCGGCTATACAATTCTCAGACTACTCATCTCCGCAGCATTAATCCTATTTTCATGCTTCTTCTGCCAAACCCAACATTCACTACCATACATAAGTGTAGGAACCAACACACCTCTATGCACCGCCAGACGTGCCTTTTTTGATACTTTCTGGCTTTTCATAAAGCTATGCAGCGCCCCATTCATTTGTTTTCCTGCCAACACCCTTCGCTCAATGTCACTGTCATACTTAACATCTCTATATTATATATTATATATATAATATTTATAAGAATAGTTATTGAATATTTATAAAAAAACTAGTCTTGCAGACGACCTTGAGTTGTTTTTTAAAAATTCCGGTTTAGTTTGAGCGTCTATTACTAATATTTATTAAAATATTTATATTAAAAACTACAGACAGCTGTCAACAGAATAAATACCTGGATTAACTATGGAAAATCAGATTAAATGAAGCGAAATCTAAACATGTCAACTTCACCAATAAATTATACCAACATATATCAGTAAATATTAATAGTACTATAGTACCATTTTCAAACACAGCAAAATACTAGGTATAACGCTCGATACAAAGCTCCGCTGGAAAGCTCATGTTAATAAAAAAGAGAAGAACTTGGTATAAGATATAGGAAAATATATTGGCTAATAGGGAGAAACTCCACTTTGTCATTACATAATAAGCTTTTGCTATACAAGCAAATATTAAAGCCAGTACGGACTTATGGTATACAACTATGGGGGTGTACCAAACAGACAAATCTTAATATAATACAACGATTCCAAAATAAGGTATTAAGGAACATTGCTGATGCCCCTTGGTATATTCGTAATTGTGATGTTCACAGGGGCCTGAAGATGGAAACTATTGAACAAACTATTATCAATTTAGCCAAAAGACACGAAGAAAGGCTTATTCAACATGTGAACGTCTAAGCAATCCAGCTGCTAGACAACACAGGAATAAAAAGAAGACTTAAAAGGACCAAACCATTTGAGTTAGTGAAGTGAAAGTGTTAAAAGCAGAGCATAGTGCATTTTTACATGTTAAGTGTAACCCCATCTGCCAGAACCTAAGGAACACTACTGAGTATACCTTAGTTTAAGACTTAAAAGCATTAATTTGGGTTGGAATAGAATAACTCATTGGTCTATTTTGACCAGATTGTAATATAATAAAATAAATATTTGACAAAAAAAAATCTTTTTTGTAGATCGTTTAATTCCCTACAAGTATATGTATTCAATTCCACTGGTAATTCGATAATTCGTTTGAGCGCAATAAAATTCTAATTAA
Organism: Agelastica alni; assembly: GCA_950111635.1. Lineage (NCBI taxonomy): Eukaryota > Metazoa > Arthropoda > Insecta > Coleoptera > Chrysomelidae > Agelastica > Agelastica alni. Next base: position 51,518,327 of record OX467709.1, read on the forward strand.
AAAAAACA